>QLTV01001714.1:232285-245868 GCA_003457575.1 Thermophis baileyi
GCTCTCTTCCTCCTCCTCCTCCTCCTCCTCCTCCTCCTCCCTCTCCTCCTCCCCACTGTCTTTTAGCACTGATAATGTTACCCAGTTGGGTCATGAAACATCTGCAAGAAAACAACCAAGCTCAGAGAGCACCAAGGAATCCTCATTTCAACCCCAAGCTACAAATATTCTCCTTTATTGGCAAATTAGGGCTTCTGGCAGCTGTCTTAACTCCAAGCCATATTTCCAAGCCATGAATACACTATCTTAGGTATGTGTCTGAAATTTTCTTTCTCTTATATTGGTGGAGGTGGAGGAAGGACATTAATCCATCCAATGAGGAAAATTAAAATATTTTAGAAGAAACCAGGAGAGAGAGAGAAAAATGAACTGGAGATACTATATGAATAATTGACAGTTTTAAAACATTTGAAAGGATGCTGTACAAAGATTACGAGATTTGCCACAGTTGAAGAGTTCTCTTCTCTGACTTTTTCATCAGTCCAAAAATAGGCAACATTAGAAGACAGATCTGAACCATCTGTTGGCCATGAGATAATAATGAAATGATTATAAGACAATAATCAGATTGCATACTTTAATCAGGTAAGGTGAGAATAAAGAATTCCAAGATATGTACCTGCTCTGAATAAACTTAGCAATCCATATAAATAAATAGGGATTTTTTTTAAAAAAAGAAAAACATTTCTTTTATCATATGCAAAAAAGGCCAGTTCTCTGGATATTTTAAAACCACCCAACCACCTTATTAGTATGCAAGTAATTAGGAGACAATAGACAAAAACAATGACTTCAAGAAAATAGGGAGGAGTAGTAGTGCTACAACAATTTTGTGGTTCAGTAAAGCTGTGATTAGCATCATCTCCCTAATTCATTTCCTCTTGAACAAAAATGCCATGGAGGAATTATTTGCAAAAATGTTCAGGAGACCTTGAAATGAAAAGTGAGCTGGCTACATCAGCCTGGATCAAAAAGTTTTCCCAAAGTGGTTTCCCCTCCCCCCCCTCTCAGGAAGATGACTACGCAGCTGGAATCATTTGGATTTAGTTGTGATTATTATTTATTATTATTATTTATTAAATTTGTATGCTGCCCAACTCCCAAGGGACTCCCAAGGGATTGATTCAGAGGTGGGTTCCTCCTGGTTCGGACCAGTTTGCCCGAACTGGTAGCGACCCGCTGGTGACATCACGAAGATGTCACAGATCCGGTTCGGTCGGTGCCGGTCAGTGGGCACCGCCATCTCTCTCTCTCTTTTTTTTTTTTTTGAATTTTTTTTTGATTTTTTTTTTTATTTTATTTTTTTTTTTTGCGCATGTGCAGAAGCCGAGTTTCTGGCGCTGCGCATACTGAGCGAACCCGCAGCGTTTTTGAATTTTTTTGATTTCTTTTGCACTGCGCATGCCCACGAGGCGTGCCCACACGGCGCGGGAGGAAGCGAACTGGCAGCAAGGTAAGTTAGAACCCACCCCTGGATTGATTCCCACTGGATTACTGTAACTGGTGATCCTAAATACGTTCATTTGAAAGTTCTATTGTAAAAGATTAAGCCTGCCATCCACGCAGTTCCTTAATCAATCAAGCTTGATCTAATTAAGCCATTTTGCACCTACAGCCTCATCTTAAACTGTGGATTAAAGGCGGATGTTGTAGCTTCAGTATCAAACCATCTTCCTTTTACACGTGTCCCTGTTTTGCTTAACAGCCAGCCTGATACTCAAACGCTCGATCATTATTTTACAACAGTTTGTTGATATTAGACTGATTCCATAAAAAGCATTTAAAAAATGGTTTAGTAACGTTACTGCTTCAGGAAATGCAGGCTATATTTAAGCAATTCATTAAATCCCCACAAGCAGAAGCTCTTCCTTGCATTAACAGTTGCCTCGTTAATGATTTTTGCTCTACAAAAATTGCAATCCATCTGTTTTTACACTTATCCCCTCCTAGCCAGTCTATGCCTCTGATGAAGTAGCTCTCTTTTCTAACAAATCTTTAGTAAAGTGCCATGGAGAAGACCAGCTATTCACTTAATGCCAGGCTTATACAGATACAGATTAACAGAGTTGGAAGGGACCTTATAGGTCATCTAGTTCAACCCCCCGCTCAGCAGGATACTCTACACTATTTCTGACAAATGGCAGTCCAGTCTCTTCTTGAAAGTCTCAAGTGATGAAGCTCCCACAACTTCCAAAGGCAAGCTGTTCCATTGGTTGATTGTTCTCACTGTCAGAAAGTTCCTTCTTATTTCTAGGTTGAATCTCTCCTTGATCAGTTTCCATCCATTATTCCTTGTCTGGCCTTCAGGTGCTTTGGAAAATAGCTTGACCCCTTCCTCTCTGCCGCAGCCCCTCAAATATTGGAACACTGCTCTCATGTCTCCCCTGGGCCTTCTCTTCGCTAGACTAGCCAGGCCAAGTGCAGAGTCTCAACATCTTTTTTACAGTGTGGTGACCAAAACTGGATGCAGTACTCTAGGTGTGGCCTTACTAGGGCTTTCTAGAGTGGTATTAGTACCTCACTTGATCTTGATTGTATCCCTCTGTTAATGCAATTTAGGATTGCATTGGCTTTTTTGGCTGCCGCTGCACACTACTGGCTCATATTTAGCTGGTTGTCCACTAAGACTCCAAGATCCTTCTCACAGTCACTGCTATTAAGCCTGGTTTCACCCAGTTTATATGTGTACTTTTGGTTTTTCTTACCTAAGTGTGTTTTCTCTACAATGAATTTCATTTTGTTAGATTGGGCCCAGTGTTCAAGTCTGTCAAGATCCATCTGGATCTTGAGCCTATCACCTAGGGTGTTGGCGGATCGCTGGTCTGCTGGATTGAAACCTTCAGATTAAATACAACACTGAAACACTGAATTTTTAAAAACAATTCCTAACAGGCTTCAGAATACGGTGCTAAACTAATTAGTCTAACCTAACCATGTACAGGTAGTTCTCGACTTACAACAACAACTGAGCCCAAAATTTCTGTTGCTAAGGGAGACATTTGTTCAGTGAGTTTGGGCCCCGTTTTATGACTTTTCTTGCCACTGTTGTTAAATGAATCACCGCAGTTGTTAAGTTAGTAACATGGTTTTTAAGTGAATCTGGTTTCCCCTTTGACTTTGCTTGTCAGAAGGTCACAAAAGGGGATTACATGACCCAGGGATACAGCAATTGTCATATGAATATGAATCAGTTGCCAAGTGTCTAAATTTTGATGACTTGACCATGGGGAATGTCATAAGTGTGAAAAATGGTCCCAAGTCACTTTTTTCAGTGCTGTTGTAATTATGAAGGTCACTTAATGAACTGTTGTAAGTTGAGGACTTCCCAAACTTCCAAAATGAAGTAATATGTAGTCTAGCCTTCTGTTCTTCTAACACTTTCTTTTTTTGCAGCTTCCCAATTCTCAGCCTGGGAAAAACTTTGAAGTTAGGCAAGATTGACAGCAAACTGTTTTTCAATTCAAGTAGCCACAACACAACACAGCAGAAAACCTGTCATTTGATTTTCTGTCTGATATGACATGTTCCTGCTGTTTTCTGATGGGCTGCCACAAACTCTTGAACATGTTTGTTGTCTAATTTGTTTCACAAGTCAAGCTCATAAGTTCCTGGTAGAATTTCTTCTGAAACTAAAATATTCTTCACTGTCCAAACTTAGCTAATTTGGAAAGATTGGAGCCGGTTACTAGCAGGGGGAATATCACTAGGGAATTCCAGAGTTGTAGGCTAGGCTAAGAAGTAAACAAAACAAAACAAAACAAAATCCTGAAAGAGCAAAAAGTAAACAATTTTGATATGTTGATATTATTATTACTGTTGTAAAAAAAATGACTGCACAGTGGCCTAGAGGTGAAAACGTTTGCCTCCCACTAAAAAGGTTGAGAGTTCAATCCTAGGTAGCAGCAGATGTTTCTCTATCAGGGGTGCAAAGAAAAAATATCTGCTGCGAACTCCATGTAGGCATCAGGAAGGGCATCCAGCCCAAAGGTGGGTTCCTCCCGGTTCAGACTGGTTCACCCGAACCAGTAGCGACCTGCTGGTGATGTCACCATGACGTCATGGAGCCGGTTCGGTCAGTGCTGGTCCATGGACGCCGCCATCTTTTTTTCAAATTTTTTGGGAATTTTTTTTCTTTGAATATTTTTTTTTTAAATTTTTCCGGTTTTTTTCTTCTTCTGTGCATGCGCAGAAGCCGAGTTTCTGGCACTGCACACGCGTTGCCATCTTGTTTTGGGCTTTTTTTCCCTTTTGGGGATTTTTTTTCTTTTTTTGCACTGTGCATGCGCATGCGCGCTTTGCGTGCGCACGCCCACATGGCACGGGAGGAATCAAACTGGCAGCGAGGTAAGTTAGAACCCATCCCTGATCCAGCCCAGTGGTGGGATTCAAATTTTTTTACTACCGGTTCTGTGGGCGTGGCTTGGTGGGCATGGCATGGCTTGGTGGATGTGGCAGGGGAAGGATACTGCAAAATCCCCATTTCCTCCCGATCAGCTGGGACTCGGGAGGCAGAGAATAGATGGGGTGGGGCCAGTCAGAGGTGGTATTTACTGGTTCTCCGAACTACTCAAAATTTCTCCTACCGGTTCTCTAGAACTGGTCAGATCCAGCCAGTAAATGCTCAGCTCCATTCATAAAAAGTCATAAAAAGGGGGGGAAATACCCCCCCCAAAAAAAGCTACATTGATAATAGGTTCATAAACTCCCTGGGTAGAGCTTAGTTGGAATGAGACCTTTATAGCTTTTAAAGTGCAGAAATCCAAATTAAAAGTTGATGGGATCCATATCCAAATTAAATTAAGACCCAAAGTACTCCATAGAGGGATGCTAATTAAAGCAGCCCAAACAGATGGATGACTACCTTACGCTTGAGATCCCCATCAAGAGGATTCCATGTCTTGTGTTGATAAAGAATTCTACCATCAAATTACTCTTACTTTTTTTTAAAAAAACCTTTCTTGGAAGATTGAGCAGCAACTTAAGTCCATCATTCCATATCTTATGTTGTGGGAGGATAAAGATCATGGAATGATGTTCTGCTTATATGGATTTAAGGCTGTTGAAGATTTCATGTATCAGAAAGTTAAATCAATTTAATATGGGGGGGGGGAGAGAAAATAAATCATGTAATGAATCGCAGACCAGATCTCCTGCAATTAATATCAAGTAACGAAGAAATAAATAACCCAAACATGAAGCCAACTCTATGTATTTGCATAAAATATATTTGATGCTTGGAGCGGCTCGATGGCCTAGAGGTGAACCTACTCGGAAGGTTGAGAGTTCAATTCTAGGAAGTGGCAGATGTTTTTCTCTCTGGGCGCAAAGAGGAAACATCTGCTGTTAGCTCTGCATAAGCGTCAGGAAGGGCATCCAGCCAGTTATTGCTCAGCTCCATTCAGTTGCCTTAACTCTACCCCGAATAAAGAGATTAAAGGGTCATAAAAAGAAAAAAAATGATGCTAACTGAGGAATAAGGGTAAGTATGCTAGGAATATAAGAAAGAGCTCTGGTAGATCAGGTCAAAAGTTCTTTTATTCTAGCATTCAGATTCTCACAATGTTCTGATTGCTCCAAACAACCTTTTAAGAATGTTGTCTTTATAGTTCATGGTCTGGAAACACTTTAGATCTCTTTCACCTATGCCTATATGCTTGCAACATCTCCTCCCATGCCTTTGGGTCAGTCAACCAAAATTAACAAGGAGCCACGTTAGATTAGGTAAAAGAGAGGGGAGAAAAAAAGAGGACCAAGATAATTTCATACTTTGACCTGAATGAACTGAACCAATCTTTGATTTAGCAATTTTCTCTCTAATTCCCAACATTTGCCTTTTCATTTTTAATGATCGGCATAGCCATCATAGACTGCGCAAAAAGCCAAGATCACTTTGGAGTGAAGTGACACAATCAACTTATAATTGACTAATCCTATTTTAGAAGGCAATTGTCTAGCATTAAGAGATTCTCACAATTAACCCTGTACTCAGACCTGACCTGCCTTACACCTTTCAGCTGAAGTTTCAACATCAATACTCTCATACATAGAGGTAGATATCATTCAACATTAAAGTTGCAATATTGCAAGAAACAAAATGGGGAGAATTTTTAATAAGGGTGTACTAATATGGAGATGGCTTCTGTGCAGGGAGAAAGGAAGGCCAAGTGACAAAACATGACTTACATTGAGATAGAGGATACAAGAGTAGTATTTGCATAATGAATAACAGAGTTGGAAGGGACCTTGGAGGTCTTCCAGTCCAACCCCCTGCTCAAGCAGGAAACCCTAGAACATTTCAGACAAATGGTTGTTCAGTCTCTTCTTAAAAAACTCCAGTGATGGAGCACCCACAACTTCTGGAGGCAAGTCATTCCACTGATTAATTGTTCTAACAGTCAGAAAATGTCTACTTAATTCTAGGTTGGTTCTCTCCTTGATTAGTTTCCATCCATTGCTTCTTGTCCTGTCTTCAGATGCTTTGGAGAATAGGTTGAACCTCTCTTCTTTTGGCAGAGTCTTAGATATTGGAACACTGTTATCACTGCAGTGATAATGATGTCACTGCATGTGTCTTAGCAATCTGGCATCATTGCATTTTGCCACAGTTCTTACAGCAAGCTCAACAGCCCCTTGTACATTGCAACACAAATGCTTAGCCCTCTGTCTCTAAACTTTCCATACATTTTGGTGGATGCATGCCCCGGAGGTACTTGTCCCTTTCATTACTCTTCATCAAATGTTACATTTTCAAATCAAATTAAATCTAATTAAATCAAATCAATCTTCATTGTGGTCATTACCCGGGACAAAATGCAACACATTGTGAATGTGCTCACTATATTCTTTCTGCTTCATATATTTGAATTTGGAGCCACTGAATTTTTTTTTTGTTGCCCTGGAGGGTAATACTAGAATAAGCTGATGGAAAGTTAGATGAAGTAGATGCTGACAAACATTAAGTGATTATTTGATAGTAATTTTCTGCCTTGGAAGGTGATAGATTCTACTTTATGGGTACTGTATAAGTATCTTGTTTATAGACATAAGAGCTACAGTTTCCTTGGCAGGGAGCCCGATAGAGATAAGCAAAGACAAATGAATACAGAGAAACTGAAGCAGAAAAAGATGTGGGGTCCTTGATGCTTTCTGGTGGATTTCTTGCAGATGTTTCGTTACCAAACTACTGTAGGTAACATTATCAGATATGATGATGATGCTACCTAGTTCGGTAATGGAATGTCTGCAAGAAAAGGACCAAGCTCAGAGATCACCAAGGATCCTACAGTTCAACTCTGAGCTACAAATATTATTGTCTGTTTACAGGAAAAGATCTTACAAAAGAGGATAGCATCTGCAAGAGATGTAAGGAGAGCAAATGATGATGTTTGATGTTGTGTGCAAATGGGAGTGTGGGATGGCTCAGTAATTTAAACGCTGGGCTTGTCAGCTGGAAAGCTAACAGCCTGGGTTCAAGACCCGAGCGCTGCATGACGGGGTAAGTTCCTGTTACTCACCCCAGCTCCTGCCAACCTAGCAAAGCATGCAAATGCAAGTAGATAAATAGGTACCATGGTACAAGAGCCGTAGTGGTGCAGTGGTTAGAATGCAGTACTGCAGGCTAAGTCACTGCTCACTTCTGGAGTTCGATCCTGACTGTCTCAAGGTTGACTCAGCCTTCCATCCTTCCGTGGTGGGTAAAATGAGGACTCAGATTGTTGGGGGCAATATGCTGACACTGTAAACTGCTTAGAGAGGGCCGTAAAGCACCGTGAAGCGGTATATAAGTCTAAGTGTTATTGCTATTGACTTGACCTTCCATCCTTCCGAGGTGGGTAAAATGAGGAGCCAAATTGTTGGTGGCAATATGCTGACTCTGTAAATGGCTAAGAGAGGGCTGTAAAGCGGTGTATAAGTCTAAATGTTGGCGACAAAAGAACATACCTTCGGAAAATCTAGTAATAAAAAAAATATACGGATGTGCCGAAATGGATAAATTAATTATCGAATTGAAAGGACAAATGGATTCAGAATATTTTGCAATATGGAAGAAATGGTATGATTGGATTGAACAAAGGAAACGAGTAACAGAGAGATAAAATATAGGTAGAAGTAAAATGTATATTTGGAATGTACAGTCTAGACAACTTAACAAAATGAAGAAGCTTTTTAAAATAAATGCTTGATCTGAAGAGGCCCAGTGCTATTGTATCTTCTTTTAAATAGCAGAGAATAATGTATACTTCAAGAAAGCCACATCAGTTTTAACAGCATCTGTACCAGTATAGTCTGAAATGTAACAGTGTCCTGTTGTAGTATTAAGATAAGGCAGCTGAGTTAAACCCTGACTTAGTCATGTTTGGAGTAGATTTATTTAAATAATTGGGAGGACTTAGTGTGACTACATTTAAGAAAACTTTCTGCCATTAATATACTGCCATAATGTACATTTCTCCAATTCTTTGCTATTTCTATGGGTCAGGCACACATGCACAGAAATACACAGCAAACAGTGTATATCATCTCTACTGTTTTCTGTTTGCTGGGAGGCAAATTGCTGGGAGGCAGAGGCAGATTTTTTTTCCCTTGTTTTCCTCCCCCAAAACTAAGGTGCATCTTATACTCCAAAAAATACAGTAAGTCTGAGTGCTATTGCTATTGCTACCACTTCAGCAGGAAGGTTTCCGTGTTCTGTATTTTCATGCTGGCCACATGATGTTGTAAGCATCTCTCAGACCACACAGGCTTCCTTGGCTGAGAATTGGAGATGAGTAGTGCCCACCATCAGTCGGTCACAACTGGATAGAGGAAACCTTCAAAGCATGTGCAAATACACAGCCAGTTTGGTGTAGAGGTTGAAGTATAGGCTACAAACCAGGAGACCATGAGTTCTGGCTCTGCCTTGGGATAAAGCAAGCTGGGTAACCTTGGGCCAATTACTCTCTCTCATCCCTGGAAAGCAAGCAAAGACAAGCTGTTTTTGAAAATGTTGCCAAGGAAACTGCAGGGGTATGGTCCTGTAGTGACCAGGTGTCAGGGTTGACTTGCTGGGCCACAGCAACAGCAGCACTACATCAACTGGAAGGTCTTTGGAAATCTTGCCAAGAAAACTGCACGGATTTGTCTAGGGCAATTGCCAGGAGTCGATGACGATGCGAAAGCACAGGCACACAGATGTGCAAAAGATAGCACCTACATACTAACATCAACCCCCAAAAGAGGGTGGAAATGTTGGTGCGTCTTATACACCGAATACAGCCATTTTTGGCCTCCCGAAGCCCCACTCCCGCGTCCCATTTTTTTCCAAAAAATGGGCCCGTTTTTCGCAAAAACGGGGTGCGCAGAGGGTTCGGGAGGCCTGCAGAGTGCTCCTGGGGGCTGGGGGAGGGCAAAAACTTTTTTTTCTTACTTACCTCTTTGAAATCTTGGTGCATCTTATACACCGGTGCGAAAAATACGATATTTCTGCTTTGTTTCTTGGTTGCCATTCAAGGGGGAGGGGGGAAGAGCAGGAGGGGAACTCAGGAATGCAGTGCCTCAGCCGGCTAGCCATAACATCTACCAGCCTACGTGAGAACCAAGGTCATGTCAACGGACACCTGTTGAAGTTGAGCCGGAACCTACATCTGGACTGATTGGCCCATGTGACCCGATGGACAAAAGAGGGTGGGGAGGTCTTATTCTTTTAACTATCCCTAAACGTGGGAATGATTTAGAGCTAGCTTCACCTTTTTAAGTGCCGATATGATGTACTCAATAAAAGATCTCTTGAACCTGAACCTTGAACCTCTCTGACTTCATTACTCAGAACGATGACAGCCTTGTTACAATCACCAGCTTTGTTGGATTGAGTTTAGAGTAACCCAGGGGTGGGCTTCAAAACTTTTAGCAACAGGTTCTCTGCCCGGTTGCTGGGTGGGCATGGCCATGGTGGGCATGGCCTAGTCAGCCTCCTGCACCATGGCGGGGGTGGTGGTGTTTTCACCCTTCCCAGGCTCCGGAGGCTCTCTGGAAGCCGGAAATGGCCCATTTCTGGCCTTCCAGAACTTCCGGGAGGCCTGTTTTTCACCCTCCCCAGACTCTGGAGGCTTTCCTCAAGCCTCCAGGAGGGCGAAAACGGCCTCCCCCTGGCTCCGGAGGCTTTCCTCAAGCCTCCAGGAGGGCGAAAATGGCCTCCCCCTGGCTCCGGAGGCTCTCCGGAAGCCAGAATGGGCCCATTTCTGGCCTTCCAGAACCTCCGGGAGGCCCGTTTTTCGCCCTCCCCAAGCCTCTGCATGGGCCCTGCACTTACCTGGCATTCAAATCAGGCCACGTGGAGACTCCTGGGAGAAGTGGGGCGGGGCGGGGTGGGGGGGTTCTCTGCCCTGTTGCTGGGTGGGCGTGGCAATGGTGGGCGTGGCCTAGTCGGCCTCCTGTACCACAGCGGGGGGTGGGCTGTTTTCGCCCTCCCCGGGCTCTGGAGGCTTTCCTCGAGCCTCCAGGAAAGCGAAAACGGCCTCCCCTGGGCTCTGGAGACCCTCCGGAAGCTGGAAATGGGCCTGTTTCCGGCCTTCTGGAGCCTCCGGGAGGCCCGTTTTTTGCCCTCCCCGAGCCTCCGTGCGGGCCCTGCACTTACCTCGCATCCAAAACGGGCCGCGTGGAGACTCCTGGGAGGGGTGGGGTGGGAGGGGCAGTGCCAGTCAGGAGTGGGATTTGGGGGTTTGCCAAACCATGCAGAATCTTTGCTAGAGGATCGCCCAAACCCGGGTGAACCTAGAGCAGCCCACCCCTGGAGTAACCTGGTTAAGGTAGCATTTGGGAATCGGGGTACCCAGATTAAAATCTCTGCCTAACCATAGAGCTAAATAAGGCTGACTTCTCTTTCAGTTCAATCAGCCTCACTGAGCTTCTATCCGGAGAATAATATCAAGAAGCCCCTTGTAGACCTTGCATTTTTTTAAAGTAAAGTAGATTATAAATCACACCTTTATTTTTTAAAAAAATTAAAAATATCATGGTATGCAAATTGTTATTTATGGGTTTCCATATTTGGTGAAACGAGGCAATTTTGATTTCCTCACGAAATTATAGTTAAACAAGCCACAGCTTAGTAGGATGCCTGGATCTCTGTCGCAGAGCAAAACTGTCTTGATTGGTCCTAAGTGAACGTTAATCGTGATGAATGTTACAATTGCAGGCGACGTCAGCTATGCTTTCTCTTCGAAAGGAATGCACTGGAATTCATCGCCCCTTGATGAAGCATGGAACCCCTCCACAGTTCAACTTCCTTTGCCTCAAAGATTTATGCACCAGAACATTAGTCTGAGATTCTCAAGTTCTTTTCCCTTTAAATAAACCTCTGGCTTTCTTTTCGATCTTGCCGGATCAAATGCTGGGCGGCCCTGCAAGCAGGAACCCAAGAGAGCTCTACAAGAGGCTGACCTTCACTTTGATGCCATGCTAAGCGGCATGTCTCCTTTCATGTGCTTTTACATGGCTGAATGCTAATCCCTTTCAGACATTTCTGGGAGAGTCTTGAAGGACCCCAAGGATTTGGAGGCATATAGGCTGCATGCTCTTTATTCAGAACCAGCTGGATTCAGAATGTATGGGTTTGTATGTCGCTCTCCAGGGTGTATGTTCTCCCTAACTAAAGTGTAATGAGAAGGCACATAAAGGTAAAGTTTTCCCCTGTCCAGTCATGTCTGAGTCTAGGGAGCGGTGCACATCTGAAAAGGCTTCATGTGGCCAGCATGACTATACGCCAAGGTGCATGGAACGCTGTTACTTTCCCATAAGTGGTACCTATTTATCTACTTGCATGTGCATGCTTTCAAAGAGCTGTGGTGGCGCAGTGGTTAGAATGCAGTATTGCAGGCTACTTCTGCTGACTGCCAGCTGCCTGCAGTTCGGCAGTTCGAATCTCACCAGGCTGAAGGTTGACTCAGCCTTCCATTCTTCCAAGGTGGGTAAAATGAGGAAAGAAGGAAAGAAAGAAAGAAAGAAAGAAAGAAAGAAAGAAAGAAAGAAAGAAAGAAAGAAAGAAAGAAGGAAGGAAGGAAGGAAGAAAGGAAGGGAGCAAGGAAGGCAGGAAGGAAGGAAGGAAGGAAGGAAGGAAGGAAGGAAGGAAGGAAGGAAGGGCCATGGTGTTGCAGGGGTTAGAATGCAGTATTGCAGCTAATTCACTGTTCACTGCCAGGAGTTCGATCCTGACCGGCTCAAGGTTGACTCAGCCTTCCCTTCTTTCGAGGTCGGTAAAATGAGGACCCAGATTGTTGGAGGCAATAGGTTCACTCCAGTGGTGAAATCCATTTTTTTTACTACCGGTTCTGTGGACATGGCTTTGTGGGCGTGGTATGGCTTGGTGGGCGTGGCAGGGGAAGGATACTGCAAAATTGTTCTGCCCCAGCTACGGACCACAAAGAACGCAGCACACACAAAGTCTGTACAAACCTTAGTTTACTAATTAAGGACTACTAATAAGCTTTCTTGGTAGTCGTTCAAACACAAATACAGTTTAAATCAGTCTTTTCTGAACACCGGCTGTTAATTCAACTTCATTAACAGCCAGCAAGAGTCCAAGGAATAATAACTCAATTCTGAGGAAACAGTCTGTCAGACAACAGTAATCTTACTGTGGTTGGGCAAAACGCCCAGAAGTAAATTGCAGGGAAAATGACGAGAGAGAGAATAAGAGCCGATCAGACTTTTCTGGAATCAAGACACAAAGGAATATGAACCAAGTTGTTTCCTGCAAAATTGGCTCAGTCATCGTCATCCCTTAAATAGACTAAGGGAGTGGCCAATTAGTCCCAAGCCTTACTCCTGAGGAGACCTCCTCCTGAGAAGCCATCCCTGCCTTTTGGCAGCTCTGCGCGCCCGTGCATTGAGAAGAGGCTCCTCCTCTTCTTCCTCTTCACTTATGGGAGCTTCTGGAGGTTCTGAAGGCCCTGGCTGAATCCCTGCCTCTGGCACCGAGTCTTCTCCAGCCTCCTCGCTGTCCGACTCGGGTACCAGCTGCACAGATCGCTGGCGAATCACCACACAAGCCTCCTCGCTGTCGGAATCAGCCACCAGCTGCACAGGCTGCTGGCGGGCCACAACAAAAATCTCCATTCCCACCCCACTCCAGGGGAAGGATACTGCAAAATCTCCATTCCCTCCCCACTCCAGGGGAAGGATACTACAAAATCTCCATTCCCTTCCCACTCCAGGGGAAGGATACTGCAAAATTCCCATTCCCTCCCCACTCCTGGGGGAAGGATATTGCAAAATCTCCATTCCCACCCCACTCTGAGGCCAGCCAGAGGTGGTATTTGCCGGTTCTCCAAACTACTCAAAATTTCCGCTACCAGTTCTCCAGAACCTGCCAGAACCTGCAGGATTTCACCCCTGGTTCACTCTGTAAACCATTTAGAGAGGGCTGTGAAAGTACTGTAAAGCAGTATATAAATCTAAATGCTATTGCTATTGTTACTGCTAGATGGGCAGGAGCTGGGGCAAGAACAGGAGCTCATCCCGTCATCAGGGGTGGGTTCCTACCGGTTCGGACTGGTTCGCCCGAACCGGTAGCGACCTACTAGTGACGTCATCCGAACCAGATCCGT
>QLTV01001714.1:262418-295952 GCA_003457575.1 Thermophis baileyi
TTGTGTGCCCGTGTATTATTGCGGTTGAAGCTGAAGTAGTCATTAACAGGTAGAACGTTGTAGCAGACAATTTTGTGTACTATGTTTAGGTCAGACCGTAGGCGGCGTAGTTCTAGGTTGTACAAGCCTTAAGTCTGAAGTCTGGTGGCATAAGGTATTCTATTGCGAGCAGAGGAGTGGAGTACATCACATCCACTGCTTAATGGATGTGATGTGATGTTATTAATGTCCGTTATACAGTGTGGATTCCAGGCAGATGAGCTGTATTCGAGAATTGGTCTGGCAAAGGTTTTGTATGCCCTGGTTATTAGTACAATGTTACCGGAGAAGAAGCTTCGCAAAATTAGGTTAACAACTCTTAATGCCTTTTTGGCAATGCTGTTGCAGTGAGCTCTGGCGCTTAGATCTTTTGAAATGAGTACTCCTAGGTCCTTGATGGAGTGAGGGTCGTATATGAGGTTAATGAAACTTTAGTCATGCAAGTCAAGCCAGCATCTTAGCATTTTGAACCTGTCCCTGAGAAAATCCCGATTTCAAGGAAGTTTGAGTTAGAAACTGAAAAAGCAAAAGTCTTTCATGAAGAGGTGAGAGTTTCCTTCTTTGAAAACTAAATATTACTGTTTAGTAGTAATAATAGCCACGTCTTCACTCGGCTCTATCAACACAGGAACAAATTTGAATAGACCCAGAGAAGGGAGCCATTCTCGACTTTAGGTACCTGCCTAACACCCATAATCTAATTTACTCCGTAAGGGAGTTGGCTGAACTTCTTTTCTAATCTAATTTCCCTAACCAAGGGTCATCGAGTTTGTAATATAATATTCTTCTACTCAGATCTGGCAGCAATTGAAAAATGACAGTGATATGTCATAGCCGCATGCAATAGCTGCTTAGACTTTTAATAACACCAAACCATTTTCTGCAGCTAGCACTACTCAAAGGTGTGTGGAGTCACATTTGTTGCGCTTCGTCCTTACAATCAGGCGGAATGAAAAAGCAAAGCACAATGGGCTTTGTCACAAATCACCCACTTCAACTTAAAACAGTTGCACAGGTTTGCCTCAAGCATCTACCTTATCATCACGCGTCTTGCGTTGGGAAGAACTGATATAGCAATACATCACATTTTTTTTCCTCACTTTTCTTTCCCCTGTTCTTCTTCAGGATAATGAAAAAAGAGATTGGTTTCTCTAGAGGAGAAAGGAAAATCCAATGACATTCTCTCAGGTGGATGCAGGACTCTTCTAGTTATTCTGGTTGTGAAGTAACCAATGTGGACTTATGAACGTGCTGTCAGGGTTCCAAGTAACCCAGATGAAATGAAAACTCCAAGGCCAGAGGCTTCCTCAAAGTATAGATTTATTAAGCATGTCATATTTTGGGCTTGGACAACCTGGAACTACGCCGCCTGCAGTCTGACCTAAGCATATTACACAAAATTGTCTGCTACAATGTCCTACCTGTCAATGACTACTTCAGCTTCAACCTCAACAATACACGGGCAAACAATCAATACAAACTCAAAGTAAACCGCTCCAAACTGGATTACAAAAAATATGACTTCAGCAACAGAGTGGTCAATGCCTGGAATGCTCTACCGTTATTACATCCTCTAACCCCCACAGCTTCAACCTTAAACTGTCTATCGTGGACCTCACCCCATTCCTAAGAGGTCCGTAAAGGAGGCGTGCATAAGCGCACCAGAGTGCCTCCAGTCCCTGTCCTACTGTTCCCATTTATTTGTACTCATTCCTTGTTCATGTCCATGTTTATACTTATACCTGTTATCTAGTACATGTTCGACAAACTAACTAACTAACTAAATAAATAAATAAATAAATATTGGCACAGCTGGTGAAAATTCGACTCTGAATCTCACAGGGTTTTCCCCACCCAACTCAAAATCCAAAGTTCTTCCCCCCCCCATTACACACAACCATCACATGCCCCAATCAGGCCGCAGTCCCAAACCCGGATGACTCCCATCCACGCCCCGCCAGGTGCTGGCCAGAGTGTCCTTGGTTCCCAGAACAATGAAAGCTATTTTGGCTACATAGTTCCCCAGCTATCTCTACTCCCCCTCCCTTTCCTACAGCTCTATCCAGCCTCGCTGTGGCAACCCTGAAGACGTTCCAAGATGGCTCCAGGGTTGACACGTGTTTTCATTTTATCATGGTCTCTCTCTCACACACTCTGCAGCCTGTTTCCTACGGTTCGCTTAAATTCTAAGGGAAGACAACGGGAATGCCTTTTTCTCAAGGAGCTTTTTTTTAGAAGCGAGAGGAGGAAAAAGCATTTAAGCAGGCTGCACTGATGGAGAGATGGGGAACAGGGGAAAAAAATATCTTTAGTACCCTCTGTTTCTTTGCAGCAGTAAAGGGAGAAATAAAACACTATTAAAAGAATTCCCAGACTATCCTGAGAATAAACAGAAAAACAAATGTTTTTCACGAGGGAAAGAAACATTAAGGAAATGAGAAGAGAGATTTAAATATCCAGGATAACCAACTCCAAACTATATCTTCTTGCAGACTCCAGATCTGACCACAAAAGACTGACCACTGCACTTAATGTTATACAGGTAGTCCTAAACTTATAAATAGTTCATTTAGTGACTGTTCAAAGTTACACTGGCACTGGAAAAAGTGAGTTAGGATATTTTTTTCATACTTAATGATGATTTGCCGCATCCTCTGATCAGGTGATCCAAATTCAGAACAGACTCATATCTATGACAATTGCCATGTTCCAGGATCATATGATCATCTTTTGTAACCTCCTAACAAGTAAGGTCAATGGGGAAGTCAGATTCACTTAACAATCCTGCTACTAACTGAACAACTGCAGTGATTTACTTAACAACTGTGGCAAGAAAAGTTGTAAGATGGGGCAAAATTCACTGAACAAATGTTTCACTTAGCAACAGAGGTTTGGGGCATAATTACAGTCATAAGTCAAGGACTACGTAGATGGATTTTTGTTCCCCTCTTCCGTTTTTGTTTTTGTACACAACAGCAACCTTGTCAAGTAGATTGGGCTGGAAGAGAAAGACCAGCCCAGAGTCACCCAGAAGGTTTCTAGAGTTTAAAATGGATTAGCACTTTTGTCTTTGTAGTCCCAGTCCAGCACCATAGCTAGCTCTCTTTTTATCCTTTGATCTCTTAGAAAATATTTACTCATTATTTTTCTCTGTGCTCTTTTCCCTTCCTTTGCTTCGCCTGACCTGAACTGCAGCTATTATAATAAAGTTTAGAAGTGACTGTATTACAAGAAAGCGTTCCCTCTAGGAACTATAAACAATTCCATATTCTAGTGAAAAATATTCTCCCTGGGCCTGATTTTGCCATGCTTCTGTGCATAGACATCCCAAGCTTTTTAACTTTGTCACACCTCGGGGATATAACAATTTTAAGAGATTAGGCAATCTTGAAATCAATAGAAAACATTGTCCTTTGCATTAGTATGAAATTTACCAATTGATTCCCTTCTGTTGTGAGACAGGAGAGAGAAGTCAGCAGATTGAATCATAGGGATGTTCTTAGTCTGATTTTGAGACATCAAAAGTTTGGGAAAGAACCAGAGGAAAGCTGAATATTGATAATATCTAAACAGATATCTCGCCCAGCCTTATTAATGGAGTCTAAAGCAAAGCTATCTTAAAAATTGAGCTTTTCTGATAAAATGCACAAGGTTGGTTATGCCATCTGAGAAGCTAGAATGGCTAATTGCTGGAGGAGGCTGTATCTTCAGATCTTCAAGGGTTTTGAAGAGCCAAGAGAATTTTGCTTGGCCATTCTTGGTCTCAGCAGCTCTAGCTACCTGACCTCCAACTTCCTGTTTGATTGTATTGTTACTGCTGGTTTTGCACAGCAGATCTTTAAGAAACGAAATTACACTGAGATGCTGCTTCTGACATCCTGGTCCTCTTTGAAGCTCCCATGAAAATGTTGCTGGAGGACCTCTTCAAATGTTGCATGAGAATAGCACCTCTCTGCTACTCAAATACACTCCTTTAAGAGCAGCGTTAACTTTAATGAGTGGGTTCCTTAATGCAGTAGCATCTCTTCTCCCCACCCCACAGATGTATGGTACCCCACTCTCCTTCAAAAAAAAAACCCCAACAAAAACAGGTCCTGATCTTATAGCAGGACTCTGATGCACCAACTTACCTTAGATAGATACTGTTCTTCTAGGCAATCTGTAAATGCCCATGTGGTCTTTCTGGGCCAAGCTTCAGTTGCAATCGCTTTCGTATAGAATCAAATTAAAGGAAACATCCCACTGGGTGAAATTCACTGGTTAATTAAACAGGACCCTCAAGAAGGGGCCCCTCCTTTGCTTGCCCACCTGCTGCTCCTGCAGAAGAGTGGCCCGCATTCACTCAAAGCATCTGCATGTCTGCCTATTAGTGGGTAAATGGGTTTTGAGCGGGTCCCTCTGTTCTCAATTATGATTTATGATCTGACTATAAAACGGAAAGCTGATTTACATAACATCTGTAATTGCTGCTTTGGTCCCCATCGTGCAGAGTATGCTTCCTCGTTGGTTTGTCGGTGAGAGCTGTTGAACAGGAGTACTTCCCAGCTTGGAGTGGGCTGAAGAGAGATAAATATGGTTTTTGTAGAGATCTTCGCTCTTGAATGTCATTCAGAGGGAAGACAAGTGCTTGCTAATAAGTGGAGGCTAATAAAAGATCTTCTAAAAACTGTACACCTAGGGACAGGCCAACTTCCCTTAAATTATTCTGTCCACCACCACCCTGGTCTTTTCCCCCCTTCTTTTCAAAGGCACCCCAGATCATGCTTAATATTTTAAATTTTTTATTTATTTGTTTGTTTATTTATTTATATGCCATTTTCATTTTCATAGACAACTGAAGGTGATGAACATATCTAATACTCCTTCTTCTTCCTATTTTCCCCACAACACCAACCCTATGAGCTGAACTGGGCTGAGAGAGAGCAACTGGCCTAAGATCACCCAATCGGCACTCATGCCTAAGGCGGGACTAGAACTCACAGTCTCCTGGTGATTGGCCCAAAGTCATCCATTGGGCTTTCACGATTAAGGAAGAACTCACAGTCTCTTAGCCCAAAGTCACCCAGATGTCTTTCATAATTAAGGAAGGACTAGAACTCACAGTCTCCTGGTGATTGGCCCAAAGTCATCCATTGGGCTTTCATGATTAAGGAAGAACAAGGACTCACAGTCATTTGGTGATTATCCCAAAGTCACCCATAAGTATTTCATAATGTAGGAAGGACTAGAACTCACAGTCTCCTGGTGATTGGCCCAAAGTCATCCATTGGGCTTTCACGATTAAGGAAGAACTCACAGTCTCTTAGCCCAAAGTCACCCAGATGTCTTTCATAATTAAGGAAGGACTAGAACTCACAGTCTCCTGGTGATTGGCCCAAAGTCATCCATTGGGCTTTCATGATTAAGGAAGAACTAGAACTCACAGTCTCTTGGTGATTAGCCCAAAGTCACCCAGATGGCTTTCATAATTAAGGAAGGACTAGAACTCACAGTCTCCTGGTGATTGGCCCAAAGTCATCCATTGGGCTTTCACGACTAAGGCGGGACGAGAACTCACGGTCTCCTGGTGAGTAGCCTAAAGTCATCCATTGGGCTTTCACGATTAAGGAAGGACTAGAACTCACAGTCTCTTGGTGATTAGCCCAAAGTCACCCAGATGGCTTTCATAATTAAGGAAGGACTAGAACTCAAAATCACCCAGATGGCTTTCATAACTAAGGAAGGGCTAGAACTCACAGTCTCCTGGTGATTGGCCCAAAGTCATCCATGATACAGCACAAGAAGAAGAAGAAGAAGAAGAAAGTGGAAAACGTATCTAATACTCCTTCTTCTTCCTATTTTCCCCACAACACCAACCCTATGAGCTCTATCGTAATTAAGGAAGGACTAGAACTCAAAATCACCCAGATGGCTTTCATAACTAAGGAAGGGCTAGAACTCACAGTCTCCTGGTGATTGGCCCAAAGTCATCCATGTGGCTTTCATGACTAAGACATGACTAGAACTCACAGTCTCCTGGTGATTGGCCTAAAGTCATCCACTTGGCTTTCATGATTAAGGAAGGATTAGAACTCAAAGACTCCTTGGTTTTTAGCTTGGTGCCTTAACCACTAGACCAAACTGGTCTAAATCCAAATGTAGCACAGACCCAGCTAGCTTCTGCATGTAGACCTTTCTTCCGTGTATGGCAAAGGCTCACATTCTCCCAGCTGGGGGGTCACCTATAACTTTCCCAGTACGAGGGACAAGTGGTAAATCCTTTCCTATTTCTCCTGTGGTTCAAGGCCAGCATTTAAAATTCAGAATCATTGAATAATGGCCACTAGCCTCCACTTGCTGCCATCATTGATAAGATTGTGCCCTCTAATTAAGCCAAACGAGATAGCAAGAGCACACTGACATTGTTAACTTAACGACCCAGTACCACATTACTTAAAACTTCGCTGAAGAGGAAGTTAATTGTAATAAATAGGAGGGGGTGGAATGAAAGAAAGTGAATGACCTACAGCGTAAGCCGGGGATCCTTCTTTGTATGTCTAGCTAATTCAGCATTCATGTTAATGCCACTGAATATAATTAATCAATTTGGTATTTAAATGGATTACCATTTATACCCAGCGCCGCCTTTTGGATGAAGTGACAGCCATGTTCTGAAAGAAAATCAGCAATTCTCCTTTTTTTTTTCATTTTCATTTTAATATATGCTGGATATAAAGTTGCGGATAGGGATTGCATGAGAGTGCTCTTAATTTGGAAGGGTCGGGCAATATGACTGACACCAGGGGTGGGTTCTAACTTACCTCGCCGCTGGTTCGCTTCCTCCCGTGCCGTGTGGCCATGCATGCGCCAGTGCCGAAAACTCAGCTTCTGCGCATGCGCAGAAGCAAAAACCAGAATTTTAAAAAAAAAAAAAACCCAAAAAAAAATTTCCAAAAAAAAGATGGCGGCGTCCACGGACCAGCACTGACAGAACCGGTTCTGTGATGTCACCACTGGTTTACTACCGGTTCTATAAAATCGGTGCAAACCGGGAGGAACCCACCTCTGGCTGACACCATATAGAACAGAATTTCCTTTAAACGATAAGGAATACTTCAAGATTCCTTTATAATGCCTTGGTAAGGCCACACTTGGAATACTGCATTCAGTTTTGGTTGCCATGATGTAAAAAAGATGTTGAGACTCTAGAAAGAGTGCAGAGAAGAGCAACAAAGATGATTAGGGGACTGGAGGATAAAACATATGTAGAACGGTTGCAGGAACTGGGTATGTCTAGTTTGATGAAAAGAAGGACTAGGGGAGACATGATATCAGTCTTCCAATATCTCAGGGGCTGCCACAAAGAAGAGGGAGTCAAGCTATTCTCCAAAGCACCTGAGGGCAGGACAAGAAGCAATGGGTGGAAACTCATCAAGGAGAGAAGCAACCTAGAACTAAGGAGAAATTTCCTGACAGTTAAAACAATTAATCAGTGGAACAACTTGCCTCCAGTAAATGCTCCAACACTGGAAGTTTTTAAGAAGAGATTGGATAACCATTTGTCTGAAGTGGTGTAGGGTTTCCTGCCTAAGCAGGGGGTTGGACTAGAAGACCTCCAAGGTCCCTTCCAACTCTGTTATTCTATTCTATTCTAAGATACATCTGAATCATGGGGGGGGGGAATCACAATGCTTTTATGACCTCTGCTTTGTTGTTTCTTGGATCATGTGCATCAGATCCAGACAAACTCCTGTGATGCCATACAAGGGAATGACCTTGAATGTTTGAAAACTGCAATTGTTGCCAAGGGTTACTCCTTGAAAGTTCGGTTGGGTCTTAGAAGATGTTCCATCACTTGGTTCATTTGCTTTCATTTGTAAAGAACAAAACTCGAGACTCGAGGCTAAAACATATGAAGAACAGCTGCAGGAATTGGGTATGTCTAGTTTAATGAAAAGAAGGACTAGGGGTGACATGATAGCAGTGTTCCAATATTTGAGGGGTTGCCACAAAGAAGAGGGGGGTCAACTTATTCTCCAAAGCACCTGAATTAAGGACAAAAAGCAATGGATGGAAACTAATCGAGGAGAGAAGCAACCTAGAACTAAGGAGAAAGTTCCTAACAGTGAGAACAATTCACCAGTGGAATGGCTTGCCTTCAGAAGTTGTGGGTGCTCCATCACTGAAGGCTTTTAAGAAGAGATTGGACAGCCACTTATCTGCAATGGTATAGGGTCTCCTGCTCGAGCAGGAGGTTGGACTAGAAGACCTCCAAGGTCCCTTCCAACTCTCTTATTCTACATTATTGTCTAATCATATCAAATCATAGTGCTGTGGACAGTTGTGGTACAAGCAGAGATGGTTAGCTAGGATAGAAAGGTATGTAAAGGGAAAAGTAGTGTACCTTATAGTAGTAGATGTTACATACACATTCACACATGTAACTATAATCTATCTTCACAATGAGTATCTATTAGCACATGGTTATTTCATTGGTATTACTTGAAAGAAAAAGAAAGAAAAATTTTAACTACCCAGCCATGGACTTCTGTAATTGGGGATGGGAGTCTTGCCCAAGAGGTTATCTATTTCACATAGCAAATGTATTTCAATATTTAATCACACATTGCCTTGGGTTCTATAATATATTAGAAAGTAAAAAGGAGAAGGTTCATTATGAAGTTTTAGCCTTAATTTGAAAAAGATCTCCCACTGGTTGTAGAAAAAACCATTGTTGAGAAACAGTGTGATTTCATTTTGAATGTTCATGGTGTACTTTTACATTCTTATGTCTGTTTCTACTTAAGTCAGTATTCACCTCAAATGTTTGCACTTTGGAAATATTCATCAATAACCTATAAATGTTAAAAAAACCCATCTTCAGACAGTTGCTCAGTGTAAGGAAATATTTTTAATCTCCTTCCAGATCTCCATGTATGCTTTTATTTTATTTATTGTGAATCACAGATTCTTTTTGTCCACAAAAAATCTTCTACTACAAAGCTTGTGATAACAATTTAATAACAATACACTCCAGAAAAATCTGAAGCAATTCAACTTTTAGAAAAAAAATCAATATTTGTAAATGCTAGAACACCAAGCCAGCAAATTGGGTGATTCAAATGATGAGGAGAAAGCAGTGCATGTGATAACATCTTACCCATTCTAGCATATTGTATCAGAGCCTGAATACTAACTGAGAAAAGTCTGCTTTTCAGTAGAAGAAATTGGCCAGAAAATTTAAAAAAACAACAACAGCACAGAAGGCTGTTGCTCGTAGACTTTCCACACATTGCCTTATAGTAGGCTTACTCTTCTAGTAACACTAGTGTAGTAACAAACAATATGCTAACAGAAATTTAATTTGCTCCTATGGATGCAGCAAATAATGAAATGAACATTATGGCATCAAAATGTGAGTTCCACCTCTTTTTGAAGGTATTGTGACATTGCACACATGGATAAAGGTGTGTAGCATTTCCATCACAATACTGTCATGCTTGCTTCATCATCTATCTAATTCTCCAAAGTTTCAGCATGTCGCCCTTGTGGTCCACCTTTGCCATAAGAGAATTATTCTGGTGGTTCTTTTGTGTGTATATAAAGCTATGGTCCATACAGACCAAATACTCCCAGATCTAGTAATTGATGAAGAGATGCTTTGGTTGGACAATGTAGATTGAGGGGTGTCCTTGGTGTTCTCTGTGCTTGCTTGTTTTCTTGCAGATGTTTCATTACCCAGACTAGGTAACATCATCAGTGCTAGTGAGCCCTCATTTCAACCCTGAGCTACAAATAGTCTCCTTTATTGGTACAATGCATATTTTCAAGCTGAAATCATCTACAGCAGGGATAGGTAATCCATGGTCCTCCAAAACATCAACGACTACTTGCAATGTTCTTCACCATTGACTATGCTGCTCAGAGCTCCTAGGACAGCGGTTCTCAACCTGTGGGTCACGACCCCTTTGGGGGTCGAACGACCCTTTCACAGGGGTCGCCTAAGACCATTGGGAAACACATATTTCCAATGGTCTTAGGAACTGAGACACCGCTCCTCTATCCATCCACATACGAGTACCCGGGGAGGGTGCAACACACGGGTGGCCCTCGAATGCGCAGGTGCCGACGGAAGGGCCGTGCGTGCTAGCCCGCCATCTTGGTGCCACGCCCCCTTTGTCACCTCATCGCTTCTCGCCTGGCAACGCGCACGCACGGGGAGGGGGAGGGGGTCGTGGCGGCGGGGCGGGGGTCGCGGCATTAGAAAGGTTGAGAACCACTGTCCTAGGATTTGCCCTCCAAGAGGATTTGGAGTACTGCAGCTTCCCCACCCATAACGTTGCCCACCTACAATGTTGTTTGATCCTATCCATGTATTTCTATCACCTCTTTTGTCAGAGTGTGCAGTGTGACTATGTGAGACAACCCAGGAGCAAATACAGTAAACAGAGGTTTGTATTTTAAATAGTGGTTTTATCTACAAAGAATATATACATACCAGGGGTGGCTTCTGACTTACCTCGCTGCCGGTTTGCTTCTTCACGCACCGCGTGGGCGCACGCGCCTTGCGCACCACACGGGTGTGCCGCGCACGCATGCACAGTGCTAAAAACCAAGCTTCTGCACATGCGCAGAAGCAAAAAAAACAGCTTCTGCGCGTGCGCAGAAGCAAAAAATAAGATGGCGGCGCCTATGGCGCCACCGAGAGAGCCGGTTCAGGGGCATGACCAGCCGGCCATTGCTGCCGGTTCGACGAGCAGGGGGAAATTCCCGCTACCGGTTCTAAAGAGCTGGTCCGAACCAGCAGGAACCCACCTCTGATACATACACATACTTTAGTCAGACCTCAAACAAACAGCAATCAGCAATTACAGCACAGAAGCCCACACGGAGAGAGAGATACGCCCCAACAGGGCCTCTTCTTATTACAGGCTCTTAAAGTGATATCAGTCCAAAAACCTTGCTGACTCATTCCCAGTATTACATCATCGTAGCATCTGGTCAGCTCTTAAATCATTACCCTGACATCTTTTCTCTCTCCTTGCTCCCCATGACAATGGCCATAGCGCCTTTCTTAAGAAGAAAGTCCTTCTGATGTCCTGCACAAATTCTGCTGCTGTACACAATCGCCTGCAGCTGCCTACTGGATTTGATGGAATCACCACTGCTCACGTACAGTATATTAAAAGCTTCAGATGCATGCAAGCTATTGTCTGCAGGGTTTCCAAGTAATAACACTGGCTGTGAATCACAGCAATCCGAACAGGAACGCAACAGACTTAAGCATGGAATGAGTTGCCAAGCTCCTTTATATATTAATTTTCTTTGATGACCCCCAGCCACAGACTTAATGCAATGGATAGCCCTCTTTGCTTTTATTTTTAGCTAATGGCAGATTGGGTTGGGGTTCTTTTTTAAAAAAAAAAAAAACATCCAAACAGACCCACTGAGTTCCTTTCCAGCAATTACAATCAATCATATTAATCTGCCTTCAGACTTTTACAGTCACTAGGAGCTGAATCAAACATTCCATTCCGAAGGTCCTACCTTGATATTTCTTTGCACGTTCATTTTGCCTGTAGGCCTCCAGATAGTTAAAAAGAAAGAAATGGAGAGGCCCAGCAGGATTCAGTCTGACATATCTACATAGCTCCCTTCCAAAAATTACAACTCTCTTTGCCAAGTCTTTATCAAGGGTCTCCAGCTAAACTTCTGATCAAGGAATAGACATGTTTTCTCTCTGTTGCATGTAGAGATTATTGTGCATGAATAAAAATGAAGGGATTGTGAGCATTAAGGCTTGATGGAGTAATCATATGACATGAACCACTGTTGTGTTGAAAAATTAAAGTTTCACTTTCTTTGTTAGCAGTGCCTGTAAGCAGGGGCACTCACAGCAGACAGAGGTTTTTTATCAAAATGACCAACAGATGCATTGTGATGTCTCTGCCTCTTACTCGCTTATGTGCGATATGGCAATGCAGATGCAAAAGAGGAAGAGTTTGTGTTGCAATGTCAAGATGAACATTTCATCATTTGGCCAGCAGACATACACACACATAGACCAGTGGTGAAATCCAATTTTTTTTACTACTGGTTCTGTGAGTGTGGCTTGGTGGGAGTGGTGTGGCTTGGTGGGCGTGGCTTGGTGGGCGTGGCAGGGGAAGGATACTGCAAAATCCCCATTCCCTCCCCACTCCTGGGGGAAGGATACTGCAAAATTCCCATTCCCACCCCACTCTGGGGCCAACCAGAGGTGGTATTTGCCGGTTCTCCAAACTACTCAAAATTTCCGTTACCAGTTCTCCAAACTACTTAAAATTTCCGCTACTGGTTTTCCAGAACCTGTCAGAACCTGCTGGATTTCACCCCTGACATAGACCCATCTCTCACTGCCATGTATCCCCTTAAGATCAATAGATAGTAAAGCTTTTTCAGAACAACAACAAATAATATGGTTTATAGATGAAGCTCTTCTGCAGAGTTAAAAGATGCACTAGGACAGTCAACTTGGAGGAGAAGAGCTTTGCAAATTTGGGAGTCTATTTTGAGTGCTCTTGTAAGTCAACTGACAGGTGTAGGAGAAGAGCAGACAGAGCTGAGGAGTGGAGTTAAGTGTGTCATAAGCTTGAAGTCTTTATGTTGCCACAAATGGAAACATAAGGACTCTTTCGAATAGTATTTAGCTGTTGTTTATGTCTATGTGTCTGCTGATGACCAATTTGTAGATGTTAGAGAGATATTACAGATGTGGATCTCTCCAAATACATTTGTAGATGCTAGGCAATTGAACCACTTCCACACGATCTGTCTCCGCAGACTTCTGAGGATCCGGTCGTAGGACAAGGTGCCAGACACAGAAGTCCTCTCCAGAGCAGGCCTGCCATCAGTTCACACCCTGCTGATTAAAGCCCAGACATGCTGGGCAGGCCATGTTGCAAGGATGCCAGACCATCACATCCCTAAACAGCTCCTCTATGGTGAGCTGTCTCAAGGAAAACGATCGCGTGGGGGACAAAGGAAGTGATACAAAGACACGTTGAAAGCCTCCTTCAAGTCCCTGGATATCAACACCACCTCCTGGCACAAGATTGATCGACATGGTGCACGTTGATCCATCAAGGCTGCCAGACATTTGAAGACAGAAGAACAACCATAGCACAAGAGAAGCGAGCACTCCGCAAAGTCAGAACTGCAAATGCTGCAACAGTGGTGCCCACACATGTCTACCCAACATGTGGCAGAACATCCTGTGCCCGTATAGGCCTTACCAGCCACCCGCGGACACACCGTGGAAAGTCCACAACCCATTAGATGTCAAGGTCCTCTTCGAACACGATGGACAAACATCAAGTATAGTAGACTTTACACATCCCTAGTATGGAAAGGTCACATTGGAACCTGGTTGACTTTGGAATGCAGGTAGTGTCAACAAAACAGTCTTTTTTTTTTATCAAGGACTCACTTTCTCCCTTTGTGCAAAGCCCATAATTAGACTCTTGCTAGATAATAGCACTTGGAATTATTATTTACAGCCCCTTTCTACACGCCACTGCGCTGGGCTGCAAGAAAAATGACTCCCTACTTTGAATGTTCACACCAGTTCAGTTGAGTCTCTCAAAAGTCCTGCCTTGTCCTTCTGCATGAATTATAGGTTACAGGTGCCATTCACACTTATACTGTAATCATAACTAACAGCACCTTACATGGACAATTTTTTTATTCTTATTATTCAAGGTCACCCACTATTTTGCTGGGCCTGCAGGAGATCGGCTGCCCTAAATTGTTCTTTGTTTCTTTCTCTCTGCATAAAACTTATAAACTGCGATTTTTCCCCCCCTTGAAAAAGACAATCCAACACTGTACCAGGTTTTGGGGTGCAACGTGCTTCAAGCTTTCATTAGAAAAACGTGCTTGAAGTTTTGTAGGTAGCTAGGTTCTCCCTGTAACTGTGATGGTGAACCTATGGCACGCGTGCCAGAGTTGGCACGCAGAGCCCTCTCTGCTGGCACGCATGCTGTCGCCCCAGGTCAGATCTCGAGGGCGTTTCTTTCGTGAGCTTCTGTTTCCCTGCAAACGACGAAACAGAAGCTCACGAAAGAAAAAGATCTTACCTCTTGCCGTGCTGCCGGTGTTGGGATGCCCTGCCTCCCGCCGGCCAGCTGGCCTTCGGGTCTCTGCTGCGCATGCATTTATGTGTGCATGCCTGCACATGCATGCGTTTGTGCACGCATCTCTCAGTTTGGGCATGCACGTGTGCAGTTTGGGCACTCGGTGTCTAAAAGGTTCACCATCACTGCCCTATAAGATTGAGAGAAATAATCTATATTCAATCCCTAGTGAGATGGTGGGGTTTTATCTATTATTTTATCTATTTTTTCTACTTTGCTTGTTTGCTTCTTAGCAATTTTTAAATGGAGGGAAACTGGAAAATGTGCATTCGTTGCTGTTTGCTAGTTTCCCTGAGGCCCAGAAGGTTTGGGCTGCAAGTTTTCCCATACAACGAGTTTTTGCTTACAGTTTTTATAGAAAGGAAGAATCGAGCTATCCAAGATATATGCCGCTTCTATGTGCATTTATACTAAATGGATAAACTTTAGGAAGTAGACTTACATTCTTTGTATAAGTGTGATGTTTTAAGACAAGGATAACAGACCTGACATACTTGGTTCAGTGCTAACAATCCAGATATTATTGTAAAGTATATCACTTTACTATCATTGAAATCTATGGCAAATTACTGCACAATATAGCTACTTATATGGTGAGAGAGAGAGAGAGAGAGAGAGAGAGAGAAGAGAGAGAGAGAGAGAGAGAGAATCAGAGAGAGAGACAGACAGACAGAGAGAGAGAGACAAGATAGAGAGATAGAGAGATAGAGAGATAGAGAGATAGAGAGATAGAGAGATAGAGAGATAGAGAGATAAGACATAGAAAAATAGAGAGAGAGAGAGAGATAGAGATAGAGATAGAGACAGAGAGACAGAGACAGAGAGACAGAGAGACAGAGACAGAGACAGAGAGACAGAGACAGAGAGACAGAGACAGACAGAGACAGAGAGACAGACAGACAGACAGACAGACAGAGACAGAGAGAGACAGAGAGAGACAGAGACAGAGACAGAGAGAGACCTTGCTGAATGGTGAAATATATGCTTTGCACAAGAAGAACTCCGTTTCAGTCCCTAACACCTACTGGTAAAACGGTTTCTGTAACAAATCCCGAAACATCTGGAGCACCAACATCATTGGCGTTGACAAAGTTACCCTTAGTCATTCTTCTGCCTGGTCTTTTTTTGTTTGGCTAAACATGGTCCTACAAATGTCTGGGTGGGCCTTCTTTCCTGTCCTTTATGAAAGCCGTCAGACTCCAAGAACACACCTAAGTTCCTCCAAAGAGCTTGAAACCTTTCAAAGGAAGGTGCGCACTCAGCGTGACAAACGAAGGAGCGAGACCCAGGTATATCTCCACCCCCTTAAAAGACAGGGGAGGCTTTTTTTCCTTTCCCTCCTGATTAACTTGCCTAATTAATTCTATGATGTATCAGCTTTCGCAGTTTAATTCAGAGTTGTCAGACTGCAGTCGTTTTTTGAAATAATACATTCCGTAAGGTTAATTGCATTTAGGAAA
Organism: Thermophis baileyi; assembly: GCA_003457575.1. NCBI lineage: Eukaryota > Metazoa > Chordata > Lepidosauria > Squamata > Dipsadidae > Thermophis > Thermophis baileyi. The sequence continues at coordinate 278,068 of QLTV01001714.1, forward strand.
GGCGATTTTTTCCCCCTACTGGGAGAGTGACTTCAGGCTGATAAAAACTGAAAAGAGAGCCTCCCAGCCTGACAAGCTGAAATAGATAGAATGGGCTGAGGCTGAAGGAATAGATGAAGAAGTTTGCCATCTCACTCTGCATTGGTAAAGCAATTATGGATCTTTAATTTTGTTTTTGTTTGCTTTTTTTGTTTTGTTTTTTTAACTCCCCCCCTCCAATCTCATGACTTTTATTGTTTTATCAATGCATAAAATATACAGGAAAAATAAAAATAGGAAATTAAGGGAAGGAAAAAGAGAGGGGAAAAGAAAATATGAGGTACAAGGGAAGAAAAAAAAAGGCATTGACTTCCGACTCTTTTTAGCACTGTACAAATAACAATATTACAGCCTCAACTTGTTTACTTTTACACATTAGTATGTAACTTGCAGAGGTGGGTTCCTCCCAGTTTGGACCGGTTCGCCCGAACCGGTAGCGACCCGCTGGTGACATCATGATGATGTCACCGATCCAATTTGGTCGGTGCCAGTCCGCCATCCTTTTTTTAAAAAAATGTTTTTCGATTATTTTTTTTTGAAATTATTATTTTTTCTTCTTCTGCGTATGCACAGAAGCCAAGTTTCCAGCATTGTGCATGCATCGCCATCTTGTTTTCGGCTTTTTTTTTTTTGAATTTTTTTTTTTTACTGCGCATGCGTGCGCGCCCATGAGGTTCGCCCACACGGCCCGGGAGGAAGAACTGGCAGCAAGGTAAGTTAGAATCCACCCCTGGTAACTAGCCATTTCTATAACCAACAACTCTATCTAATCGGCAAAACCAAAGTCAGAGTTTCATTTTTTTTTTCATCACAAGCACAGAATCCAGAAGTGATATCCAAATCAAAAATAATTAAATATATTCTCCTCTTTGAATAAAACAATCAGTTTAACCAAGTCTTAACCTAAAGTTTGAAAATGTATTTTTCCTTTATATATATTGCTTAAGTAATTCCTAAAGTTTGTAAAATATTATCAAAAGTGTATTTGAAAGTATCTATGTTAAGAGAAAGTTAAAGAAAAAGATGTATTAGTTTCAAGAAAAATTTTAAAAGTTTTAAAAAGGATGTATACAAGAAGAAAAAATATATATTCTATGAGGGTAACTTGAAGGGAGTGATCTAAATTTAATGAGTTAATTGGAGTTAGTTGGAATTTCATTGGTCTGAAAGTGAGCTTTAAAGTATGCATGTTAAGAAGAAGTTTTCCAAAAAAGATGTATTAGAAAGTTTTGATTTTGGAAATGCTTTTTTCAAAAAAGTTTAGTGTTTTAAAATGGATGGACCAAAAGTATTTTTCCCTTTAAGGTTAAAGAATCTGAAAGAATACAATGAATTTTAGTAATATAAATGGTGATAGTTTATAAAGATTATTAAGTGCAAATAGAAATACATATTATTTCCAGAGCAAGAAAAATAAAACACAATCTTAAATTTTGTATGTGCATATGTTTATGATACTGGTACAAATATACCCTTTTTAGAAGTAAATGGATTTCGAGTTTCCCAAACTTCTAAATTTGTGAACATTTCACAGCTTTATAGAGCTATAGAATGTGTAGTTTGTTGTTTTCCATGAACAACGAACTACACATTCTCAATACTTTAGTTCTTTGTTCTCTGATATCTAACATTTACTTAAATATTTAGAAGTCAAAATACAGTTCCCAGGGGAAATGTTTCATGTTTATGATTACCACTAACATTTCTCAATGCGAGTCTGAAATTAATCAGGAGAAAATCTATAATTGATTACAGAATAATAAAAACAAAGGAAAAATCAGCAGGAAACATCTGGGATTCTAACATGAAACCTAATATCTAAGCAGAAAAAAAAAACCACCCTCTCTAGAATTATATAAATAATCAATACAACATTGCAACAAATTCTTGTGCATAATTGAATAATGATAGACCCTAATTTTATTTATGGCAAAAATAAAATGTTACCCATTCTGTTTCTGCAGTCTCTTGAATTGATTATGTTGATGTACTGTCAAGTCAGTGTCAAATTTTAGACTTCATAAAGACCAATTTTCTCCAGGACATTCGAGATTTCAGGTCTCCCAATGGTGCAATCCCTTGCCACTGTAATTCAATCCATCCACAGCCACTGGTTGTCTTCTTCTGTTTCCTTCTTCTGTTTCCTTAGAAGAGCCGAGGTGGCGCAGTGGTTAGAGTGCAGTACTGCAGGCTACTTCAGCTGACTGTTCAGCAGTTCAGCGGTTCAAATCTCACCGGCTCAAGGTTGACTCAGCCTTCCATCCTTCTGAGGTGGGTAAAATGAGGACCCAGATTGTTGGGGGCAATATGCTGACTCTGTGAACCGCTTAGAGAGTGCTGTAAAGCACTGTAAAGCGGTATATAAGTCTAAGTGCTATTGCTATTGCTATCTTTCCCAGCATTATGGACTATTACAAAAAGTTAGGTTTTCATATAAGTCTGTAGAAAGTTAGCACCCAGCCCTCTCCTAGAAGAATGAAATGTTTTGAGAAATATTAAAAAGGCAGAATATTATATGTCTCTGGATGAGAAATGGAGAAACATGTTTTTTAGAGGGAGAAAGTAGCCCCCACCTTTTCTTAATAGCCCAAAGCAGATGTCACCACTTAACAGATAAAGAGATAGATAGCTCTATTCGTAAGCAAATCTAATTTGAAAATAGAAATCTCAGTGGCAAAACCATACTTCTTTCATTTTCTTGTATAACACTTCCATGGAAATGAGAAGGAGAAAATCTGGGGCCGATCAAAGCAGAGCTTTCTTCTCTGATTGTACCTTGAGTGTGATTAATTGATTGATTAGTTATGTGCCATCAAGTTGTTCTCGCTTCTTAGTGAACACAGACAAAGATTTTCTCAATGACAATCTGTCCCTAACAAGTGTCCCAATGGTGCACTCGTTGCCACTGTAACTTTTTCTATCTATTCTGCTGTTGATCTTTCTCTTCTCTTTTCTTCCACCTTTCCCAGCCTCAGAGCCTTCTCCAGAGAGCTGGGTCTTTGCCAACAAGTCCAAAAGTAGAATAATTTGAGCCTGGTCATTTGTGCCTGGAATAAAAACTCTGAGTTTATTTGTTCAATGATCCTTTTTTTTTGCCACCTTACTTTAACTGTGTATCTGTCACACCCTGACCCTGTAGTATACATGAAGCCAGATATCTTGACTGAGTTGTGATAGCTTTTAATGTGTTTCTTTCTTTTTCTGGCTATGCTCCTTAGCTTGACCCTCAGATCCTGATGTGGGACTACTGTGCCTTGGTTAAAATAATTCGGAAACAGAAAAGCTTGAGTTTTTGTTGCCATTTTGTGATTGGCTTCAGTTCTGCATCCCATGTATGGAAGGATTCACGGTCATATATACCTATGGCACAAAGGGTACCCAAATTCTGGAGGCATCATTGTGTCAAATTATAGAATTAAGAAACAGCTGATATCATCTATGAAGTTTCTCAATCATCCAAGTCAGGGGTGGGTTCTGGATCCTTTTGCTGCCGGTTTGCTTAGGTTCACGCCATGCGCGCGCCTGCAGCAATAAAAAAATAGCTTCTGCGCATGCGCAGAAGCAAAATCCAAGATGGTGGCGCTCACGGAGGCCCTGACAGAACCGGCTCCTTGACGTCATCGCCGAGTTACTAACGGTTCTAAAGAACCAGATAGAACCGGTAAGAACCCACCTCTGATCCAAGTCATGGTTGTCCCAAAGGTGATTTTTCAAGAGGCAACCGGACTTTCTTTGTTTTTCCTTGAAGACATTTCACTTTTCATCCAAGAAGCTTCTCCAGTTCTTGGATAAGAAGTGAAACATCTTCAAGGAAAAACAAAGAAAGTCCAGCTTGCTTCTTGAAAAAGCACCTTTGGGACAGTTGATGTCATCATTAGAAGAAACAGAATGAGGAAATAATATTCAGCAAAAATTAAGATTCTTCACGTCAGTCTCCATTTATCCTTTTCCGTCTTCTGTAGCAATTTGGCATGTCCACAATTCTTATTTTAGTGCTAGAATTCTTCTTTTATTCTGGCAGTGGTTTGCTTGACATCTATTCCAGTTGAATTGAAACCTCATTGATATGAGGATGGAGTTCCTATTATATTTTATAACAGGAAGGCACGAGTTTATTCCATTACTTACTTTGAGACGGTATACATAGAAGAAATAATGAACCAAGGAGCCAGACATGTTAACTAGATGCACACCTACACACCAGCCAGTGTGATGAGACATATTGATTTTATATCTATAACCGCCTAATGCATTTTACAGCAGGATGGTAGGATTTTTTAGAGATGAAAATGCCTTCGGCAAAATCTATGTGGAGTAAAAAAAAAAAAAAACCACATGTCTATTTTTATGTACAACAAAAAAACAAATGCCTTTTTCTGGAGTTGATCTCAATTCTGGGAGTTCCCTTGATACATCCCAGAATAGTTTTCTTGGCCAAAGTACAGAAATGGTTTGCCAGTTCTTTTTTTCTGGGATTTATTCGTGTCTTTATTTATTTATTCCCCATTCTATTCTATGCTTCTGGGATTTCCTCATGATCTCAATGAAGACCCAAACCTGATCTGACTTTATTTAGCTTTTTCAAGATCCTAGGACCTGTACTGAAAATTATTTATGTTGATACACAGTTCAATATCTCCCAGAGGCCTCACTTAAGCATCTGCAACTGGTTTGGATGTTTACCAGTAAAGGTTGCACAGAAGTTTGATTGACATTAATTGAGGGTCCAACTTCACTTCCTGGTCCCACTTTCAAAGAAATCTTGTTTATGTATCCTGGTCAAAGTGAAAATGCTGCTGTTCTCTTTGGAGGAGGATAGATTTTGATTAGGGAATTGGAGGTTAAACATGAAGAACGGTTGCTGGAATTGGGTATGTCTAGTTTAATGAAAAGAAGGACCAGGGATGACATGATAGCATTGTTCCAATATTTGAGGGGCTGCCACAAAGAAGAGAGGGTCAACCTACTCTACAAAGCACCTGTAGGCAGGACAAGAAGCAATGGATGGAAACTGATCAAGGAGAGAAGCAACTTAGAACTAAGGAGAAATTTCCTGACAGTTAGAACAATTAATCAGTGGCACAACTTGCCTCCAGAAGTTATAAATGCTCCAACACTGGAAGTCTTTGAGAAGAGATTGGATAACCATTCATCTGAAGTGGTGTAGGTTTCCTGCCTAATCAGGGGGTTGGACTAGAAGACCTCCAAGGTCACTTCCAACTCTGTTATCTGTTATTCTTGAGGGGTGATGGGATTTCCAGTATTATCTCAGGAAAGATTGAAGTTTCTTTTCCTTTGGAGCTAGCCCCATATCTGTCTGTCCAAGATGGCAAGGAATAAATTCTTGTTTCTTTTAAAAGTTACTCATTATTTCTGGAAAGAGGAATATCTAAAGGGGAAGCCCAGAGCAGGCAAAGCAAACTCTGATTTCCTATCCTGCAGTGTAGGCCAAAGCAATGGCAGAAATGAGTTGGGTAATGAAAAAAATATAAATGCAAGAGAAGTCAGCGAGGAAGCCGTGCTAAGTTGTAATCAATGCTTTTAAACTTTCATAGAGGATCTATAGACCTTTACCCCAAATACATTTTAGACGGACATTGTAATTGACTTCATCCGTCTTGAAAATTGTCATTACAAGTCAGACAGGCTGCCTGCACAATTTCTGCATTTGGAAAATAGCATTAGCAAATGCTGATTGTTAAATGAAATTTTCTAGCCACAGTTTATTCCTCGGAATAGACATGATTTTCTTGTTTTTGAAAACATGTGCTGGAAAAATAAAATAAATTAGCAGTCCAGAAAAAGGAAGGATAAAAGTTTAGCAAGCACACACACACACACACACACACACACACACACACACACACACACACACACACACACACACACAAACCCATCCTGAATTCACAAAGATTCACAAAGTTCACAGGATCCAGGCATATTATTTAAATACAGTTAGTCCTATCATCATTGGCCCTTGACAATAAAATCTTCTTCCTTAATGGAAGTTGGAGAACTTCATTTGGTCCCTTTTTGTAAGCAAACTGATGTAATTTGCAATTAGATGAGCCCATTACGTGGACCAAAATACAAGTATTATCCCTTCAGCTGTGCCTATCTCTAAATTTTGCTATGTGATATATAAAGTATGCATTAGAGGAGAAACTGCATACAGTTTAAGTGCATTCTTATGGCTTAAAAATTAGCACAAAACGGAACGCAAGGGATTAATGATTGCTAAGCATTCTTGGTTCATCTCTGTCTTAAATGTCCTCACCTGGCTATCTAGGATGTTTTTGGAGATAGGAAGTTAATAGACTTCCAAATTAACTCATTTTCCCCCTGACACAATGGGAGATACCACTACAAGTAAGGTATGTATTTTTTCTGCATATAAGATGTTTACTGATTCAGTAGCAAATCTGATACCCCTTTTCCTTTCTTTAACCTGGAGCACTTCTGAGGCCTATGAGAGCAGAACCAGGGGTGGGCTGCTGGGGGTTTGCAAGGGTTCGGGAGAACCTCTAGCTAAGATTCTGTGCAGTTTGGAGAACCCCAAATCCCACTCCAGGCTGGCCCTGCCCACCCCACCCCGCCCCTCACAGGAGTCCCCACGCGGCCCGTTTTGGATGCAGGTAAGTGCAGGGTGCGTGCAGAGGCTCGGGGAGGGCAAAAAATGGGCCTACCAGAAGTTTGGGAAGGCCGGAAACAGGCCCATTTCTGGCCTCCAGAGGGCCTCCGGAGCCTGGGGAGGCCGTTTTTGCCCTCCCGGAAGCTCGAGGAAAGCCTCCGGAGCCCGGGGAGAGCAAAAACGCCCCCCCCTGCCATGGTGCAGGAGGCCGACTAGGCCACGCCCACCATGGCCACACCCACCCAGCAACTGGGCAGAGAACCCCTTGCTAAAATTTTTGAAGCCCACCTCTGAGCAGAATATATACTTTTGGTAAGCACAGCTGGATCAACACGGATCGTTGATTCAAAACGTCTAAGAAAAATTTGAGTTTGTTTGTTTTACAGAAGTTGCATACTTGTCAAAAAAATATTTTTTTCCATATAAACATACATATCTTGTGGACAGTGCATTGACTGGGTCAAGTCTTTTTTAAACAACTCTAATAATAATAATAATACTAATCAGTATGTGTAGTCCTAATCTTCCAACTTCAACAATGCTATTCTCTTTTCATAATCCTTTATCACTTTCCCATTAATTCATTTAAACATAAATAACATTTCTTTGCGCCATGTATTTATTATCCCCTACTAAATACTATTATATAATATTTTAAAAATTACTCCTTATTCCACCATAACTTTAATATTCCAAATGTGTAGGATTACTAATAACGCCAAATATTAACAAAATTTAATCAATCCCGGGAGTGTATCTCAAGATCCCCACAATTTCCAATCCTTAATATTTTAAATTCATAATATACTTTAACACACTGTAAATGTTAATAATACAATTAAATTTCCTAATCCTAAATTCCCATTTACTAGTCTTAACTTATTTTATATACAGTATATACTACTATTTTCCCTGTTAGTATTTTCCCATTTTATTAATATATCTTCTCATTATCCATCATCTCTAAACCTTTCTAAGATCCCATCATTTATTGAAGTTGTATACTAATATTTCACATAAATATACAGAGAGGAGAGTGGAGAGCAACTCCTGCTTTAAAATCTCTTTCCTTAGAGGCCGATTGTTTTTAAAAAAGTAAAGGAGTCCCTGCGGATTTTATTCATCTAGTTCAGGGGTCAGCAACCTGTGGCTCTGGAGCCACATGTGGCTCTTTCATCCCTCTGCTGCGGCTCCCTGTCGCTGGTCAGCTCCACAATTGATAGGGCTTTTGATAGGACAGGTAGAGGAAAAAGGATGCCATGCTAGGAGGAGACTCTATGGTGGGGGAACTGGACTTCCGGTCGGCTACAGAATTGAACGGGGGGTTTCCGGTTAGGACCTTTGTGGCTCTTTGAGTGTTTAAGGTTGCCGACCCCTGATCTAGTTGCTGCCAATTATAGGAGGCAGTGTTCATCTCTGTTTCAAGGCCATTGAGACAGCACTGTCTGAAGACATTTTCATGGTCATGTGGCCAGCATGACATCATGGAGCACTGTTACCTTCCCATTGAAGTGGTACCTATTTATCTACTTGCATTTGCATGCTTTGGAACTGCTAGGTTGGCAGGAGCTGGGGTGAGGATGGGAACTCACCCTGTCACATGGCGCTTGGGTCTCGAACCTGGGCTGCCAACTTTCCAGCTGACAAGCCCAGTGTCTTAACCGCTGAGCCACCACGCCAGCTTAGAGGCTTTTATTCCTACATTATTTAGGGCAAAATTGCTAACAGTTTTTGATCCATGTAATCTGGGTCCTTAGGTATAGCAAATTCCCACATCACTAAAAACTTCATAATTTTATGGGGGAAAATCTCTACTAATTCTACTATCTATTCAAGATTCCATCTACCTTGCTCAAGTCACATAATTATGCAATTATTCCCTTTGATGGTGGCAAATATGTTCCAGAGTTAAAAATAGAAGAACTATGATACAGGTTAATTTCAGCATGAAATGAGGATACTACAAATGAAATCTACATAGCTATTTATACATCTGTCTTCACATTTATTATTACATCATTTTAACTAACAAAAATCAGGAAAAAAATCAGATTGCCAACAAAAATCATTGCAGGATTGCTTCACAAAACTCCATAGCTATTACAAAGCAAAATGTCAGGACAATAATTAACCTGACGCTTATTACCTATGGCTTTAAATGTCCTTTTTTTATGATGAACAAAACCTTAATACCGAAAGATACACCCATGCGGTATAACTATATTGCTTTTGTTCAACCAGCAAAAAATATAATAGTGAATCCATAGAACTGGCAGAAATAGCAAAGTTTGTCAGTGATTAGAAGTTGGGCATATTTAAGAGGCCAGACAAGAAGATTACAAGTGGTCAAAACAAAATGAAACAGTAAAAAGAATTCTGGAGATGGATCTGTTTCTTCTCCTCACCATCTTCCCTTATTTGCACTTTTTTTTTTTTTAACTATTCAGCCTACTCATGCACAGGAATAGACACATGCTGTTGGAATTAGTAATTACTAATTGGATCTATTCTTGGAAATAGTAATAATATGGAAGTATTCAAATTAATGGCCTTCTGATCATCACTGTGACACGTTGTTCTTGTATCTGGGTAGAGAAGAAGATGATAGTCCATAATAAAAAGACTTGAAGAGTCTCGAAGAGACAGGTTTTCATTATTCAGTGTCTACATCCCCAAAGCATGGGGATGATATGATTCGTTGGTCTTAAAGCCCAACTTTTGAACTATAAATAACAGAATAACAGAGTTGGAAGGGGCCTTCCTGTCCAACCATTCTGGACAAATGGCTGTCCAATCTCTTCTTAAAAACTCCAGTGATGAAGCACCCACAACTTATGAAGGCAAGGCTTTCCACCCTCTTGAAACAGAATGGAAACTTTTGTCTGTTAGAAAACTTCTGTTGAGAAAAAGAGACTTCCTGCAAATCTTGTAAGATGTCGACTCTCAAGTGGAATTGCTGTCTACAATATTTATGAGAGTTGATCATCAGTCAGCTGATCCAACTTACTCTAACTACTATTGGTATCCCAAGACAGAGGCACTGCAGCATAGAAGTGGAGATTTTGTGAGCATATGTGTTTAAAAGATGTAAATATGCTCTTGTGCAGTTTTTATTGAATTCTTTCTGTAAATAAACATGTGTATATTATCTGGTTTGGTAAAATATGTTAATGTATAATGAAGCTGCCAGTGTAATGAGACACAGTTTTCTCTTCTTTATTAAGTGAGCCCTTATTTTACCCTTGGTTAAAAAAAACAACAACCTTCATTTCTAACAAATGCATAGTATCATGACATAATTAGGTAGACAACATAACCCCTAATTGGCTATTTAGCTTTGAATCAGTTACCTCCCATTCCTGTTGACTGAAGTCAATTTCGCTATGTTTCAACTATTGCAGGTTGTTTTATAATGTCTTCAGAACAAGCCCTAGAAAACTCATTATGACACAACACTGAATTTATATGTGAGAGTTCTAAAGGTATTTGACTATGTGGAGTCTTATCCCATGCATTCCTCTCTTATGCTGTTTATTATTTTTTTTCAATGAGATCAGTAATGCTAATTCTCCATCTTCTCATAACAACCCCATTAATGCATGTTATTACTACAGTTCTGCTACTATGTGTCTGAATGGAGTCAGCGTAATCTGTTTCAGGCTTTAATTGCTAAGTGGTTGCCTTATGAATTGCAAATCTATCCATTAGGAAGAGATTCAACCATTTATGCGATGGTTTTCCTTTTAATTTCAACGGGACAGCAAAAACATGCATATTTTGTGAATTGTCCCATTTAAAGAACAAAATCTTGGTACCTCACTGTTTGCAGGGGTTCCATTCCAGCATAAGACTATAAGATCACAAAACCAGAAATAAATGTTGTGTCTATAGTACTTGGAGGTTTGATTTCTGGACTTCTGTCCCACAAGGATCTTCTCCTTTTAATTTTCATTGATTCACCTATTTCCATTTATTTCTACTTCTTCTCACTTAATAATGGTGGAGCTGCAGTGGTGCAGTGGTTAGAGTGCAGTACTGCAGGCTACTTCTGCTGACTGCCAGCCTCCTGCAATTGGGCAGTTCGATCCTCACCGGCTCAATGTTGACTCAGCCTTCCATCCTTCCGAGGTCAGTAAAATGAGGACCCAGATTGTTGAGGGTGATATGCTGACTCTGTAAACTGCTTAGAGAGGGCTGTAGAGCACTGTGAAGAGGTAAAAGGTAAAGGTTCCCCCCACACATATGTGCTAGTTGTTCCTGACTCTAGGGGGCGGTGCTCATCTCCGTTCCAAAGCCGAAGAGCCAGCGCTGTCTGAAGACGTCTCCGTGGTCATGTGGCCGGCATGACTAAATGCCGAAGGCACACGGAACGCTGTTACCTTCCCACCAAAGGTGGTTCCTATTTTTTCTACTTGCATTTTTACATGCTTTCAAACTGCTAGGTTGGCAGAAGCTGGGACAAATAACGGGAGCTCACTCCGTTACGCGGCACTAGGGATTCGAACCGCCGACCTGCCGGCCTTTCTGATCGACAAGCTCAGCGTCTTAGCCACTGAGCCACCGTGTCCCTGTGAAGAGGTATATAAGTCTAAATGCTATTGCTATTGCTATCTCTCTGGGTCAGCCTCATTATAAAACTTAATATGGCCAGATTCTATTTATGTAGCCTTACAATAAAATAGAATTAACTCATCTGTTTGTGTTTCCGATTTGGTGGTCTACCTGGGAAGGATGACATCCATCTTGCAAGTCTGAAAGGACACATCTCCTGCTGTTTCTTTAACAGCCTAAGAGTTTTCAGAGGTTCCTTTCTGAGTTTCTTTCTCTGCCCATAATGCAGCTGTGGACTACAACCTCTCTTATCGGATCCTTCTCTAGGCAGCATCTCTTCTCATCCAAATCACTTGTCCCCATTGCACATACCATTGCAACTTCTGCCTTAGGAAAACCTTCAGAACTCCAAGTTGTTGAGTCTTCACAACACTAGAATCTGTCATGCCATCTGTTCCTTTACATATTTTACTCCCACTGTTAATTGTGGTCCAGTTAATTCCTCTGTTACAATCCCTACTGTGTAGTGCTGAGCTCATGGAGGACTGTAACACATTCAGCTGCTTCTCTTCAGATTTTTTTTCCTATTAATATATGGAGGTCAAGATGATCCTGAGCCTGTATCTCCGTATTCCTTTGATGCTTACAGTTAAGAATGAAATTAATCTCCCAATATCTAAGCTCAGAAGAAGGGTGGAGGAATCTGCACAAAAGAGTGATCTAGAACAAGTCATAAAAAGGTGGGATGGTTAGATACTATTCATGGGACCAGCTAACATTTTGGATATTTCCATTTTTCTTCTCTTTGTTTTGGTCTCTGATACTTTGCAAAGGCAATTACATAGACCAAGATTAGAGAAATAATGCAAACAATATTCAACGTTTGATACATTTCTGCCTACAACAATATCACGACCCTGCTGGATTCAGTCCTGTGACCTAACATTTAACGAGCGTGTAGCATCCAAGGTTAACTGAGTGGCTGTTGGAACGCAGGAGTCCTGCCGTCTGTTCATGATAAACATTTTTAAAATGACTCTTCTTTCTCGTAAATTCTTTGGTAAGCTTTTCCTATTTTGTATAATGCATTCCACATAACTGCATTATGAGCCACACTCGGTATGCCAAAGGCCTTTTTCCTGGACCATAGACATCTTGCTGTTGAGGCTTCATCAGAAATTACTTACACTTTTGCAATGGTTTCTTCTTAGGAAACTATAAATTGGGTTCATAGCATAGTTTCTCTATTTTGAATTCCAAAACAGTGCCAATTGTCTTGTCTATGATGCTCAAGGCATACAATTGACTAAAACAACTTCCTGACCCAGGCTGCCCCTGAGAGTATCATGCTAACACATATCAAATTCTAGAATATATTATTACTAATGTGAAACGGTGAGGCAACAGAAGAGACTAAGCAGCACGAAGCAATTTCCTTGACATTTTATAATAAGCAGGCACTGCATTCCTTCAGCATAGACAAAGGTTGTGTCTCTATCTGTAGATTGCCCTGCCTTTTGTCTCCAGCCTAGGCTACTGACCTCAAGGCTTCTTTATTTAATCTGAAATCTGCACTTACCACTTTGTTTTGCAAAGAATTCCTCTTGACTGGAGCTTGAGGCTGCTGGAATACAGGTATAGCATCAGGGGTGAAATTCAGCAGGTTCTGACAGGTTCTGGAGAACCGGTAGCGGAAATTTTGAGTAGTTCGGCAAATACCACCTCTGGCTGGCCCCAGAGTGGGGTGGGAATGGAGATTTTGCAGTATCCTTCCCCCAGGAGTGGGGTGGGAATGGAGATTTTGCAGTATCCTTCCCCCAGGAGTGGGGTGGGAATGGAGATTTTGCAGTATCCTTCCCCCAGGAGTGGGGTGGGAATGGGGATTTTGCAGTATCCTTTCCCTGCCACGCCCACCAAGCCACGCCCACAGAACCAGTAGGGAAATTTTTTGAATTTCACCCCTGTATAGCACAGTATACACTCATATTAAAAGATGCACAGATTCAAAGACCCAGACTATAAAATCCAAAAGTTCATGCGAATGAATTCAGGCTTAATATGAAAACAAAATATACGTCTGATTAAACAGTAGTGTTTCCCTCATGCTCATCGTGTTTCCCTCGTGCTAAAGAAAATTTTTATAGACTGAGTACATATTTCAGATGGACTGATTCACGATCGAAGCTCAAAGTTTATAAGATCAAGTAATGACATTTCATTTGTGAATAGTTCTAAAAAGGAAGATCAAGAGAAATCTCTTGAAAGAAATGTCATTTCTGTTTAAGACTTCAAGAAAAACATTCATATCATCCACTCAATTTTAAAACATCCTTCAATTGTATCTGTTCATCCAGAATTCGTCTCTATTCTGCATTGGTCTGTTGCTCCTAGAATATTGAGTCAACCTTGAGCTGGTGAGAATCAAACTGCTGGATAATTCTGCCGACTGCCAACAGTTCAATTCTCACCAGCTCAAGCTTGACTCAGCCTTTCATCCTTATCAGGTTGGTAAAATGAGGACCCTTTGAAGCGGCATATAAGTCTAAGTGCTATTGCTAAGTGCTATATCACACCCACCATTGGGCACCGTGTTTTAAGAAGGATATTGGCACACTGGCATGTATCCAGGGAATAATCAAGATGATAAGAGGGCAGGGAAGAAAATGAGAAAAGGTTGGAGACATTGAATCAGAGGTGGGTTCCTCCCGGTTCGCACCGGTTCTATAGAACCGGTAGCAAACTGCTGGTGATGTCACTGATCCGGTTCTGTCGGTGCCGGTCCGTGGATGCTGCCATCTTCTTCTTCTTTTTTTATTTTTTATTTTGGGGGGGTGGAATTTTTTACTATTCTTTTTTTCTTCTGCGCATGCGCAGAAGCCGAGTCCCCGACACTGCGCATGTGCCGCCATCTTGTTTTTGGCTTTTTTGGGGGGGATTTTTTTGCGAATTTTCACCACTGCGCATGCACGCACGCGGCACAGCCACGCGGTGTGGGAGGAAGCGAACTGGCAGCGAGGTAAGTTAGAACCCACCCCTGCATTGAATGTATCTGGAGAAGATTGCACAGAGGCAAGTAGCTGTCTTTAGGTATCTGAAGGTCTCCTATGTAAAAGATGGAGAAGAATTATTTAAAGTTGGTCCAAGAGACAGACAAAGAACAAAGGGTTCCAAGTGAATGTCTATTTTGGATGAACATCAGGAAATCTTTTAAAAGACAAGAGCTGATTATCTCAAGAGGTGATAGACTCATTGATAATGTTACATAGTTGGGTAATTTAACGGCTGCAAGAAAACAACCAAGGCTAGAGACCCCACAGCACTTTTTTTTGTTATAGGTATTTAAACATAAGCTGGACGTCCATTTGTCTGGAATATTGTAGTATTTTAATCCTGTGTTTGACAGAGGATTGGACCATAAAATTTCTAAGATACCTTCCAACTCATACATTACATGATTCTAAGAAATACCCCATAATATATTTGTATGTGTGAGACATCCATACGTCTCCCTCACTGTTCTTGATTATTAGGGAGAGCAATAGTTTACCCAGGTATTGAGAGGATACAACATGGTTGATGTTCATGCACTAATACACAGATAATCCTCCAAGTGGCCTCAACGACTCTCTGAAAGAATGCTAATGACCCGATGTCTGCAAGGAATATAAATCCTTCCATTCCCCACCATCCAATCAGAACAGAAGAAGCTTCTTGGATGAGAAGCAAAACGGCTTCAAGGAAAAACAAGAAAGTCCAGTTGCCTCTTCAAAAAGCACCTTTGGGATTTATATCTTGTTACTTCAGGCAGGAGCTCTTCTTCTTGTGGAAATCAGTACACAGATTTGTCTGATGCTATGAAGCATCCTGCCAGTCCAACAGTGAGGAAAACTAGCTACAAACCAAGACACAGTCCAAAAACTAACTAATATTCAGGTGTTCAACATCTCTGGCCCATGACATCTTCCCTTGTGAATAAAGGACCCAAATTGTTAGGGACAATATCCTGACTCTGTAAACCACTTAGAGAGGGCTGTAAAGCACTGTAAAGCGGTATATAAGTCTAAGTGCTATTGCAATTGCTAAATCAGCGGGTGTGCTAGTCCTCTCTTAACAGAGGGGTAGGGATACAACATCATCTATCCCCAGTCTACAACACAGTCCTTTCAACAGTTCCAAGGCTCCACACCCTTTTGCACCACTCAGGTGACCCTGAGGACACAGATAAACCTCCAAGTGGCCTCAACGACTCTCTAAGAGGATGCAAATGACCAGCTGTCTGCAAGGAGTATAAATCCTTCCATTCCCCACCATCCAGTCAGAGCTGAAGGAGCTTCTTGGATGAGAAGCGAAACGTCTTCAAAGAAAAACCAAGAAAGTTGGTTGGGTCCTGAAAAAAAGCACCTTTGGGAAAACCTGGATGACTGAGACTCACTACAGACTTTTAGCTATANCATCCTGCAGAAAGCACGGCTCCACAACACAGTCCTTTCAGCAGGTCCAAGAAGGCTCCACACCCATTTGCACTACTGAGGTGACCCTGACGACACAGACAAACCTCCAAGTGGCCTCAAAGACTCTCTGAAAGGATGCAAATGACCAGCTGTCTGCAAGGAGTATAAATCCTTCCATTCCCCACCATCCGGTCAGAGCTGAAGAAGCTTTCTTGGATGAGAAGCGAAATGCCTTTCGCTTCTCATCCAGAAAGTCCAGTTGCCTCTTGAAGAAAAAAAAAAGCACCTTTGGGACAACCATGACCTGGATGACTGAGAATCTCCTGTATACCACACTGATCTTCTTGCAGATCAGAAGCCTGCTTCGAAAACAGAATGGAAGGCAATCATTGTGATCTACTTTAACTTTTTTTTTCGAAGGGAACCACAAAGTATATCTTGTTGTTTTCCTGGCATCGGCATTTTAATAGCACATCCTGAAGATGCACATTCAGGTGTGTTTAATGAACACGTGGGCCCTTAAGCACCACCTTGAGCTTCCAAATGGAAAGCTATTAAAATGCTGTTCGGTGAATACTGGAGGCCCTGAGCAGCAATTGCTCTTTTACTGCTCAGATAAGAGTTGAATTTAAAACAGTTGTACTGCATAATCTGTTTTTGTTAGGCTTTTTTTTTTTTTTAATATACATGGGCAACGGTAATTAGAAAAAGACTGGTCAGAAACTTTTTCTGAAGAGCATAAACAGACGTTCGGTTGGAAACAGTGTTAAGATGGGCAATTCAACCGTTTGTGAAAAGAGCATTTTAGCAGGGTATGGTGCTTCTCCATTCATGCCAGTGAAATGTAGTTTTTCTCCCTAAATTTTGGGGAAATCCACCAATTATAAGCTTTATTTCAATGTTTTTCATATTTTACTTGTGCCTTATTTTCCCTCATTCATGGAGGTTGCTTCAGGAACCTTCTTTTTATTTTATTTTTTATGTTTTATTTTTTTTTATAAACACAAAAAATATTACATAACATACAAACATACAATGATAGGAATCCTGGATCCTATTTTGATTATAGCTCAAGATCAGTTTACAAAGTTTTTATGTACTTATAAATATTTTCGAATATATTTATAATTTATATTTTATACCTATTTCTTCTATGTATATCTACTTTCTGATCTATTTTTGTACATGTCATATATCTCTTTTATGGATTTCTTCAAAACATATTTCCTTTTCCATTTCTATATACATTCATTTACATATATCTTTTCCATTTTATTATAAATATATATATATACATCTAACGAATTAATATTTACACTTTTCGTAATTATGAATCCCTATTTTTTAACCATTCGTACAACCTGTTCCAAGTTAAGTAGTATTCTGATTCTTCCTTATTCTGTAATTCTTTAGTCATCTTGTCCATTTCAGCACAGTCAAAAAAATTTCTTACAATTTCCTCGTCATTTGGTATATCATTATTTTTCCATTTTGATGCATATACAATCCTAGCTGCTGTTAGGATGTGAACTATTAAATAGTATACTTCTTTGACATAGTTTCCAGACATAATTCCTAGTAGAAAAATTTCTGGTTTCCAATCTATATGTTCTTTAGTTATTTCTTCTATTATTTTCCTAATCCTGGTCCAAATTTTTTTCGCTTTTTCACATGTCCACCATTGGTGATAGTATGTACCATATGGTTTTTGGCATTTCCACATTTTCGTTGGTTCTTAACTAGTGCTGGCCCACCTATGATTTATTTTCTTCAATATTTCTGTATTCTCTGCAGTGAAATGCAAGAATAAATAAACCCAAAGAAATACATACGTATTATCGTGGCAAAAACCTGGCTCAATGAAAGAAAGAAATGACTTTGAAGATGCAACATAATTTTATTTGCAAGCAAGAAAACAGTAATACAGAATTACAGTTTGGTTCTGTGACTTGATTCAAAATGATAGAGAAGAGATCATCAATCTTTGCAATGCTTGAGGTTTCTGCCACCACATTTTTTTCTCTCCAATCTGAACCCATTTCAAGACACGCATGGGGGGAGGGGTTACCTTGTACTATCACATTTTACACAAACATACCCTCTCTTCTCAAGTTAATATTGGACTATAATTAACAGTCTTTGGAAATGTATAGCAAAAGTGTATTTCCAGGTGACAAAACATGTATCAGCTATTAACAGCAGTAAAAAATAAC
>QLTV01001714.1:300369-314756 GCA_003457575.1 Thermophis baileyi
GAAAAAATAATACTTATCAGTCTTTTTTGTCAGTTAATGTCAGAGTCCTGTTACTTGTAACAGAAATTTTGCTTAGTCACATATAAGCATTACTGTCTCTTCTGTTTTATGTAGCAATTAATATAAATTGTCCTTCTTCCAGTCAAATCTTCCTTTTACTGTTTATTGTCTTCTTTTGCAATGTAAGTTGTCTTTTAAGTCTTTAGGTCCAAACAAAGTCAAATATCAAATTTATCCTCAAGTCCAGTTCTGTAGATTTCTTTTTCTTTCTCTCTAAGTTATTTGCAATCCACTTTCTTTAATGGCTTCTCTTCCGGAATGTGACTCTCACTTTCACTTCTTAGTTCCTCCGTCTTTAACACTTACAATGTTTCAAGTTTAAAACCACAGATCTTCCAATTTCCCAGTAAAAGAGTGTATAACAAGTTTATAACAAAAAGAAATCCAAAATAATTCCTCTCACCGCTTTTACTCTGACTTCTACATTGTCGTTTCTCTTCTTTAGTGTTTGTGAGCTGTCAATTCTTATTTAAATTCAGCTTCATCATCATCAAACTCCGCTTAATCACTTTTAGAGCCTCACTCTTAATGCACGGTTTAATTCTTTGTTGTCATTCTCACCAAATATCCAAAGGTTTTAACAATTTAAATTCTTCTGATCTTCGCTATAAAAGTCCCTCTTCTGCTTCCTGCTGTGTGGCTGTCTTCGCTCTGGACCTGGCAAAAGAGGCAGGTTTTCTCCAGATGGTTTCGGGGAGTTCTCCTGAGTGAATGGATGTCTGCTTCACACCCGCTCACTCTCCAGAGTTTCCCCCACAAATTTGCAGATCTCTTCGGGATCTGCAATGCCCCGAATGGGCATCTGACTGCAGAAATTCGTGCTGTGAGTTCGGAGCTCGTTCCTACAGCACGTACCGCTAAGACGATCACCACCGGAAGCCGCTTCAGGAACCTTCTTACCATGATGCCTGGTGGAACAGAAATGCTAACTGTTGTGTTTGGCCTTCTAAAGGATATTCAGCCCAGAATACCAAAAGTATAATGCAGGATCCGGAGAAAAATGTATCATTATCTCTTTGAGGTCACCCAGAACAAGTAGACCCAAAGATGCTCCTTAAAAAAAAAATAGGCATGTTTAAGGGTAAGACAAGATGGCATGTGTGGTCTATGTCCTACAGTAGACTGTTCCAAAGTGGGCAATAGCTTAGCAGAATCTAAACATGTTATATATGGGATGGGAGCATGTAATGATACCTCATGGATAGGGAGGTAAAATGATTGAATGTCCTCCAGTACAATTATTTACTCTACATAGAGACATAGTATTATAGCAAAAAGATTCTAGTTTGCTGCATCCTCACTCAGAGGCATCTGCAAGGAAGAGAAGACAATGGGATGGAGGGCTAATGAGACAAACATCATTGTGTTGTTGAGAAGAAAGCTTGGCCCCTTTTTCGATATTTGTGTAGGAAAGGGATGGAGGTTGCAACACAATAATTCAATGCAATTCATCCATCCATCCATCCATCCATTCATTCATTCATTCATTCATTCATTCATTCATTCATTCATTCATCCAACCATTCAACCATCCACCCAACCATCCATCCAATCAACCATTCATCCATCCATCCATTCATCCATTCATCCATCCATCCATCCATCCATCCATCCATCCATCCATCCATCCATTCATTCATTCATTCATTCATCCAACCATTCAACCATCCATCCAACCATCCATCCAACCATCCAATCAACCATCCAATCAACCATTCATCCATCTACCCATCCATTATGAAAGCATGGGATGGATATAGATGCCTTGCTCTCTACTCCTAACTCAAATCCAGCATTGGGTTAATACAAAACATGTCAGGTTCTTGGTAGATTAAGACAAATTAACATACAAGCAAATAACAAGACCTGAAAAACTGGACAATTTTCAAAGCAGCATAGATGAAGACTATTTAAAACAGCGGTTCTTAACCTGTGGGTCACGACCCCTTTGGGGGTCGAACGACCCTTTCACAGGGGTCGCCTAAGCGCACGCTAGCCTGCCATCTTGGTGCCACGCCCCCTTTGACAATTCATTGTGCGTGGGGTGGGGGCGGGGCAGGGGTCGTGGCGGCGGGGCGGGGGTCGCGGCATTAGGAAGGTTGAGAACCACTGATTTAAAAGAACTTTGAAGTTTAAAAACAGCATGTTAGAACTAAACGATTAAGCTTCACTTAGTATTTGGTGCTCTTTTTTGAGGTGACACAAAATCCTGTTCCTCCAATACAGATAGTCCTCAACTTGGGACCACAATTGAACCCAAAATTTCTGTTGTTAAGGGAAACATTTGTTAAGGGAGTTTTGTCTCATTTTACGACCTTTCTTGCCACAGCTGTTAAGTGAATCACTGCAGTTGTTACTAATTTAACACCGTTGTTAAGTGAATCTGGTTTCCCCACTGAGTTTGCTTGTCAGAAGGTCGCAAAAGGAGATCACATGACTATGGGACACAGCAACCGTCATAAATATGAAGCCAGGCATCTGAATTTTCATCACGTGACCATGGGGATGCTGCAATGGTTGTAAGGCTGAAAAATGGTCACAAGTCATATTTTTCAGTGCCGTTGTAACTTTGAACAGTCATTAAGTGAATGGTCGTAAGTCGAGGACTACTTGGTCAAGATCCTGCTCAGAAACGGTAAATGGACATTTGCTATATATTTCCAAAGAAAAAACAGGAACAAAAATTACCTGAATTTGTTTGAGTCTGTAGTGTAAACGGAAAACCTTGTTAAGCATGTTAAGTCATGCTGTTGTCTATTCAAAATGCAAGTTTGTTTGTTCATTTGTTTTCTAAAGAAGCAGAACACTGGTATTTTGAAAGCAAAGACTACATCTTGAAGTTAAAAAAAAAGCAGCACATTTAATCCTGTTTCCCCTCTTTTGATCTCTTTTCTTTGCTTATCAGTGGGATATAGCACAACAGAAAATGTGTCCATCACCTCCTCTCCCCTCCCCCCAAGCAATGTAGAGCCATCATTATAATAGCTAAGAACATAATCTGTTGCCTGAGCAACATTTATTATAGAGGAGAGGAGAGGAGAGGAGAGGAGAGGAGAGGAGAGGAGAGGAGAGGAGAGGAGAGGAGAGGAGAGGAGAGGAGAGGAGAGGAGAAGAGAAGAGAAGAGAAGAGAAGAGAAGAGAAGAGAAGAGAAGAGAAGAGAAGAGAAGAGAAGAGAAGAGAAGAGAAGAGATCAGTAATTGCTCAGGACAGGAAACTGTGCTAGGGAAAAGATATCTTCAAGTAGATAGATACTACTGCAAATCCTAATGATGAAGAATCTGGGGAGGGAGGGAGGGAGGGAGGGAGGGAGGGATGGAGGAAGGAAGGAAGGAAGGAAGGAGTACAAAAAAAATAAACACCATGAATCAAGAAGCAACATGGAACTAAAATGAGTGGGATTCCTATTTTACTTATTATTTATTTGTTTCTTAGATTTTTATTCTGCCTTTATTCTTCTTAAGTAACGCAAGGCAGCAGGCATACACAATACTTCTTACTCCTCCTATTGTCCTCACAACAATTCTGTGAGGTGGCTTGGGCTGAGAGAGAGAGAGAGAGAAAGAGGGAGGGACTGGCTCAAAGTCATCCCGCCAGCTTCCATGAGTAAGGCAGGACTAGAACTCACAGTCTCCTGGTGACTGACCCAAAGGCATCGAGCAAAGCTTTTCTACCTAAGGCAGGACTAGAACTCTCCTACTCCAGGTTTCTAGACCAGCACCTTAACCGCTACACCTAACTGGTTCTTCCAGTACAACAAAAAAAACTAATCAGTTTTCTTCAATCTTCACTACGTTCAATTTTGGGGTAGGAAACATCAACAATGCTAGAAGGGAATGGGTTTTGGGGGGGGGGAGAGGAGGAGGAGGAGGAGGAGGAGGAGGAGGAGGAGGAGGAGGAGGAGGAGGAGGAGGAGGAGGAGGAGGAAAGATGAAGTAGTGTGCATTTTTTTATCCTTCGTTCTTGCAAAGACTTGAGTGCATTTGGGTGGGAGAGTGTAGACATTCAACATAAAGAGGGCTGATTGCATATTTTCTCAGTAGTATGACATGGAAGTCTATTCAGCAGTGTGTGTGTGTGTGTGTGTGTGTGTGTGTGTGTGTGTGGTGTAGTGTAGTGTATATTTTGATGAGTTGTTTTGAAAAACGCTTTATAGGATTATTTGCCTGATTTTTATTTTTAGTTTAGTTTTTGGTGGAAGTTGTACTAAATGAAGCCGAAGGTAGGAAAAACGGGACCGGTCTTTAGAGTGCAATTCTGTCTTCAAGATACCATGACTGAGCTGCTTCTTCAAAACAGTGTGGGAAGCAAATGGGACGATTGAAGCAGAAAGTGAGAATATTAGAAGTTTTTCCTTCTTCTTCTTGCCTCCCAACATATATAGAACACAAGTTTTATGGACCCAAAGCTACCCTTGCTGCCCAGATTAAGCCAATCAGTTGTAAAAAATTATGCCTGGTAGCCAAGGAAAATGTAGATAAAACAGCACAATTGAGAGAACACAAAAATCTATTTATCACAGCATCCTGTTTCCAGAGTTTCCAGATTCTGGGAAACTCATGTACAGGTAAGAACTTTTCCAGCTGTTATTCCAATTTTTCTTGTATTAATTTATAGGTATATACCAATGTTGAAAGTTAGGTTTGATGTAAGCGTAAAAAAAGACAGTTTGGTGTGGTGGTTAAGATGCTGGCCTGGAAACCAGGGGACTGTGAGTTCTAGTCCCACCCTAGGCATGAAAAAGAGTTGGGTGACTTTGGGCCAATGACCAGGAGACTGTGAGTTCTAGTCCCACCTTAAGCAAGAATGCCAGTTGGGTGGCATTGGGTCAATCACTGGGAGACAGTGAATTCTAGTCCCACCTTAGGCAAGAACGCCAGTTGGGTGTCATTGGGTCAATCACCAGGAGACAGTGAGTACTAGTCCCACCCTAGGCATGAAAAAGAGCTGAGTGACTTTGGGCCAGTGACCAGGAGACTGTGAGTTCTAGTCCCACCTTAGGCAAGAACGCCAGCAGTCGGCACTACCAGTTCGCCCGAACCGGATAGAACCCGATGAATAGCACCTCTGACGGGGCCACGTGCACAGCCCCCCAATGCCCCGTTTTGGCCAGCAAAGTGCTGGAGGAAGCCGTCCAGGCTGAAAATGGGGCACAGGGGGACCATGCACAGCCCCCAATGCCCCGTTTTGGCCAGCAGGGTGCTGCAGGATGCGTCCGTCTCATCTCCCCACCCCCACCCCAGCTGGCCCGCGGAGAACTACAATGCTGATCCGGCCCTCGAAGAAATCCAGTTTGACACCCCTGATCTACAGGATAAATCACCAAGAACTCGAAGGAGTTCCAGTCATTTTCTTGGAAAGAGATAATTGCTCATATGAGCTATAATTTGCCCATCATTACTGCTAGATACCATGTTTTCCCTTAACTCCTATTTGTCCCTCACACAGAAACAAACAAGCAAATAAAAAAAAAAAGACTAAGTTAATTGCAACAGACGTTTGATAGCGTTTATTGTATCGGCCTATTGAACAGCACTGTGGCTAATTTAAAGAAAAGAAGAAAATGGCTTAAGCAAAGCCTGGGTGCCGGAAGCCCACTATTAATTCATATGCAGATCAGGAAAACACCAAGTTTTCCCTTTAAATTTAGAAATAAAATTCAAATGTAATTGATGTTGTTCTTACCACCAACCATGGAAACATATGCAACCCTCAACCTCCAGGCTATCCTTTTCTCTTATCTTCTCATTGTAGTTGATAACAAACACGGTGTATAATTGGACTC
Source organism: Thermophis baileyi (assembly GCA_003457575.1). Taxonomy (NCBI): domain Eukaryota; kingdom Metazoa; phylum Chordata; class Lepidosauria; order Squamata; family Dipsadidae; genus Thermophis; species Thermophis baileyi. The sequence goes on from QLTV01001714.1 coordinate 306,213, forward strand.
TGATTTTGTGTAAACTTGTTAAGATATAGCTTCGGGTAAGCCAGTTAGAGTGCTTTTAACTCTTTGCACTGTTTCAATCCTTCTGCTTTATAAAGAAAGATTTAGGCTAGGATTAGAAGGGAAGAAAGGGAGGGAGGGAGGGAGGGAGGGAGGGAGGGAGGGAGGAAGGAAGGAATGGAGGAAAGAAAGAAAGAAAGAAAGAAAGAAAGGAAGAAAGAGAGAAAGAAAGAAAGAAAGAAAGAAAGATAGTGAAGAAAGAAGGAAGGAAGGAAGGAAGGAAGGAAGGAAGGAAGGAAGGAAGGAAGGAAGGAAGGAAGGAAGGAAGGAAGGAAGGAAGGAAGGAAGGAAGGAAGGAAGGAAGGAAACAATCATCAGAATGTTAAACTAGCCAGGATTTGGAAACAAACCTTAATTGTTCGAGGTGACTTGAAGGACAGGCACACATATGTAAATTCCATTTGAAAAAAGTTGGCCAAATTCATAGCTGGAGCCATCAAAATCTAATATAACCAAGATAGCAAAAAACAGGAAGCAATGCGTGGAAGTTACTCAGAGGCAAATCCCACCTGGAAATAAGAAGGAATTTCTTGACAGTGAGAACAATTAATCAATGGAACAGCTTACCTCCTGGAGTTGTGGGTGCTCCATCACTGGAGGTTTTTAAGAAGAAACCTGACAACCATTTGGCTGGGATTTTACAAGGACTTCTGCCTTGGGCAGGAAGTTAGGTTAGAAGACCTCCAAGGTCCCTTCCAGCCCTATGATTCTATGATCCTGGGTGCTTTTTTCCAAACTAGGAGTGAATCTAAAATTAACCAGTCAGGCTCTTTTATATATTTCTCCACTGAATGGCTCCTCGGAAGCAGGAGATGGCCTTGAAATATTGAGAAAACTATGAGCTGACAGATCAATGCATACATGGGATTAAAAGAATGCCTTTGCTCTCAGTCCATATTGCTTTAGTTTTTAAAGCCTGAATCATCTCCGATTATGGTATCAGGAACTGTTTGTGTGAGAATGTAGCTTAATCTCTAAGCCTTCTCTGTTGCATCCTCACTGAGAGAAATTAAATAAACTTCTGCTCAAGTAGTCTACAAAGCTTTGCCATGACATGGAGAATGGGACAAGAGCAGGGGTGGGCTTCGAAAACTTTAGCAAGAGGTTCTCTGCCCGGTTGCTGTGTGGGTGTGGCCATGGTGGGCGTGGCCTAGTCGGCCTCCTGCACCACAGCGCAGGGGGACATTTTTGCCCTCCCTGGGCTCTGGAGGCTTTTCTCGAGCCTCCGGGAGGGTGAAAATGGCCTCCCCAGGCTCTGGAGGCCCTCTGGAGGTCAGAAACGGGCTCGTTTCTGACCTTCCTGAACTTCCGGTAGGCCCGTTTTTCACCCTCCCCGAGCCTCCGCACGCGCCCTGCACTTACCTGCATTCAAAACGGGCTGCGTGGGGACTCCTGGGAGGGGTGGGGTGGGGTGGGCGGGGCCAGCCAGGAGTGGGATTTGGGGGTTCTCCGAACTGCACAGAATCTTAGCTAGAGGTTCTCCCGAACCCTTGCGAACCCCCAGCAGCCCACCCCTGGACAAGAGTCTGGGAAAGGCTGTGCTTAAAACTTTTTGAGAGACCGGAGGACTACAATCGGGATGGCACCATCATCACACACATGGGTGGAATCGGAGTTACTGGAGACTGTTAAAAAGAAGAAAAAACACATGCTTCCTTTAAGGCTTGGGTACACTTTGAGGTACACTTTCCCATTGTTGGAAGAAATATCCATCTGGTTCAGTTCCAAGTGGGGAGAAAGACACTGGAAACATAGAGGCTGATTGGAAAGATGGTTTATTGATGAACAGGACCACATGAGTTTGAGGTCCTGGGCAGCTGAACACATGGAATGGAGAGTGAGGGGTTATTTATAACTTCTCTTGGGCCTTGCCCTTGAGCTTCCTGTTCCTGGGCAAGAATATGTATCCTATTGGCTGTAGTCAGACTCCCATGGGGCTATGTGGGGATCATGTTTGTCTGAATCAAGTTTGGTTGAAGCCTGGAGGGTGATGATGTAATGAAGAGGCTTGTGTTCTGAAAGGGTGTTGGGCAATTCCTATTATGGCTTAATGGCTTTGTCCTGGTTTGGATCTTGAGTGAGGGCTAATCCCATCACCCTGAGGCTAAAGGCCTTTTGTTTTGTAGATAGGATGGCCCAGTCTTCCTTGGGGCTATTAACAAAGGTGCTTTCCAAGAGCAAGTTTCTCCTTTTCTCATCCAGGGAGGTATAATATTCTGGCTTTTTAATATTTCCTAATATATTTCATTATTCTAGGAGAGGGGTGGGTACTAACTTCCTACACCACCTCGAAGTGGAGAAATGGAAGATTTATTTGAGTTTTCTGAAGGCCCATTGAAAGCAGACTTGGGAAGTTCAGGTTGTCCACCATTGTCCTAAAACACAGGAAGAGCTTCTTAAAGTGATGAAATGCTAGTTCTCTAAACTTAAAAAGAGAGAAGTTTTGCTGAAGGCCTCTTAAATGAACACGTTATTTAGTTGGAAACGGGCACGGCTTGGGCCCCGTTTTCAAATAATTTTGTGGCAAGTGGAATCTGGCTGAATTTTGTAACCGGTTCTTCTTCTCACATCGGAGGCAACGTTTTAAAGGGGCAGGCTGAACTGAGAGCACCAAAAGAAATACAGGTGTCTTATTTTCTGTTGCTTGTCTTGCCAGCAATTGGAAACTTGGCACGGGTTTCTCCCTGATTAGTTTTTAACTCACACCTGAAGGGATTAGAACAAAGTGCTTCCAAATGCCTATTTTTAAATCCCATTATCTGTTAACGCTAAATCTCCAGTGTTCTTCACTGAAATGAAGCAACCTCACCACTGAATGAAAAACCTGGATTCAGACATTTCCTCTGTTGCTTCCAAATATTATAAATCAGCCTAATTGAATTGAATCTAAACCGACAGTTGCTACCAGTAAATACAGACTGTTTTCCTAAGTCTTGGCTGAGGAAGTGAAAAAATGAAAGAGCAACACACACATAAACACACATACACACACGTGTTAGAACTGGCTTCCTTCTGCACCACTACTTTATTGTAGTAGCGAGAAATCTGGTGTTCCGTAAAGCACTAATAACAATCTATGGAACCATTCTTCTGTTTTATTTTCTTAGCCTGAAATGCTGACCTTATTTGGCAACGGAGATGCGACAAAATCTTTGGGTTTCCAGCAGTTCTTTTGTTCCACAGAGTTCTATGATGTGAATAAAAATCACAAACACACCCAGCGAATGACTGCCTTATCCTTCTCTTTGTCAGGGGATTCTTTGGCGTGATAGATATTTTTCTGCCAAACAGGAAAAACTGCATACAATCCAAAACTTTGCAAAATGATCTGGGGGGGGGATTAGGGTAGCAAATACCGCAGGCAATGGAAGAAATACTTGGTATTAATAAAATATAGTGTTCTTCTTCCCAGCAGTATACGTAACTACAATAAATAAGAAAGGGGTGGGAAGGCACCAATAGCTAGTTTCTGAGAAATTTGATATATTCAAACGCATCTCCGAGCTTGTTTGTTTTCTTGCAGACGTTTCATTACCCAAACAAGGTAACATCATCAGTGCTAGAAGGGAGTGGGGTTTACAGAGAGGAGGGGGAAGAGGACTGTAGGGTCCTTGGTGCTCTCTTAGCTTGGTTGTTTTCTTGCAGACGTTTCATTACCCAAACTAGGTAACATCATCAGTGCTACCATAGTAGGGAGTGGGGTTTGCTCTCAATTTATATTCTAGTGGCTTGCCCTGTCAGTGTTGGTTGAGGTAGTTTTGGAGACTCTTTGGTTGGGCTGTCTACCATTGACTTGTTTGGCAATTCTTTGATTGGGTTATTGATTGTTGGTCTGATGTTAATCTTAGAGTTAATCTATGCTCATCTGGGTGCTGATTGCTGGTGGGAAGGTGTTTTCGTCTTTGGTCTCCCTACCAGCATTCAGGACCCAGATGAGCATAGATTAACTCCAAGATTAACATTAGACCATCATCAAGTAAACAAGACCCCAATCAAAGAATTGCCAAAGGAGCCAACAGTAAACAGCCAAACCAAAGAAACGCTAAGACCTCCCCCCACCAACACTGACAGGGCAAGCCATTAGAATATAAACTGAGAGCAAACCCCTACTCTTACTAGCCCTGATGATGTTACCTGGTTTGGGTAATGAAATGTTTGCAAGAAAACAACCAAGCTCAGAGATCACCAAGGACCCCACAGTTCAACCCTCAGCTACAGAGAGTCTCTTCTATTGTAACATCATCAGTGCAAAAGAAGTTTATATAGTAGCTACATGAAGCTTCTGATGATGTCATCTAGTTAGATACTGAAATGTCTGAGGGGTCCTTGCTGGTTTCTGAGCTTGGTTGTTTGCTTGCAGATATTTCATTACCCAAACTAGGTAACATCATCCAATCTAGCACTGATGATGTTACCTAGTTGGGTAATGAAATATCTGCAAGAAAACAACCAACCTCAGAGATCATCAAGGACCCCTCATTTCAACCCTGGGCTTTATTGGCATCTATTCCCTCCATCCCTATGTTTTCTGCATGTTAGCTCCATGGAAGAGTAAAAGAATTTGCATACAGAAGACACCAGGTTTGGTCCCTAAAAGGATTGATCCTATTTCCAATCAGAGGAGGTAATCTAAACAGTGAGCTAAGGCATTATTTTCTCCTCCTCGTCCTCCTCCTCAATCTCTCTGTTTATATAAATATTCAATATGTCATAGAATAAAACAATTTACAGAATGTAAAACACAACAGTAAAATAGAAGACAATATTTGTAGTTCAGGGTTGAATCCTAGGTGTTCTCTGAGCTTGGTTATTTTCTTGTAGACATTTATTTAATATTATACTTTCTTCATATTTCATGCTTCCATTCTTCAAAAATCCCTTTCCTGTCCTTCTTTTTGGTCAAAATCCACCCTACGTCCTGTGTGAATTTTCATTTTCCCTTCCAGCATCCAATTTAACAAATAAAAATGGTGGAGAAGAATACAGAGGTAGGAAGGTTCCGAGCAAAAGTGAATGATGCCAACCATTATTATTGTTATTTTGCTTTTCTTTAAATTTTTGGGCTCAGCTGTGGACCTAAGTCAAGGACTTCCTATATTTCATCAAGGCAAGGACAGAAGATATAGGCACTCTGTTTGATCGTTGAGAAGATGAGGAAAGCCATCTTCCTTACGGTATGGAACCCATCCCTTTGATTCAGGACTTTTGAAACCAGAGGAGATATCGACATGATGTTACTTAGAAAACACACATTTTCCAACAACTTATTTGTTGTTCAGCTGTAATGGAGACTTATGGGGTTATTTCACAGGGAAGTGCACTTGCTAACACTTCTCCCTCTGCCCATTTGTGGAGGCGGCCTCACATATAAGGCTCATTGAAACTCCCCTGCCATCTTCTAACATAGTCAACCTTTGATTAGGGAGTGGGAGGCCAACAGTTGCCAGAAAGGTTGATTTGAAAATGGAGTGGATTAAGCATTGCCAACTTTTCTCTGCAAAGGACCATTTTCACCATGTTACCATTACGAGGCCAACACTGGGTTGCGGGAGTTGTCAACATGTTTTTACAAAATTGCAAAGCTGGCATTGCCCGAGTGCTTTCTGCTGCTACCAACCCTTTACGTCTTTTCTCATACATATATAAATAAAGCAGAATCAGAAACACTTTGTCAACCCCACAGCAAAGTGATTTTACACCTGTTTCTCTGAACTTCCCACCTGTATCAGGAATTGCATTAACTGGTTTGCTTGTTTATCCAATTTTTTCTCTCTCTCCAAATCCTATGAAGCTTGTTCTGTGCACCAGCTGTTTCTAAACACTGTGGTTGTTGCCCGCGAACTCTGTACGTGTGTATCTCTCATTGTTTTTACCCTGTCCTTTCTATTATGACACTAATAAAGACGGGATAGAGGGAGGGGAAATCTGTTCTAGCAAAACAGGGAAGGAATCACATGCAGCTGTTTTTAGGACCACCGGTATTAACCATAATTACTTCTTTCTGAGCTTCGGTTATGAATGTGTCTTGGTAACAGCAAAGCAATAGGCATCTCTTAAGGAACACTTTGTGTTCTGTTTTAATACTTTAAAGTTTAGGCTGGTGGCCCAGAACATAATGAACATATGTTTCTAGGTGACAGCAAAACAACACAACATTACATTATCCAGTTTCTGAATGGCAGAAAAAACCACAGAGGGGAAACGGGAGGGCATCTGTCTGCTTTCAATGCTTGATGTTTGTTTCCATGCTGAATCCAGGCGCATTTAGCCAGGAGTAAGTGTTGCTTTGTTTAACTGTGCTCACTTCCAAGAAACGCGCATAGACCAAAAGCAATGAAGCTAATCTTGTGTGTATTTACTAAGAAATAAGTCCCAGTTGGCTTAGTAAGACTTAATCTCCAAAAAAGGTATGTAGCGGTGCCAAAATGTAGAGGGAAGAGAATGAATGGGCTTAATGAAATATATAGTCTAACCTTTAAGTCCCACCATTTTTAAACAAAAGACGCCCAGCACCCTAGAAACAGTAACTAAGTGGGTTGGAATTGGCCTTAAGTATATAAATGTGCATTTTCAAGAAGATTACTTATAGTTCACTGACTTTCAACATACATGAGATGGACCTCTGAAAGGGACCACATGGAGAAGTAATGCTTGATGCATCCAGGAACTGACTGAACGATTCTTCTACGCACCATGCAAATAAAGTCTAAAACGTATTGTGAGCTATTTTTGGGGGGTGGGGAGGGCAAGAATGGATAGACCCGAAGCCTATAACTGGTAGAATTCGTGCCAAAAATCCATTCTCTGTCCCCTTTCTTAAAAACACTCCCTCTTTCCTTCACTTGTTTATTTTTTTCAACGGTGTAAAATGTTAACTACTCAAGCCATAGTAGTCATAGCCTTCTAAAGAAAATGCTAACGATGACTTCAGAATAGAAGAAATAGGTAACTTCCCTGTTGGAAAGCTTCCTACGTCCCCCGAAAGTCTAATCTGTCTAATTGCGCCTCTTGCTGCTCTTCTCGTACCAAGTGGACTATCAAATGATGGAAAAGGCCAATCACTCTTGCCAGTTGGCTGAATGGAACCTTGTAAATGACTTTTGAAATGAGGGCACGAGTGGGTAGTTGCCCACTCCTTTTCAGCTGGCACCATAGGGTTTATAGTGCTTGCTGTAAATGCGAGTGCCTGCTATTCTCAGGAATGAATGCAGGAAGCCATGGAAAGTCCTTAAAATGCACATAAAAAAAGGTGTTTTAAAAACGCCACGTGGCTTTCCACAATCTCAGTCTTTTGAGACTGTATTTTACTCTTCTAAATATGTTTTTCCCCCCTCAATTTTCAAGACGTTCCAAACAGCATCCCGAAAGGTAGGAGAAGATTCTGAAAAGAGACAATGGGGTTAAACCAGAGCATCTTTTGGAAGAGGAGTGCTGGGGAAAAGGAGCATTTGGTAGCTAGTTTTAACTTCAGCGATGGGCAGTGAATGCTGCAAAAGTCCATCAGGTGATCCAAAAGCACAGAGAAAATGGCTTAAAAGATTGCTTTTTAGTACCACGTCAAAACCGAATCTCCCAAATTGCTTCACGGGGATGAACATGGACCACGTGCTATGATTTAAGAAGGATATGTGTAGGTAAGCATGCTTTTGTACAAAGAAGGATGTTCATATCAAAAGAAGAGAATTTGTAGCTCGGGGTTGAATTGTGAGGTCCTTGGTGCTCTCTGAGCTTGGTGGTTTTCTTGCAGATGGTTCATTACCAAACTAGGCAGTGCACTGATGGCGTTACCTAGCTTGGTAATGAAACGTCTGCAAAAAAGCAACCAAGCTCAAAGAACACAATGTAGGGCATTAGTTTGAAAGGTGGGTCACCAGGTATTTCATCTTAACTTTTTCTTTCCCTTTGAATTAGCAGTTACCAAGAAAGAACAATCCAAGGATACTTCAACCCTGATGTCTAATTTGGGTCGCGACATCAGATAGACTACTAGCTGAACTAGATGGGTGTTTAATCAGATCCAACAGGGCTGTTCTTAAAAATGTTGCTTTACCAGTGCCATCTATCTTATAATAACTGCTGTTTCTCCACCACTATATTCCCTGGAGCTAAACCTATCAAGTTCAATTTCACTCAATGTCTTATTTTTCCCACTTTTCATTCACTTAATCCTGTCTCCCCATCAGCATGAAAGGCAGATGAATATAAAACACACTTTCTAACTTTTCTGAATGCATTCCAAAGATTTTTGCAAATCGTTTGCGCAATAATATATATATTATTTATGTAAAAATATGTAACATATAGAAACGGACTGTCGTTTGTAATTAACTGCCTGGATGGCCCCTGGAGGGGCCGAAAGGCAAAAAGGAAGCAATATGCTCCCTCCCATATTTGGGTATACCAGGTGATTTAACAGAGAAACACACACACACACACACACACACACACACACACACACATATATGCCCATGGACCGGCACCGACTTA
>QLTV01001714.1:338042-348097 GCA_003457575.1 Thermophis baileyi
GCTGCGAGGGGGGAGTGGATACAGAGGTGGGTTCCTCCCGGTTCGGACCGGTTCGCCTGAACCGGTAGCAACCCGCTGGTGACGTCACAGTGACGTCATGGAGGAGGTTCGGTTGGTGCCGGTCCATGGACGTGGCCATCTTTTTTTGTATTTTTTGGGGGGAAAAATTTGGAATTTTTTTTTAAAAAAATTCTTCTGCGCATGCGCAGAAGCTGAGTTTCCGGCACTGCGCATGCGTCACCATCTTGTTTTTGGCTTGCTTTTTTGGGGGAATTTTTTTTATTTTTGGCACTGTGCATGCACGCGCAGGAGGAAGCGAACTGGCAGCGAGGTAAGTTAGAACCCACCCCTGAACTGTACTACTAGAAATAACCATCCAATGATACTCACTCCTTAGCAGATTTTTAAATGCTGCTTTGCTAAAATATGCTGGTCATAAAAAAAATGGGGTGGGGGGAATAAATAAAATAACAAGAACATCATTTGCAAGAAATGTGTCCATTAAGAATAATGGGGATAGAATTACTTAAATTCTAGATTTTTACATCATGGAAACTGATGCAAAATGGGAGAGAAGAAGAAATGAAACAGACCTGACAAGTTCATCCATCCCTTGGTATTATAAATTATTCTCTGATAATGTCTCCCGGGAGAACGTTTAATTGTGGAACTTTTCAAAGAGTTCTCGGTAAGTCTCCATTTCTGGTCATGCTGGCTCAGATATTGGATACATTTATTCTATGTCTACTCACTTATGAGCAATTGATCTCATGAGAGAAAGAAAGAGAGAGAGAGACCCAGAGCTTATATTTCTAGGACGGTATTTTGGAAACATTGGTGGAAATTGCAAAATCTATTGTAATTCTCCATCGCAAAATTGCTTCAAATCAATGTAAATACAATCTTCCTGGAGAGAAGTTCACTTTTAATTCCCGTTTCCATGCTTCAGGATGTGACTCTTGGTTCCTGGCAGTCTTCCAAAACAAATGTTGACTTCAGACAAATGCTTTCTGATTCTGAAATGTCTTATGTCTAAGTTGCCCGATCTTGCAATTGAGATTTATTATGAGTTTTTTTATACCAGAAGCTCAAATAATGGAATAGAATAGAATAGAATAGAATAGAATAGAATAGAATAGAATAGAATAGAATAGAATAGAATAGAATAGAGAATAGAATAGAATAGAATAACAGAGTTGGAAGGGACCTTGGAGGTCTTCTAGTCCAACCCCCTGCTTAGGCAGGAAACCCTACACCACTTCAGACAAATGGTTATCCAACATCTTTTTAAAAACTTCCAGTGTTGGAGCATTCACAACTTCTGGAGGCAAGTTGTTCCACTGATTAATTGTTCTAACTGTCAGGAAATTTCTCCTTAGTTCTAAGTTGCTTCTCTCCTTGGTTAGTTTCCACCCATTGCTTCTTGTCCTACCCTCAGGTGCTTTGGAGAATAGCTTGACTCACTCTTCTTTGTGGCAGCCCCTGAGATATTGGAACACTGCTATCATGTCTCCCCTAGTCCTTCTTTTCATCAAACTAGACATACCCAGTTCCTGCAACTGTTCTTCATAGGTTTCAGCCTCCAGTCCCCTATTCAAATAATATTTGAATATCTTTCTGGTAATCTTAGGCTGACTCTAGTTTAGGTATTTTCAAGTGGTAGGTCTTGATGTGGGACAGGGGAGCAATATATGTGGCCCTCCAAAGGTTACTGAAGTACAAATACCAATATCTTCCATAGGTTATGACAGATTCTAAACTCCTAATAATAGTGTAAAGCAGTGTTTCTCAATCTTGGCTACTTTAAGATGTGTGACCTTCAAGTTGAGGAATTCTGGGAGTTGAAGTCCATACCTCGTGAAGTGGGCAAGAGTGAGAAACACTGTTCAAAAACAAAGTTTCCCTAATGGGAAACATTTGCCAAAATGCATAAAATTGAGCTTCTGATCAGAATGATAAGCCAATGAAATCATTTCACACAATGGGTACTAAAATAGTCAAAGAAGTAGAACAAAACTAAATTCCTGTAGGTAAAATTGAAGGTTTCTTGAGGTTCATATACCTGTAGCTGACTGGGTGGAGTTCAATGTTCAGCTATTTTCATTACTCCTAAAATATTTTAGGTTTCTCCAGAAATAAAACTAGCTAACTAAGTTCAACTGATGAAATGGAACTGTTTCAGAAAGAAAGAACAATATTACAAGGAAAAACATTGAAATAGTAAGTTGGATCTTCAATGGACTTCAGTTGTTCTGTCTTCTATCCAATCAACCATACACTAATCCAGAATATTTATTCCATTCTTTTATTCAGAATCTTGAGGGGTTGGAGTAGTCTTCTCCAACAGCCTGCCAGTCTTAACATGCCAATGGGCATGAATAATAATGACTAGGTATATCTATATAAATACATTTGTATATTGTTCACTTCATTTGCCAGTTACTCAACCATAAATTCATCTTCCATGGCCCATAAGGATCAATTAAATGTTTTTAAATTTCTGCACCAACAAAATATTTTGATATCCCTATTCTTCATCTGAATTCTTCCCTGAATATATCATCAGAATACAGTTCAATTAATTGGTTAATTTGGTGGGCTTTTTAAAGATAGTTCTTCAGAGATTGGAATTCCTCCAAGCCTCATAATCTCCCCCCCCTTTTTTTTACTATAATTATTGCCATTTAGGCCACATGGAAACTACTATGAAGACTACTATACCATGAAGACTACTATAATTATTGCCATTTAGGGAAGGAGGAGGAGGAGGAGGAGGAGGAGGAGGAGGAGGAGGAGGAGGAGGAGGAGGAGGAGAAGAAGAAGAAGAAGAAGAAGAAGAAGAAGAAGAAGAAGAAGAAGAAGAAGAAGAAGAAGAAGAAGAAGAAGAAGAAGAAGAAGAAGAAGAAAGGAGGAGGAGGAGGAGGAGGAGGAGGAGGAGGAGAAGGAGAAGAAGAAGAAGAAGAAGAAGAAGAAGAAGAAGAAGAAGAAGAAGAAGAAGAAGAAGAAGAAGAAGAAGAAGAAGAAGAAGAAGAAGAAGAAGAAGAAGAAGAAGAAGAAGACAGAATTAAAGTCACAACTTCTCAAATTACATTAGAACTCAGGATGTTTCTATTTTCTTACTGCACTGAAGTTTTACATTTATTTCATATGTGTCCCCCCCCCAAAAAAGTAAAACAATGGGATGCACATTATATATAAAACTACCTTTGTGAGATTAACATTATGACTTTCTATTACTAGAAGTGAGAAGGAAAAAGAGACTCGTTCGGTTAGGACTTCTTTTAAATATGATATAAAAGAGCCTCTTCCATGAATTTAATTATGAAAGAACAGACTCTGGCAAATGCTGTAATTGGGCTAAAAAAAAATAATAATCTGAAAGTTTTTATTTACAAAATGTCCATTAAAAAGATGCCACAGTGTCTGTGAATCTAAAATTAATGGCCTTCCAATATAGAAGCCCTGGAAGTTTTATGCTTACTGTCCAATTATAACTCTTTTCACAAGTTTATACTGCAAAATAAAGGGCAAAAGCTATACTGATTTGAAAGTTATTCTTGGTGTGTATGTGTATATGTGTGCGTGTGGGGGGTGTATTTCTAAGTCATCAGAAATATATTAACCTATTAATGTAATAACATCATGCACTGAATTATTTCTTGGAAGTATATATTTCTAAGTTTATTCATATATAGCAGGGGTGTCAAACTCGCGGCCCGCGGGCCACATGTCTCACGTGCTGGCCACGCCCACCCCCTTTTTAGCGAAGGGGGAAAAGTCACGATATGTCACGTGATGACAACGTGACGACGTGAGTTTGACACCCCTGATATACAGCATTGAGTATATCTACATATGCACAATTGAGCAATGTTATTGATTGACAATTCCACAGCGATTACTTTTGTCATCCTAAATTCTAAGCCCTTGGTGAGGGTTGTGTGGATTTGTTTCACCTGTGTTCCTGTCCCATTTTTGGAAATCTTTCCCATCTTTTGTTATTTTATTTTTCTCTCTTGTCTGAATTCCACACACACACACCTTGCTTTTAATGTTTCTACTTGTGAGCAGCTAGAGTCACTTGGTGTCAGGCAGCATACAGATTGATTTAATAAATAATATTAAATAAACAGAACGTGCAATGTGTATCTCCAAATTAAGTAGCACATTCTCATCGTGTTTGAGATGACAGCCACTGATTCAATTCTGGTTGTTCAAACATGCTGCTGATCTTTTACTCTTGAGTAGAACTAATCTCGTGTCCAAGTAAAGGGTGTGTTAATTAGCTACAAATTCAGGTAGTTCTTGATCTACAACGACAAACGGGACCGGAACCTCCATCACTAAATGAGGTGGTTGTTAAGTGAGTCTTGTGAGTGTTAGCTGAATCTTTTTTCCTGTGGGTGTTAAGTGACTCTCGCTTTACCCCACTGACTTTACATGTCAGAAACGGACTGGGATGGTAACAAATTGCAATTGCGTAAGCCCAGGATTCTGCAACCATCATAAATACATGCTAAGTACTCAGATTTTGATCATGTGACTATGGGGGCTAGATAGCTGACCCTGTCATCTTTTGGCATTCAAACTCACAGAAAAATGATATACTGTTGTCTTCGCATGAGGAGCATCCATCCAAATCACATGTAGGTGATCTCCTGTCCTCTCCTTATCCTGTCCAAGGAACTGCTTCCTTGGTCTTTGACACCGTCATTGGCTCCACTTTGCAGAGCCATTTTCAGTTTGACATACTTCTTTGGAAGTTGGTAAACAGAATTATTGATGCAGGGATAAAATTAGGGGATACCTGATTCATTTTTTTTTTAATTCTCTAACAAATTGGCAGGCCCAGGCCAAGAACAACATAGATCAATCCAGCCAAAGTTCAATTCTTTCTTTACACCAATAGACAGAATCTTGGCAGAATAAACCTATATTAGCCTAACCTGTAATGGATATATCCTAGAAAGGTCTAGGAAGAGTCTATCCTAAATCATTTCCTCTGACTAAAATGCAACTCCAGACTGTGCTGTTTCTTGTCTCACCTCCTCCTTGGATTGTGTTCCCTCCTTCCTGGGAAACTTCTGCTTCACTGTAGTCCATCATGCCACTTTTCTCTTGGTAGACACAACCCATTCCAGAAATGGTCTGATAGAAATGCAATAAACACAAGTAAATGAACATAAAATGGAGGCTATGCACTTGACAGGATAAAGTCATACAGAAGATAGGATAGAAAATGCCAGTCACTGAATCCAAGTAGAGGAATTAATTTTATATGTCATCCAGAAAATAGCAAGATTGGATGACACCCTAATCTCCCCACCACCACCCTTAATCTTTAGGTAAGGATTCCCCAAATCTCATCCTTGTTCCCATAGGATGTTCTCTTCTTCAGTTGTTTTGAATATGACAGTTCTCTGGTTTATGAGCAATGACCCATTTTAAAGGCCACAAGCATAGAAATAGAAATGACCTTTAATATTACTGTCATCTACCACCCAGAAGAGTTGCACACAGACCTTATATCTGATTCAGTATCTGGTTGAGGGAGAAATCTAACTTTCTCCTAATTTATTTTTGAAGAGGAGCGGGGCAGGGGAGACAGAAGGATGCTACATTTCTGAGTAAAATGAAGGTTTGTTACCGTTGAAATGGTCTTCCCTGCATATTAGAGTGAGTTTCAATGGTCATTTGGGAAATCCATGCATATTGATATCCTCTGAGTATAGAGGTATTTTGTGAGGCAGGGCAGAACTTTCAGGAAAGTATACAGATGGAAAAGACTATAAGGAAGTTGGAGATAATGCTGACAGTGCAGCAAAGGGCAATGGAAATGGAGGTTGAAGCATAACCTATTGAACCTTTTGCTCTCCAATAGAACATTCCTTCCGCATTATACTCCCAAAATTGTCTAGAATGTGGAAGGCAGCTGAAATAACTTGAGATAAACAGTCTATCCTTGTTGCATCTCTAAAAGTGCATGGAAACAACTACATAAGAAAAAGAAAGGAGGGAGGGAGGGAGGGAGGGAGGGAAGGAAGGAAGGAAGGAAGGAAGGAAGGAAGGAAGGAAGGAAGGAAGGAAGGAAGGAAGACTATAAACCACTCATTATCTTTCAGCAAAAAGAAGCAGATTTTCTCCCAAGTATTTTCCCCCCTCTTGTCTTTTCTTCTTTTTATTTTAAATACTTACACATTTCCAACATACATTATCTTGTGGAAGATGGCAAAAGACTGAAGATTAATCATAGGGCAAATTAGATCAAAAAGACAATGAGGATACATTTAAAGGATTTTATAAATTGATTGCTACTTTATAAATCAATCATGAATTGTATTTTATAAAGTCTAGACTTCACTATAGCAAAGAGGCTATTAGAGTTATTAATACTTTACGAAGTTTTTATCAAGGGTTAGAGTGAAGAGAGAGCTCTCAAAACAATAACCAATTAGCAAATAAGTAAAAAGAAGAAGAAGAAGACAACGAAGCTGAGAAATATGTCCAATCATCATTTGCAAACCTCATTGAGTCAGCAAACATGGGCTGGGTGCCCATTCATACAGACAATAATCCTGTGCTCCTCATTTGCCTATGAGATTCAGCCTGCATGCTACTAAAACACTATGAATGAAATGTGAAGTAGAAAATTGAAGGCTCGGTGGCACAGTGGTTAGAGTGCAGTACTGCAGGCTACTTCTGCTGACTGCTGGCTACCTGCAATTTGGCAATTCAAATCTCACCAGGCTCAAGGTTGACTCAGCCTTCCATCTTTCCGAGGTGGGTAAAATGAGGACCCAAATTGTTGGGGGCAAGAGGCTGACTCTGTAAACCGCTTAGAGAGGGCTGTAAAAGCACTATGAAGCGGTATATAAGTAAGTGCTATTGCTATTGCGAAAATAGCGTCCATTGCTTTAACAAATGACAGATCTCTTCTTCCTTGGCATGATCTGTTCCCATGGGTCTGTAGGAGAAGAGCAGGCGGAGCTGGGAGGTGGAGTTAAGCATGTCATCAGCCTAGAGTCCTTGCATTCCCACAAGTGCTCCAAGTCCAATCCCTCCTGAATTCTATCAATCCTTATCTGGTACCAATTTTGTGTTGCTTTTGTTGATCAGATTCTTGTGTATAGGCTTGAATAAATCTTCTATTTCTGCAATCTAACGGACGGTCCTGATTCTTTACGCCTGACAGTGTCAGATCTCTTGCTAGGCTTAGCGATAAATCTTGATTCTCCAGACACTTCATCCCATATTCAGGAACTTTAAATAGAAATTCACAGACATGTCATGCCCAGGTAAGTTGTATATTGCAGACAAGATAGAAGCCAGACCTACGTGCTGAAGAACCCAGAAATTCTCTCTCTTGCTACACACAGACACATAGTCCATTAATTTGCCAATTTTGGGAGATTTTTGCTCAGTCCTGCCTACCTTGAAGATACCTTGCCTATCTTGCCTACCTTCTACCTACTTTCACTCGTGATATCATGGAACACTAATTCTTTGATTTTGCACAGAAATCATCTGCATATTGGAACTACAGAACCATGAGACTTATCCAGTATGTCAGCTGGTCTATTGATGTGATTCATAAAATAACCTAGAAAAGTAAGGATAAACTTTTGGTGTGACCAAGCTGAAAAGAAATATGGAAAAGAACATTACCTTAAATCTCTTGCTTTAAATTATTTATTTGTTAAATTTATATGTTGCTCATCTTACAGGGAGCATCTACAACTACAACTAGTTAAATGTTAAATGTTGTCAAATTAAAAATGCCAACATTTAATTGGGCTGCTTGACTTAACTTCTAAGACCGGCTTGGACAGGGGTGTCAAACTCGATTTCATTGAGGGCCACATCAGGGTTGTGTTTGACCTCAGGGGGGCATGGGGGCCATGGCCAGCTCGATGTCACTCATGTCGGGAGTGCCTGTGGTGGCCCGAGTGCTCTACCAATGAAAACGGGCTCCCGAGCTCCATTTTTGGCTGCGATGGCCTCCTGCAACCTTCTGCCAGCGAAAATGGAGCTCAGGAGGGCCCTCCCAAGCACCATTTTTGCTGGCAGAAGCACCTTTGGGCCAGATCTAAGCATCTTGTGGGCCAGATCCAGCCCCGGGCCTTGAGTTTGACATCCCTGGGCTAGGACAATGAGGCCAAGGCCGTTGTCTTTGTCCCATGCAATTGCTGAAGACAGAGGAAACTCCATTCTTGCCAAGCTTCAAAAATTCACAGGACTGGTTTCCATGTATTCCTCAATCAGAGAATATGCTTAATCTGTGGCCAAGTTGGAGAATCACTTCTTTGAAGGCTACTGGATTATTTATAATCAGGTCAGTTGATATATAATTTATTTTGTTTGTTTGAAATTCCCCATCAATTATACATTGAGATAAAGCCAATCTAAATGTATCTTCCACAAACCCATGCGTCTGATTCCATGCACAAACATACAGGGAGTTTTCGTTGCAATATAAATGGACTTTTCTCTTAAGAAGAGCCAATGTAACTTCTTCCCAGCTCTGCCTCAGAGGCTGGATACAGGCTAAATTTGTGTATACCACACTGTTTCCTCTTGGGTTAGCTCATGTGTTTTGTTTGGCTATGCGGATCTGGAATTCTTTGTTGCTCTACTGCTAATATTTTTTGACAGATAAACAAACTCTTCCATGACTTTAGTTTTCTGTGCCGCAAATGTTATTTTAGAAGGATGAGAAGAAGAGAGCCATAACTTGAAAACAGAAAGCACTGCCTCTCGCTTGGCCCATGTAAAACATAAATTAAACACTTGGTTCAGATAAATAGAAAAATATTTTTGAAAAGTGGGTTCCCATAGCCCAGTTGTGTGAATAAATGGTTTTCATTTCTCATATATTCTTACGAAATTTATTCTCGATGAAAACAATAAAATAAGCTACATCTACTTCCAAAGTGCTTTGTTCAGCTACTTAGTTGGATTATTATTATCTATATATAAAACAGGATTTTTAATCATTCCATCTAAATCTGACTTCCAAAGTTCCTGAAACTGAGATGAAAAAAAAACCATCACAGATTCAGCCTGGGATTCAAAAATTCCATTTAGCAAATAGCAATAGCAATAGCAATAGCAGTTAGACTTATATACCGCTTCACAGTGCTTTACAGCCCTCTCTAAGCGGTTTACAGAGTTAGCATATTGCCCCCAACAATCTGGGTCCTCATTTTACCCACCTCGGAAGGATGGAAGGCTGAGTCAACCTTGAGCCTGGTGAGATTTGAACCGCTGAACTGCAGCTAGCAGTCAGCTGAAGTAGCCTGCAGTGCTGCACTCTAACCACTGTGCCACCTCAGCTCTTCCCTAAGAACAAGAATAAGATGAAAGAAATAGTGTAGGGTCTCCTGCTTGGGTGGGGGGTTGGACTAGATGACCTACAATGTCCCTTCCAACTCTGTTAATCTGTTAAAACCAGAGTGCAATGAGTTTTGGTTTGATACAATTTGTTTCCTGACCCAACTATCATTGCATATAAACTATGGTTTATGCTTATGATTGCATTAACTCAGCCAGGAGTTATTTACTAAACAAACCATGAATAAAACAAATCATAGCTAAACAATGCAAGAAACAGATCATAGACTCTTTAAATCTATATATATAAAAGCGAAAACCACTCACGCATTAATCACGAAATCTCCAGAACCGTAAAGCCTACAAACTTGAAATTTGCCACGTATGTTCCTCTTGGCTTCTAGGTGCTCGCTAAGAACGGATTTTTCAAAATGACCATTGCAGCATGAGTATTTCTTATATTAATATTAACAAGCTATGATGCTAAGGAGTTCTACTCCCCCCTCCCCACCTGAAAAGAAATCTGATCCAAATGCAAAACACAAGCAGAGGAGTTTCAGTTTTGCTTCTGCTTTCACAGCAGCAAGCAGCTTTACTACAGAACAGTTGAGCTAAGCCATGCACAGACTCCTTCCTGTCTCCTTGCTCACACAGCAAATATTGTTTGAGTTTCCAAACACCCCTCAACTCTCTCACACACTAACAGGACGCTAGCCAGATGAATA
>QLTV01001714.1:362203-379311 GCA_003457575.1 Thermophis baileyi
GCATGCACACATGACCCCCCCACTCCCCTGTTTCCCAACTTCCGGTGGGCCCAGTAGGCCCGTTTTTCACCCTCCCCAGGCTCCAGAGGCTTTCTTGGAGCCTGGGGAGGGCAAAAACGGCCTCCTCTGCCCCCCGGAGGCCCTCCGGAGGCCAAAAACAGCCTCCCAGAGCCTCCATGTGAGCTGAAAATCAGCTGGCCAGTGCGCACATGCACGCTGGAACTGAGCTAGGGCAACGGCTCGCGTGCCGGCAGATATGGCTCCGTGTGCCACAGATTCGCCATCACTGATCTAGTCCAACCCCCTGCTTAAGCAGGAGACCGTAGATGGACTAGATGATGATGCCCTACAAGGTCCCTTCCAACTCTGTTATTCTGTTCTGTTCTGTTCTGTTCTGTTCTGTTCTATTCTATTCTATTCTATTCTATTCTATTCTATTCTATTCTATTCTATTCTATTCTATTCTATTCTATTCTATTCTATTCTATTCCATTCCATTCCATTCCATTCCATTCCATTCCATTCCATTCCATTCTATTCTATATTTATTCCAGTCTCTATTCTATTCTATTCTATTCTATTCTATTCTATTCTATTCTATTCTATTCTATTCTATTCCATTCCATTCCATTCCATTCCATTCCATTCCATTCCATTCCATTCTATTCTATATTTATTCCAGTCTCTATTCTATTCTATTCTATTCTATTCTATTCTATTCTATTCTATTCTATTCTATTCTATTCTATTCTATTCTATTCTATTCTATTCTATTCTATTCCATTCCATTCCATTCCATTCCATTCCATTCCATTCCATTCCATTAATACACACACACACACACACACACACACACAGAGAGAGAGAGAGAGAGAGAGAGATTAGCTTAACCTGACTCAACACAGCCTGATCTAGAACCATTGTTCTAGATTTGGAATATTAATACATGTGAATGGAAGAAGTCAGGGGTGGGTTCTGGATTTTCCTACTGCCGGTTCGCTCAGGGACGCGCATGCGCAGTACCAAAAACAGCTTCTGCGCATGCGCCGGTTCTCTATGGTGCCGCCAAGAGAACCGGCTCAGGGGCGTGGCAGGCCTGGGTTGCTGCCGGTTCTAACGACCCAGGCCGTCACGTTACTAACGGTTCTATAGAGCCGGTCTGAACTGGTAGGAACCCACCTCTGGAAGAAGTGGACTTGTTCTCTATTGCCTCAATGAATGGACAGATGGATATATGGCCATATGGACAGATGAACCGATGGATGGACAGGCAGATAGACACAGAAACAGCTGGGAATTGCAAATGCTCTCCCAGGAAACAACGTTTATTAAATTCCATTAAAGCCAAATGAAAAATAAACTAGAACATACAATGCAGAACAGGGAATATTCCAAACTCTGAGAATTAAATTAGAGGATTATATTAGGAGCTGGATTTCTTTCTCCATGTCCTATCAGAATATTTCTTAATTAGTAGATCTTGGAAAGAAGGTGAAGGGGTTTTTTTTCACTCTTTTTTTTTTCATTAACCCATAAACCATGACTTGTAAACTACAACGGTTCATACCGCACACTAAAGCTAAACCAAATAGACCAAAGATTATATGTCTCTAAAATGATCATGAAATCAGTTCAGCATTTAATTTGTGGTTGGAGGAAAGAGGTTAAACTGTTTGTCTGAAATGGTATAGGGTTTCTTGCTTGAGCAGGGATTTAGACTAGAAGACCTCCAAGGTCCCTTCCGACTCTGTTATTCTGTTTCACTTTGGTTTGAATTTAAACTTCACTGAAACTTAGCAATAATTTAACTATTAATGTGGACGTCACCTTAGAGACACATAATGCTCAACTTCTGATCCAGTTGCCTTAAATGTTCTTTGCTGTTTTGTCCTTCTTGTTCCCTTTATTGTTTTGTTTATCTTATAGCCAGTTGGCAAAGAAAGATTGGAGTGCAGAAACTATATGCTTACGCCAGTTCTCTACATGTCATTTGCTTGCATGTTATGGAGAAACATCTGTGTTTGTTCACTTTGTAAATGATCAGTAGTTATCCCCTGAGTGAGGTAGATGCTCTAAAGCCAGAAGAAAGAATAAACATGGAAATCATCTACCAAAACAGAGACTGCCCTATTTGCAATGTCTACTGTTTCTAAGCGAGCCTTCACTTCCAAATTCTACCAGTGGGTATGCAGAAAGATATTCTAAAGCCCATTTTCATTTAAAAACAAAAAAAAAACAAAAAACCTCAGTATAGCTGTGCAATTTTGATAGGATTAACTAGGGAATGTATGGTCCATAATGCGAAAAATGATGGACCGTATATTCATATACTGTATTATTGTGAGCCAGCAGGATTCCGTGATCAAGCTTAGGGAATGTAAATCGGAAGTTTTTGTTTTGTCATAAACTTTATAAGAAGAGAAAATTCACAAAAAGTAAAATAAAATAAAAAAAGTTGCTTTCTTCTCCTCCTCTTCTTCCTTCTCTCTCCTCCTTCCCTCTTCTTCTTCTTCATCTTCATCTTTGCTTCATCTTCATCTTCTGTCAGTTTTTTTACTCCAGGCAACTTCTTAGATCATTCTCTGGATTTTTTCTTGGCAAGATTTCAGAAGTTGTTTGCCATTGTCCGCTTCCTAGGGCTGAGAAAGAACCACTGGTCTAAGGTTATCCTTTTAGGCTTTGTGCCTAAGATGGGACTAGAACTCACAGTCTCCCAGTTTCTAGCGTGGGGCTTTAACCACTACACCAAACTGGGTCTATGAATAACTTTCAACCGTGACTGAGCTTCATTGTTGAAAGGAGACTTGGGCCTTCATGGGTCCTAGTTCTATCCCCAAATCTGGGTCACAGTTTCAAAAGATAGAGTGAAAGTGAGAAAATTATCTATATAAACATTCCTAACTGGAACTCTGAGGAAATAGCGAATGAATCAGACTGAACGGGAAGAAACTGCAGAATTTGAGTCAAGTACGAAGGGCAGGAAATAAAATGTTAACTCTTCCCACAATTACCACATTAAAAGGTGAACATAACTGTTTTCCAAGAAAAAAGAAAGGTGCATTTTTTTTCTTTTCTGTTTACATCAAGTCAGCCCAGGTCTCTCAGAAGTGGGTTCCTCCCAGTTTGGACCGGTTTGCCCGAACCAGTAGCGACCCACTGGTGATGTCACGATGACATCACGGATCCAGTTCGGTCAGTGCCGGTCCATGGATGGCGCCATTTGAATTTTTTTTTGAATTTTTCCCAGTTTTTTTTCTTCTGCGCATGCACAGAAGCTGAGTTTCCGGCACTGCGCATGCGTCACCATCTTGTTTTTGGCTTTTTGGGGAGGTATTTTTTTGCACTGCGCATGTGCGCGCGGCCACGCGGCGTGGCCACACGGTGCGGGAGGAAGCGAACCGGCAGCGAGGTAAGTTAGAACCCACCCCTGAGGTCTCTATTTCAGGTTGCACAGGCTAATATGGATTTATTGTTGTCTTTTAAGCCCAGATCTCACTCCCAACAATGTAGGGCAAATAGAGCTTAATTCATGAAAAGAAAAACCACAAGCATGGTTCTATTCTTTCAGATTCCCATGATTCTGCTTTTTTAAAGATGTTGAGACTCTAGAAAGAGTGCAGAGAAGAGCAACAAAGATGATTAGGGGACTGGACATATTAGGGGACTAAAACATATGAAGAACGGCTGCAGGAATTGGGTATGTCTAGTTTAATGAAAAGAAGGACTAGGGGAGACATGATAACTGAGTTCCAATATTTGAGGTGCTGCCACAAAGAAGAGGGAGTCAAGCTATTCTCCAAAGCAGGCAGAACAAGAACCAATAAATGTAAATTAAGGAGAGAAGCAACTTAGAACTAAAGAGAAATTTCCTGACAGTGAGAACAATTCATCAGTGGAATGGCTTGCCCGCAGATGTTGTGGGAGCTCCAACACTGGAGGTTTTTAAGAAGAGATTGGACAACCATTTGTCTGAAATGTTCTAGGGTTTCCTGCCTGAGCAGGGGGTTGGACTAGAAGACCTCCAAGGTCACTTCCAACTCTGTTATTCTGTTATTTTGTTAGAATATGTTCCTCCAGCTTCTATTCAATATGTTACGGAAGGGAAAATGTATCATAAGTGGTGAATAAACTTGAGAAAGTCTAAATGTCCTTTGTAAAAAATATCTTCTTTGATTACTTTGTTGGTTCAATCACCTGCACTACCAATATCCTGGATACTTGCATAGCAAGGGTGGGTTCTAACTTACCTCGCTGCCAGTTTGCTTCCTCCCGCGCCATTGTGGCCGCGCCTCATGGGCGTGCGCATGCGCAGTGCAAAAAAATAAAAAATAAATAAATAAAATAAAAAAGCCAAAAACAAGATGGCGATGCATGCGCAATGCCGGGAACTCGGCTTCTGCGCATGTGCAGAAGAAAAAAAAATTCAAAAAAAATTCAAAAAAAATTCAAAAAAAAAGATGACAGTGCCCACGGACCGGCACCAACCGAACTGGATCCGTGATGTCATCGCGACATCACCAGTGGGTCACTACTGGTTTGGGCGAACCGGTCCGAACCGGGAGGAACTCACCTCTGTTGCATAGCATACTGACTTGCTTGATATTTCTTCCTCTCTCTCATATGATCATGATTTTATACAACAGTCTTTGTAATAAACGTGCTGGCTCGCCTTGTACAGCTAGAGTCATTGCCCATTCTCCATTTGCACTTGGAAAGGAAGACAAAATGCCAGGAAGGACAACATATATTTCATTCTCTTGGCATCTATGGTCCATAGATATGTACAGACACACACACAAAAATGGGTAGGTGGCTTCTTGCCATTCAGATCCATCTGGATTTGGGCCTGGAAGAATGGAATCAATCTATTCAACAAAGTCCACATGGCCAACAGAAAATGCTGTCAGTTAGGACTATTTGCCTCCCACCCCCCAAAAAAATAATAGCTTAATTTTCCAGCACTGTAAACCTTTTGAATCAAGGTATCAATGAGAAACATTTGCTTACCTGGAGCAGTGCATGGCTGTTTCCTTCCTTCATTGAACTGGCCTGGAGGACTAGCAGAACTACATAGTCAGTGTATCAATAGAGAAGAATCCGCTATGTAATAGCAATAGCAATACCACTTAGATTTATATACCGCTTTACAGTGCTTTATAGCCCTCTCTAAGCAGTTTACAGAGTCAGCATCTTGCCCCCAACAATCTGGGTCCTCATTTTACCCACTTCGGAAGGATGGAAGGCTGAGTCAACCATGAGCCTGGTGAGATTTGAACTGCCAAATTGCAGTCAGCCGGCAGTCAGCAGAAATAGCCTGCAGTACTGCACTCTAACCACTGCGCCACCAGTGTAAGAAGTAGGTTATTGCTTACACTAGCTCTCAGCAAAGCTATGGAGGTTCTACAGATGTTGCACAACTTCAGGTCAGCCCTGTGTAATGATGGGCAATTAGGAGTTCTAATTAATCAACAATGATGGGGCTACACGTTGAGGTTCCCAGTCCCAATGTACTATTGTACTTTAATGTTTCCTCAGCATTGGCAGGCACAACTTCTAGACATGTGAACTTCAACTGCTAATTCTCAACAATATCCATACCACTGAAGTCCACACATCTGGAATTTGTTAAGGTTGGGAAATTCTCATCCTATGGAGTACATAAACTAGTCGAGGTTCTTCACAGTGTCAAGCAGATATCTTTTCAGAATTTCTTGGGATTGATGGGAATTGTGCTTGTGAATTCCTGTATGGAAAGTATGTATGTATGTATGTATGTATGTATGTATGTATGTATGTATGTATGTATGTATGTATATATATATAATCTGACTAGTAGATTACTACAAGAACTTACCCTCACCCGGTCTATATGTACTATTTTTTTTATCCATTTTAATATTAATGTTAGCTTTCAATATCTGATGCTTTAATGTTTTAATCCTATAATTGATTTATTGTTATTTATGTGTATATATAATCCATGGATTATTGGTCTTCCCATGAAACTCCGAACCATATTGGAGAAGGTTTATCGATGTAATCAACATGTATCTATGTAGACATGATTTGATGGCACGCAGTCTATATTTGGGTCTGCATGTGTAGTAAAGAGGAAAATAAATTGGAAATTTTGGATTCTTTACAGAAATAGGAGTGCAGGTTGTGTGTGTGTGTTTTTTTTTAAGGCAAATAGCTGCAAAAAGTCTCTAATGACCCAGCTTGTCATTTTTATCTTCTGCTTTTCAGACAGATAGCTGCAACTGTGATATGTTATCAAAAAATTAAATCAAAAATTAAAACATCAGGGAGTTTGACTTGCCGGTTTCAGGGACACAACAGTCAATATGATCTACTTTTTTTTTTCAATTTTCTATTAGACCACAGGAGATTTTGCTGAAATAGCTTCAGCATTACATTATTTGCAACAAAACTGCCTTTTTTCACGACATTTTCTACCGTGAAAGTAAAGGTATTAATTAATCAAGTATGAATTAAGTCATATTTAGCTGAATTAATAATGTATACAAATCTTATGCTAAAGGACTCTGAAGTTGGAATATTTTTTGCAATACAGATAAGCAATGTGTTCTGAGGGGAAGAGAGAAGAGACGAAAGGAAACATAATTCAATTAAAAATCAAAGCACCCAGAACTTTCTCCCAACGGCATCTGCAGGAAGAAAGGCAAAAAAGGCTGTGAACCAAGTGATCAAATTGCCACCCATTTTTACATGCTTCCTAAAAAGGGCAGGATTTTGACGGCGTGCTTGCAGTTATCACCTTAATTTTTTATCCCCTCATCTCTCTTCTGGATACTTTGACTTACCTCTTACTGGAGAGAAGAATGGTGATGTCATTGGGCAGAAATGTGATGGATGGAGTGGTTACACTCATCCTGGAGGCCCCAATTATATCTGATAAAAATTTGGAAGCTACAGATGGCACAAAATGCAGCAAGGCAGAAAGTCTTAATGACCTCTAGGGTGGCTCATGTTATACCACTGTTGTGTGAATTGCACTGGTTTGCTTCTGGGTCCAATTCAAGGTGTTGGTTGTCATCTTTAAAGCCCTGTATGTCATGGTTCCAGGTTACCTCAGGAACTGTCTCCTTAATGGAATCGAAAGGCTATGCTCTGGATCCTATCGGGCAGGGGATGGTGGCTGGTGGCTGGTGGGGTCCAGAAGAAGACATGGCTCTTGTCCTTTGGAATAACTTGCTCCTCAAGGTGAGATCTGCCCCTACACCTTCTTGGCCTTCCCAAAGAACCTGAACTACTGGCTTTGCCAACTGGCTTGGTGCCTCGATGGGGGTGCCCCACTTTGGGGTGGCTTTTGCACTCCTGTCAGAAGCACCGAGGTGCTTCCGAGTTGAAAGGATTAGTCAGTGACATCACTGGTTGCCCTGGAGACACCCAATTGGGGGTTCCTGTCCCTGGTAGGAGCTGGAGTGAGGGACTAGAACTCAACTCCATAGCAGCTCTCAGGTCTCAAATGTGGGCTTGCTACCTCCTGTCCAGCGTTTCAACCACTCGAGCCTCCTTGCTTCTATTTGGAAGTGACTAGTAGATTACTACAAGATCTCACCCTCATCCAGTTTATATGTACTATTTTTTAATCCATTTTAATATTAATTTTAGCTTTCAATATCTGATGCTTTAATGTTTTAATCCTATAATTGATTTATTGTTATTTATGGTACAACAAGCCATTGGAGTGGTGCAGTGGCCTAGAGGTGGAGCTCTTGCCTCACAATCAGGAGGCTATGAGTTCAATCCTAGGTAGAGGCAGATATTTCTCTCTCTGGGCACACTGAGAATATATGTGCTGAACAAAACTCCACATTGGCAAGAGGAAGAGCATCCGGCCATTAAAACACTCTGATAGCTCCATTCAGTTGCCCAGACTCCACCCTGCAAGGGATTATGGAGTCGTTAAATGATGATGATGATGATGATGATGATGATGATGATGATGATGATGATGATGATGATGATGATGATGGTACAACAAGCCATTCAGATTTGCTTGGCAGAGAGATGGGCAACATGCAAATTTAATAAATAAATACATAAATGAATACCATAAAAGCATTGTATGCATAAATCTTCTGCCAGGGGTGTGTTGTTCCCAAAATAGCAGTAAATCCCAAAATGTTTTGTTTCAGAGTTGGGTTTTCTTATGGGTCCTCAGACGCAAACTCCATGCATTTGCAAACCATGGGATGATTTAGGCTATAACAGATAAAAGAAAATATTAAAAAGCGGAAACGTCTAGTACAAAAACATTTTCAATGTATGTATGTATGTATGTATGTATTTAATTTCCATAGTCACCCAACTCAACCAAGTGACTCTGGGTAACTTAAGTCTACCCGAGAGTAGGAAATCTCAATTTCTGATATTTTAGGCTATAATTTCCACAATTTTTGTCATTGTTGTCATACCAAGCAAATAAGTTGTCATCCTATGCTATAATAAATTCACCCGCAGGCCAAAACAGCAGTATTTCTTAGATAATCAACATTACTCCCAACAAAAACCTGAAACCTGCATTGTAAATGTTAGTAAAAAAAATGGATTAAAGAAAAATGGCAAAAGCATAGCTTGTAATGCGCAGATAATGGTCCAGATAAAATTTCTGAATTAAAAGTGCATATATCACCTATTGTGATACTTTAAAAGCACAGTGAAGTGGCTATATCTCTTCTGGAATTTATACAGCAGTCAGTAATAGAATATATATTTACCTTCAAAATGTCCTAAACGCATTAAAATACACAGAGATGTATCCGGAATGGTTTATTTGAGCATAATTCCAAACAATGCCATAAAAGGATCTCAGAATTTATCAGGAGAAACACATTTGCATTTAAATGTATATTTTGGGGAAGGAGGGAGGGAGGGAGGGAGGGAGGAAGGAAGGAAAGAGAGAGAGGAAGGAAGGAAGGAAGGAAGGAAGGAAGGAAGGAAGGAAGGAAGGAAGGAGAGGGATGGATGGAGGGATGGATGGAGGGAAGGAAAGAAGGATATTCTTGCTTACATTGTACTTTTTTACAATCATCCAAAAATGAGAGAATCAAAAATTGAGATAGTGAATTCCATACATAAGTAATGGCAATTTTTTTTTAATCCCATTCTTTAGAAGTTAGTATGTTTTAATGAAACTTTGTGAAAACAAAGTAGCTTTCTCTTATTTAAAGGAAACAAATTGTCTTTGAGGTTCTTTTTTAAAGGTCTTTTTTTTAAAAGGCCTTTTAAAAAGAAGAAGAAGAAGAAGAAGAAGAAGGAGAAGGAGAAGGAGAAGGAGAAGGAGAAGAGAATAAAGATATCTCCATTTCCAAGTCTCTAGGGAGTGCCTTCAAAACAGAGGGAAGAGCAACAGAGAAATCTTAATCCCGAACTGCTGTTAGATTAGCTCATGTCAATGACAGACAACCTTCCTTTTTTGATCTCACTAAGTGTGAAGGTTCACATAGAAGGAGGCATTTTCATGAATTGCTTGCATCGAAGCTATAGAAGACTTTCAATGTAATGCCAGCACTCACAAAATAATTCTATGGCATAACATGATAACAGTGTTCCAATATCTAAGGGGCCATGCCAAAGAAGAGGGGGTCAACCTATTCTCCAAAGCACCTGAAGGCAGAACCAGAACCAATCAGTGGAATCTAATCAAGGAGACAAGCAACCTAGAACTAAGGAGAAATTTCCAGACAGTTAGAACAATTGTGGAGGAATGACTTGCCTCTAAAAATTGTGGGTGCTAAAACACTGGAGGTTTTTAAGAAGAGTTTGGACAGCTACTTGTCTGAAATGATCTGAAATAGGATCTCCTGCTTGAGCAGGGGGTTGGACTAGAAAACTTCCAAGGTCCCTTTCAACTCTCGTATTCTGTTATTCTGGATTGGCAAACAGTACAAAGTTTTCACTACCTGTGTAATATGACCTCTTCTGCAGTGGTGGTATTCAGCTGGTTCTATCCAGTTCGGGCAAACCGGTAGCGCTGACTGCGGGTGGCCCTGCCCACCTGCCCGGATGTAATCATGTCCCATTTATCCACGTTTTCGAGGCTGTGCGCATGCACGGAAAGCTTTGCACATGCACGGACGGGGCGTGTGCTAGCATTGCGAGCGCACTCACATTTGCAAACCGGTAGGGAAGGTAAGTGAATACCACCCCTGCTCTTCTGCTGTTTCCTGAAGCCAACATGTACTCATTGAAGTTTTTAAACTAGATACCAAAGTGACTCTATGTAGTTCTTCTGAGTTGGTAAGTGTTTTTTCTATCAGGGCAACCTGGTCTACCCAAATATGGGAAGGAGCATACTGCTTCCCTTTTGCCTTTCAGCCCCAATCCAGGAGCCTTCGCAGGCAGTCGATTTCACAGCAAACTATTTTGTGTTAAATTTATATTTACTGACAAAGAAATAAAGGGAGACTAGTATAAGATCTAGTTCAAGCTATTTAGCTCTCATCAGCTAGCCATACCCTTCTGGGATTCGAACCTGGGCTTGCTTGTATATTATGTAGATCAGGGGTGGGCTTCAAAAATTTTAGCAAGGGGTTCTCTGTCTGGTTGCTGGATGGGCGTGGCCATGGTGGGCGTGGCCTAGTCGGCCTCCTGCACCACAGCAGGGGGGGCATTTTTGCCCTCCCTGGGCTCTGGAGCAGCGGTGGGTTGCTCCCGGTTTGGCCCGGTTCAGCGAACCGGTAGCAGCGGCAGCAGGAGGCTCTGCCATCCGCCCAGGACACTTCTGCGCATGCACAGAAGTGTTGTGTGCGCGCACGAGTGCACGCGCATGAGCGAACTGGTAGCAATGGGATTTATAACCCACTACTGCTCTGGAGGCTTTCCTTGAGCCTCCGGGAGGGCAAAAATCGCCTCCCCAGGCTCCGGAGGCCATCTGGAGGCTCGTTTCCGGTCTTCCTGAACTTCCAATAGGCCTGTTTTTTGCCCTCCGTGCGCACCCTGCAGTTACCTGCATCCAAAACGGGCCGTGTGAGGACTCCTGGGAAGGGCGGGGTGGGTGGGGCCAGCCAGGAGTGGGATTTGGGGGTTCTCCAAACTGCACAGAATCTTAGCTAGAGGTTCTCCCAAACCCCTGCAAACCCCCAGCAGCCCACCCCTGAGGTAGATGTATTAACCTCTAAGCCACAGGTTCTCCTCGCTTTGTCAGCTGTACCAGGGGAGAGATTAAGTGGTTTTTTTTCTATCAGGGCAACCTGGTCTACCCAAATATGGAAAGGAGCATTCTGAGTTGGTAGTTTCTTGACAGGGGTGTTGTTTATGATGTGATTGTTGGTCAAAAAAAAGACAGAGAATGAAGAATAGAATGGAGTTCTGACAATAGCCTATAATAAGTCCTCCTTCAAGAAACTGTCCCCAGGTGACACTTAGAGACTGAGATGAAATCACTGCAAATCTTCCCCGTTCCCAAATCTTTCATGGTGCATGGTAATTAAAGTTGTTGAGAAGTCAAGGAGAACCAACAGGGTCACACTCCCTATGCAGATGCAAAACCCAAAGGGGATTACAAAGTAATTATGGTATTTGTAGACTCTACTGTGTGAGCCACTCTCAGCATTAGTATTTGTGGAAATACCAAATAGGTATAAATTAAGCATAACCATATCCTAATGGAAAACGTGACCAGTCATCTTGAATTTGATAGAAGAAGGCGGTAATATTGTTACAGAAACAATTTCCTTTCTTTCTCGGCATTTTTATATTTGATTTGAAAAAAAACCCACTGTGACAGCTATCAAACAAATCATTGTAGATTATTACAATAGTTCCTTGGCTTATCCTGTATGTTTAAGTAAATATTTTATGCTTGAAAGTATCAAAACTGGGGGGTGGGATTCCTCTGTGCATTAGCAACGATGTTCGAGAGGCTCCTTGTTTTGTTCTGTTTTTCTTTTGCTTTATAGATTCATGGAGATTCCCTTTAGACATGGAATAACTCTTAAAAGCAACAACTGCTTGTTCACAAACACTTTTGCTGGTATTATATACATGGAAATGCCAAGAAACTCCAGTGGGCTGGCATTTAGATTTTCTAAGACTGTTCTCTAACACAAAAAAGAAAAGCATCAAAACGCTATTTAAGTTTCCGTTTTCAAATAACAACAAAATTCACTGACCTTTCATTGCCTATCAGGTGTTCTTCATTACAGAAATATTCCAGATTTGTTATATGCTATATACGGGAAAATGAATTCCAAACCGGATGCTTTTTCTGATGTCATTCATAATAGCTGAATAATAGCTTCGCTGGTTCTAATGGTAGGCTAATAAAGAGACCAGTAAAATAAGCTAGTGAAAAATGCTTATTAGATTGGCCATGAGCACCATAGCATTACATCAGATATAGATCTTTATATAACATTACCTGAGTGAGTAAGAAAGCAAAAGAGGAACCAAACATTTGAAGACAAATGATTTGGATGATGTGATATATCTTACCCTAAAATTCAGCAGCAATTCTCTTTTGTGACATAAAATGAAGGTCTATGGAGATTCTGAGTCATCCAGGTCATGGTTATCCCAAAGGTGCTTTTTCAAGAGGCAACTGGACTTTCTGTTTTTTTCTTTGAAGACGTTTCGCTTCTCATCCAACACACTTCTTCAACTGTGACTGGATGGTGGGGAATGGAAGGATTTATACTCCTTGCAGACAGTTGGATATTTGCATTCTTGTAGCGAGTCGTTGAAGGCGAATCATCCAGGTGGCCTTAACGACTCGCTAAAAGAATGCAAATCTCCAGCTGTCTGCAAGGAGCATAAATCCTTCCTTTCCCCACCATCCAGTCAGAGCTGAAGAAGCTTCTTGGATGAGAAGCGAAACGTCTTCAAAGAAAAACCAGAAAGTCCAGTTTGCCTCTTGAAAAAAAAACACCTTTGGCATAAAATCAAGGATTTTGCAAAACAAAATAAAAAAATAGTATGAAAAAAAACCCTTTCTTATATAAATGAATCTTTTTTTTTTAAAAAAAATGATTCAGTTCCTACATCGAAGCTTAAAAATATGATCAGTGTAAGTGGAAATAAGGCAAAGACACCATTGTTTTGTTGGGGGAGGAAACCCCCTCAACTTTATCAATAGCAATAGAAACGATAAAAGCATTTAGGCTGGTATACAGCCCCATAGCACTTTCCAGTCAGATGTTCAAACTGGATTTTGCATTTTTATCCACCTATGGAGTGCTTCTCAAGAACCTTATTATCAGGATTATTTAGATGTCTATATATTCTTATCTAATTGTAAGAACTGAATCTACAATTAATGTGAAAGCTGCAAAAACAAAGATGTATGTAAACATAAACAGTAAAAGAGGAGAAGAAGATCCACCTCCAAATCTTACCAAAATTTCATATTCTTTGGAGTTCTCTTTGGGTATTTTGTCAGTGGTGAAATCTAATTTTTTTTTTTACTACCGGTTCTGTGGGCGTGGCTCGGTGGGCGTGGTGTGGCTTGGTGGGCGTGGCAGTGGAAGGGTACTGCAAAATCTCCATTCCCACCTCACTCTAGGGGAAGGATACTGCAAAATCCCCATTCCCTCCCCACTCCTGGGGGACGGATACTGCAAAATCTCCATTCCCTCCCCACTCCAGGGGAAGGATATTGCCAAATCCCCATTCCCTCCCCACTCCTGGGGAAAGGCTAATGCAAAATCCCCATTCCCACCCCACATTCCCACCCCACTCCTGGGGAAAGGATACTGCAAAATCCCCATTCCCTCCCCACTCTGGGGCCAGCCAGAGGTGGTATTTGCCAGCTCTCCAAACTACTCAAATTTTCCGCTACCGGTTCGCCAGAACCTGTCAGAACCTGCTGGATTTCACCCCTGCTACTGTTTAAACATAAACAGTAAAAGAGGAGAAGAAGATCCACCTCCAAATCTTACCAAAATTTCATATTCTTTGGAGTTCTCTTTGGGTATTTTGTGTAAAGATGAAAGAGAGAAGCCCATTTCTAATTCTTGTGCTGGGAGCAAATATACACAGCTTACATTTGGCTTCTGTAATCAGATCCAAATATTTTCATTCTCGATTTGAAATGTGTCTGCCGTACGACTGAGGCTGTCTGACACATTTGGGGTTTTAATAGATTGCTACACTAAAGTGACAAGCTGTTTAAGGGTTATTGCCGTTGTTTTCTCCCCTGTTTGTAAAAGGGGTTACAAAGGTCAGGGTTTTACAGTTTTCAGTTGCAACTGAGCATTGGTCTCACAAAGGCTAATTAATTGCAGTGACTTGATGTCACAGGGAGAAAGAAACCCACAGATAGTAGATGGTTTAGTTTGCATAAAGATGGAATAAATTGTGTGCTTCTCTTTTAAAATATTTGCTCCTGCCCCCTCTTTTTTTAAAAAAAAAAATCTGATACTAGAAAGAAAGAAAGAAAGAAAGAAAGAAAGAAAGAAAGAAAGAAAGAAAGAAAGAAAGAAAGAAAGAAAGAAAGAAAGAAAGAAAGAAAGAAAGAAAGAAAGAAAGAAAGTGGTGCATGATCTAGCAATAAATAGAAGCGAGACTGCTAAAGAGAAAACATTTAATCACCAAACAGGATCAAGGATAAAGATGTATGTATTGTACATACATCAAGGTGAAGACCAAGGATACAGATTCAAAAGATTAAACTACTGTAAATAAACAGGGAGCAAAAACCACATTCAATCGCACTGATGATGTTACCTAGTTGGGTAATGAAACCAGGGGTGGGTTCTGCTTTTCTTCGCTGCCGGTTCGCTCAGTGACGCGACGCGCGGGCTTCGCGTGGGCTTTGTGCATGCGCAGTGCTTAAAAAAAGCTTCTGCGCATGTGCAGAAGCAAAAAACAAAATAGCGGCACCTATGGCGCCGCCAAAAGAACCGGTTTGGGGGCATGGCAGGCCTGGGTCGCTGCCGGTTCTAGCGACCCAGGCCGCCAAGTTACTACCGGTTCTATAGAACCGGTCCAAACCGGGAGGAACCCACCTCTGAATGAAACATCTATAAATGGAACAATGAAGCTAAGAGAGCACCAAGGACTCCACAGTTCAACTCTGTTCTACAGTATTCTCTTCTGTTGGAACTTGCCAAAGGATTGCAAACGATTTGTCTGAAACCTTAGAAATCCGATGTTTCCCTTTTATGTAGACCACACAGAATAGTTTTGGCCCATTATCTGAATCAGTTTGAAGATATCAAATTTCACAATGCCTTACTCATTTCCATGAAGAACCCAGTGCCCTCTCAGACTTTTCTTTGATAGCATCTGCAGTTTTTCATTCTCACAATACCTCAGAATGGTGCTAGAATTGCATTGTGAAGAACGGCGGTTAGGCATTAGGGAAGGAAGGAAGGAAGGAAGGAAGGAAGGAAGGAAGGAAGGCAGGCAGGAAGGAAGGACTATGGTCTCCTTAACTTTTATGCCTTCACCACCAATGGCAAGGACTTACAAGACACTCTATTTAGCTTAATTGTCAGGATGCAAAAATGGTTTGAGTGAGGTTCTTTCCCTAAATTACAATTACTTGTTCCTTACCATGATTCCTGCTGCTTTTTCATCTCCTTTTCCCTCCTCCTCCTCCTCCTCCTCTTCCTCCTCCTCCCCCCTCTCTCTTTCTCTCTCTCTCTCTCTCTCTCTTTCTCTTTCTCCTTATGTTCAGCAAAAACTTTATGTTAATCCTTGAAAAGAAGCATTGAAACTGGGTAATTTCAGCGTGACCCATCTTGCAACTGGATAAGAAGGTTAACCCTGGCATTCTGTTCCTTCTCTACATTACGCAACCTATACACAGTCTCGTTTGGGCCCCTTGAAAGCTGGAAATGGAAAGGAGAAAATAATGAAAGGGTTGAGGGTGGGTTGTGCGTGAAGAGGACAGGAAGAGAATAAAGTTCAACTTGAGTACCTTCATTCTCTCCCATTCAGCCATCAGGTTTTTGTTTTTCTTTCTTTCTTTGTTGTGGTGTTTTGTATCCTGCACTTCTGTTTTTATTGATCCGAAGAGATCAATAGGTGACCTCACTAATGAAAAAGCTATTCAGTTACCTATCTCAGTTCAATAGCCAGATTGAAAGGGCGCATTCTCCAATCTTTTCATCAATACAGGGACAATCTGGTTGTGCATCTGCTATTCTCTACCAAGGCTGCAAGAAAATTAATCCTGCTATTACAGTTTGACATCTATGTACTTCTTGTGGTTCTTTCAGAATTCAATGCACTCGGAGCAAAGGGTTCTAATGTTGCTGGATCCTGCCTTCAGAAGCATCATTATAAGCAGAAGTATAGCCATTCAATAAAAAGCTTTTCAATCGGAAATCTTCTAACCCTCTACAAAAGCGTACGGCACAGTGATGGCTTCCCTATATAGCATATTTCCCTAGATAAATACGCAGAATAACATGCAGCTACAGTAAACTAGAAACTGGTTATTTTACACCAGGTAAGAAGATGGGAATACTGAGTTACTTGAGGGACCATCATTTCCCAATTGTTTCTACCCATCTGATTTAATCAGGGAGGATGGATGTTGGGTTATGAGTTGGCAGGGCAAAGAAGACATACTTTTATTGTCATAGCACCTGCCCTATGGAATTTCTCCCTCCAGATATCAGGATCAGCCTGCCTTCTCACTTTCCTTAAGTCCTTTAAGTGCTCTGTGCCCAATCCTGGGGCCCTGAGATATGCAGAGGCCAGATTCTTGGTTATATTAGTGATTATGGTGATTTATTCTCAGCTGCTATGTATTTCAATTTTCGTTTTGTTGTTGTTAGTTGTGAAGTCGTGTCCGATCCATCGCGACCCCATGGACAACGTTCCTCCAGGCCTTCCTGTTCTCTACCATCCCCTGGAGTCCATTTAAGCTCACGCCGACTGCTTCAGTGACTCCATCCAGCCACCTCATTCTCTGTCGTCCCCTTCTTCTTTTGCCCTCAATTTTTCCCAGCATTAGGCTCTTCTCCAGTGAGTCCTCCCTTCTCATTAGGTGGCCAAAGTATTTGAGTTTCATCTTCAGGATCTGGCCTTCTAAAGAGCAGTCAGGGTTGATCTCCTCTAGGACTGACCGGTTTGATCACCTTGCAGTCCAAGGGACTCACAGGAGTCTTCTCCAGCACCATAGTTCAAAG
>QLTV01001714.1:386855-403192 GCA_003457575.1 Thermophis baileyi
AGAAAGAAAGAAAGAAAGAAAGAAAGAAAGAAAGAAATAAAGAAAGAAAGAAAGAAAGAAAGAAAGAAAGAAAGAAAGAAAGAAAGAAAGAAAGACTTATGACCACAACTGAGCCCAAAATTTTGGTTGCTAAGCAAGAGCATTGTTAAGTGAGTTTCACCACATTTTACAAGTTGGCCACGCCCACCCGGTCACATGACCACCAAGCCATGCCCACCAAGCCACGCCCACAGAACCAGTAGGGAAAATTTTTAGATTTCACCACTAATCTTGCGTAGCTTTTTCTCCGGTAATATTGGATGCTAACTAAGGCATACAAAACTTTTGCTAGACCAATTCTTGAATACAGCTCATCTGTCTGGAACCCGCACTACATATCGGACATTAATACAATTGAGAATGTCCAGAGATATTTCACGAGAAGAGTCCTCCACTCCTCTTTTCACAACAGAATACCTTATGCCAACAGACTTGAAATTTTAGGCCTAGAAAACTTAGAACTACGCCGCCATCGATCTGACCTAAGTTTAGCCCACAAAATTATCTGCTACAATGTCCTACCTGTCAATGACTACTTCAGCTTCAACCGCCACAACACACGAGCACACAATAGATACAAACTTAACGTAAACCGATCCAAACTAGATTGCAAAAAATTCGACTTCAGCAACAGAGTGGTCAATGCCTGGAATACATTACCCGACTCTGTAGTTTCTTCCCCAAACCCCCACAACTTTAACCTTAGACTGTCCACCGTCGACTTCACCCCATTCCTAAGAGGTCTGTAAGGGGCATGCATAAGCGCACCAGCGTGCCTACCATCCCTGTCCTAATGTACCCATATATTTGTAAAATTTCTTGTACTCATAACCATGCTTATACTTATATATTCACAAACATGTTTATACTCTGTTTATACTTTGTTCGTAATCATATATACGCT
Source organism: Thermophis baileyi (assembly GCA_003457575.1). Classification (NCBI taxonomy): domain Eukaryota; kingdom Metazoa; phylum Chordata; class Lepidosauria; order Squamata; family Dipsadidae; genus Thermophis; species Thermophis baileyi. The sequence continues at coordinate 387,799 of QLTV01001714.1, forward strand.
TGACAAATAAATAAATAAAAATAAATAAATAAAAATAAAATAAATAAAATAAAAATAAGGAACATAATAGTGTTCCTGTTTCAGCTGGGACTTAGTTGAGAATAGCTGGGATTTTTGACCTGTTCCCTCCATTTACATGAGTTTAATTTGGTTTGTTGCATGTTTGGTTTGTTGCATGTTTGCATGAGGAAATAATATTGGACAAGCAATAAAAAAAACACAGGGGAATGCTTGTTTTGGCTTGCTAGGTGGTCATATATTGCTGACTGATATTCAGCTTGTAATTCATATACTGTAAATAATCATCTGTATATACCGGTATATAAAATAACAAATCTAAAAGATGTGATGAACACCTTAGAAATATTAGAAGTCAAGTCTTCTCTGTCTTCTCCAAGTGAAAAGGAATAGCACATGAGGGATGAAAGGCAGGGAGAAGAAGGAGAAAAAGCAAGCTCAGATATTCCTTTTTCAGGTTCTTCTTATCGTGGACATTTGGTATGAAAATAGTCTCAGAAGCAAGAGGGAAAGTTACAGGCAAGGAAATAGGGAGAATCCAAAGCAGTGTGCTTTTTAGCAGAAGTTCTGGAATAATTTCTTCAGTTTCTCCTTCTCCTTCACCTTTTCCTTCTCTTTCTTCTCCTTCTCCTTCTTCTCTTTCTCTTTCTCTTTCTCTTTCTCTTTCTCTTTCTCTTTCTCTTTCTCCTTCTCCTTCTTCTCCTTCACCTTCTCCTTCACTTTCACTTTCACCTTCTCTTTCTCCTTCTCTTTCTCTTTCTCCTTCTCCTTCTCCTTCTTCTCCTTCTCCTCCTTCTCCTTCTCCTTCTCCTCCTTCTCCTTCTCCTCCTTCTCCTTCTCCTTCTCCTTCTCCTTTTCTCCTTCACCTTCTCCTCCTTCTCCTCCTTCTCCTTCTTCTCCTTCTTCTCCTTCACCTTCTCCTTCTCTTGCAAGGCCCATGGACAGTTAACAATGTATTTGCTGCAAACTGACAACAGAGGTCCAACCACAAGTCCAACCACAGAGGTCCAACCACGTTCATTTGTTGTCCTGGTTCTTCACATCAACCATCTCCTCATCAGTGACTTTTGGCAGCTCATATCTAAGGACAGCAATTTATAAACCCACCATATTAACCTCACCCAGCAGATTAAGGCAAAGACCAGGTCAAGATAAGTTTTAAAATGAAGACAAATTGGCTCATTTTTCTCTTGGAGTATTACATTTCTGATATGGGCCATTAGAAAGCAATCACTTCAAGGCTAGAACAATAGAATTACAATAGCAAATTAAATCACTGCCTGCTATTAAAATGTGAGTATGTTTGCCCGGGTGATGTGCTATTAAAGCAGATTTCGCTGAACAGATTTCAGTTACTGCTTCTTTAAATGACAGCATAATGAATTTGTTTCTTTTATCCCTACAATTCATAATATTGCCAACAGAGACAGCGGTAATTCAAGCATGGTTTTGGGATATACAGCATTCATTCCAGATGAAGTTGGGGCGGGGGAGAGTCTTCTATTTTTACTCTGTATACTGTTTCTGGATTAAAGCGTTCTTGTTAAAAAGTTCAGGCAAAATTTTCATATTTCATTAGTATTTAATTACATACTTTTAAGCTAATTTTCTCTCGACATGCATATTTCCCAAAGTATTTTCTCTCAACATATTTGAATGCCTTTTGAAATTCTCTTTCTATCTTTCATTCCGTTTTTTTTTTTTCCTTTAAAGCCTAAACATTTGGAGGGGGTGGAAACTGATGAATAATTAAATTTTGATGTAGTCTTTATTCCAGGAGTTATAAAAGAGTTCAGTTTCTATTAGAACTCCCAAAGTTGGAATTCCACATATCATTAGTTCTATCATTAATAATCAGTCTTTTTAGAAATACTAAAAAGGATTTGAGAGTCGGTAGCTTGTGTCATTCAGGGCCTGGTGCCTTTAGTGTTTAAGGAATCACACAACACAATATAAACTCTCTGTCTGTGTGTGTGTGTGTGTGTGCGTGTGTGTACTGTATGTGTGTCCTGAAATAGACAATTGACCTACTGGAATGAAACCAGACTAAAATTTGCACAGGCCAAATTGGCAGATCCCTGCTTGCAATTTCATTGGTATGTAGCAATCATTATGCAGCTACAGTTGATTAATGTGAATTTTAATGAGCAACTGCCTTAGGATGCTGCGCTGGTTGAATTTCAAAGAAATGTCTAGGGCACGGGCTTGAGAAAGTTTTGGGGTTTTTTTTATATGCTTAGCACTGGTTTGATATAAATTTCCTCATATTTAAAGGGGAACAAATTGTTCTCTGCAGCATTTCGTGAAGATGGCACTATTAACTTGCAGTGCTTTGCAAAACTCAACTCAATAAATAGGCCAGCAACATTGAAAAGGGCTGTCCAATCTTTTCTTGAAAACCTCCAGTGATGGAGCACCCACAATTCTGGAAGGCAAACCGTTGCATTAATTAATTGTATTGTCAGGAAATTTCTCCTTACTTCCAGGTTGGAGCTCCCTCTGACAAGCTTCTACCCATTGCTTCTTGTCCTGCCCTCAGGTGCTTTGGAGAATAAGTTGACTCCAGGGGTGGGTTCTAACTTACCTCGCTGCCGGTTCGCTTCCTCCCACACCATGTGGCCGTGTCTCATGGGTGCGCGCATGTGCAGTGCCGAAAAATCCAAAAAAAATCCCCCCCCCAAAAAAAGCCGAAAACGAGATGTCGATGCATGTGCAGTGCTGGAAACTCGGCTTCTGCGCATGCGCAGAAAAAAAACCCGGAAAAAAATAACCAAACAAAACCCCCAAAAAAAAAAAGGAAAAAAAAAACACGCACAAAAAAAGCCGAAAACAAGATGGCGATGCATGCGCAGTGCCGGGAACTCGGCTTCTGCGCATGCGCAGAAGAAAAAAAAGCTGAAAAAAATTCAAAAAAATTCAAAAGAAAAAAAGAGATGGCGGCGCCCATGGACCGGCACTGACAGAACCGGTTCCGTGACATCATCATGACATCACCAGCGGGTTGCTACCGGTTCAGGCGAACCGGTCCAAACCGGGAGGAACCCACCTCTGGTTGACTCCCTCTTCCCTATGACAGCCCTTCAAGTATTTGAAGAAGGCTATCATGTCTCCCCCTAATCCTATTCTTCAATACTAGACATACCTTGTTCCCTCAGTCTTTCATCATATGATTTAACCTCCAGAGCCCTTATCATCTTTGTTACTCTTCTTGCGAATCTTTCTAGGGTCTGTAGAGTCTCTAGGATGAATTTGAACAATAGACAATAACAGAATTTATGTAGCATAGACAACCATGTATCTGAAATGGCATAGGATCTCCTGCTTGAGCAGAAGATTAGATTAGAAGACCTCCAAGGTCCCTTCTAACTCTATTATTATAAGTTTTATGAATGATAGTTTGAAAAACTAACATTAATTCCCCCTTAAACTTCCAGGTTCGATGGAAAGCATGCACGTTTGAATGGATCAGGCACCAGTGAAAACTCAATTTGCATTGTCCACATACTTAGCTGCCTACAGCCCACCCTGAGATGGTTTAAATAAGTTTGGTGTGCATTGTTCTTTGACCAGTCATCCCTATAATTGCAGCAGTCACAGGGAAAACAATGCCTAAACAGAGTGGGGTAATTAAAGTTGGCTATGGAACATGCTCCATTTATGTTCTTTTCTTGTTAGATGTCAACGGAACAAAAATTTCACACTTCACTAATGATATTTTACAGAAATATTAAATTATGTAGAGACTACCAAATTAGTGTAGTGTTTTAAAGTCACACATAACTTCCCTAGCTGCAACACAGTAACCTTTTCCTTTCGGTGCCCTGTTGTGTAGTTGTTTCATTAAAAGCTTCACCTTCCTTTCACACAGCCTTATCTTGGCAACTTTTGGGTGGGTGGGATGACGTTTCCTAAAAATAGCATTGCAGGAGCATTCTAACACTGGAAAGCAAGAAGGCGGCTGTATCCCATAGCTCATTGTTCAATAAATATGTAAATCTGTCAATTTATTGCTGTCCTCAGGCAGAAATGTTCCATGTATTTATGAGCATTGCTCTCAAATGGATGGGGGACACAGCAAGCATTTTCAGAGGGGCAAAAGAGGGCGACAAAAGACTTGTTTGTTTGTACCCTCCCCTTATTATTTTTACAAATAACTCAAGGTGGCGAACATATCCAACACATCTTCCTCCTCTTATTTTCCCCACAACAACAACTCTGTGAAGTGAGTTGGGCTGAGAGAGAAAGTAACTGACTCAAAGCCATTTGGTTGGCTTTCATGCCTACGGTGGGACTAGAACTCACAGTCTCCTGGTGATTGGCCCAAAGTCAATTTTCATGTCTAAGGCGGAACTAGAATGTACCATCTCCTAGTGATTGGTCCAGTGGTGGGATTCAAATTTTTTTACTACTGGTTCTGTGGGCGTGGCTTGGTGGGTGTGGTGTGGCTTGGTGGGTGTGGCAGGGGAAGGATACTGCAAAATCCCCATTTCCTCCCAATCAGCTGGGACTCGGGAGGCAGAGAATAGATTGGGGCGGGGCCAGTCAGAGGTGATATTTACCAGTTCTCTGAACTAAAAATTTCCGCTACCGGTTCTCCAAACTACTCAAAATTTCCACTACTGGTTCTCCAGAACTGGTCAGAACCTGCTGAAACCCACCTCTGGATTGGTCCAAAAATCACTAAGGCAGCTTTCCTTGCTAAGGTGGGATTAGAAGTCATCATTTTCTAGTGATTGGCCCAAAGTCAACCAACCACTTTTCATCCCAAAGGAGGGACTAGAACTTCCTGCTTTCTAGTCTCATGCCTTAACCACTAGGCCAAATTGACTCTCAAATTGAAAATTCATGTTGAGAAGAAGAGCATTGAGGATCTTCTGACCTTCATATAAGGATGCTGCCTCATGACATTTCTCTTTCCTCCAGGATATTCTTATAAACAAGGATTCTTATGGAGATGAGATATGTACTAGAGATACAGGTGAAGGTATAGTCTGCTTTAGTATCTTTACAATCTGGCCAAATACATGAAAGAAAGAAAAATCACAGCTGGTTTCCATGTTGTTTTTATTCCTTTGCTGTTTGCCTTTGTCGTTCATTTTTCCTTGCCAGCATGTGATTAGAAAACAGTTTAACTACCCCATTATATTTCCCCCCCTCTTTACTCAATGGGTCCAGACACTTAATCACTTCCACCTACAAATCTCTTTGATATCCCAAACTGATTTTCCCTACTTTGTAAACACTCCCAGTACAAAGCAATCTTCATTATGCTTTCTCATTTCAGGTTCATTCCAGACAGATGCCTTTAACAAAATGGCATTTGGACTGTAAAAGGGGAAAAAACACGATTTCACTTGTATTCTATGCCTGAATTTCAGTCCTGGTTGCATACAAGAGAAAAAGAGTTTAGGACTTGCTCTGAAAAAAGGAGCTACTGAAGAATTCTTAAAGAGATGCACATGTTGCATTAAAGAAAACTTGTGGGAGAGAATGGCTTAAAATAGGAATAGGGAGTAAAATGGTACAGGGTTCAATTTTGTTGTCATTATAATACTTCTTCAGTAAGAAAAAATGAGATGATAGAGATAGATAAATACAGACAGACAGACAGATAGACAGATGATAGAGAGATAGATGATAGATAGATGATAGATAGAGATAGTTATAGGTAGGTAGGTAGGTAGGTAGGTAGGTAGGAAAGCAGACAGACGGATGGATGGATGGATGGATGGATCGATGGATGAATGGATGGACAGACAGACAGACAGACAGACCGATGATAGATAGATAATAGGTAGATAATAAACAGACAGACAGAGATAGACAGACAGAGTAGTGTGTGTATATGTATATACACACACACACGCACGAATATGGAAGCAATAGAATGCCACCATCGAGCAAAAATGATTGGCAACCCTATCAAAAGAACATCTCTTGACATTCTAACATGTTCCTTCTTTCTCCTACTCCTATTTTTGTCACCCCTACCCTTTGGCTGGGAGTGTGTGTGTGTGTGTGTGTGTGTGTGTGTGTGTGTGTGTGCAGTTTTTCAAGCATTAATAACAACACAAGAGGGCCACTTCAGCTATAACCCACCAGAGTAAAGAAGACGCTGCCTGAAAATATTTTCCACTCTACTATGAAAAGTAACATTTGCGAGGCAGAAATCAGGTAGGTGGGACATTAAATATGAGTCATTTGCAATCAGTTCTCATGCAGACAAAAAGGTAGCTGAGAGTAGGATGGAGAAAACCAGCACAATTTGTCTTGGGCACAATTATTTTGACATCATCAATTCCCGGATGATGTCAGCTTATTATTGACTGCTATAAATTCCTATTCTTCTTCTTGATGTTCTTACTATATACCACACTGACACTGGTTCTCGGTTCATTTCCTATACTGATGTCATTGTTTTGCTGCGGCATTTAGATTTCTTTTTAAAAGGGACACACCTAAGAGAAAAGCACTCCTCTAAACTCTCTGGGTAAAGAAATAAAAGAAATATATAAAAGAAATATAATGCCAAGAGTAAATGTGAAGACATGTGCATTATTATTGTATGAGCATTATTAAAAAGTCACCAGATGTGAAGAGGATTTTTTTTTAAAGAAAAGAAAGCTCCGTAGAGTGGCAAATAATTTCAATTTCTTTACAATAAAGCTACCCTCTTTTAAAAATGCAGGTGATGACTATAGAATAGCAAAGAGATGCATTTTTGCTGTCACCAAGCAATCACCTGGATTTCTGCATTCCTGCTATATTTTAAGCAATTGAAATTGGTTGCTACTCTAGAGACATTAAAAAAAAAACAAAAAAAAAAACAAGGGATTTGCTTGTAGTTTTTCTCCCCCAGTCCATTGTGTGCATCTCTGCATCTGTTCAGAGTTAGAGTTCATGAACCATCCCCAACATCTGCTTGGCTTTAGGTTAACTGCATGATATGGAAATATTAACCATAAGAGCTGCAGTGGCGCAGTGGTTAGAACGCAGTACTGCAGGCTACTTCTGCTGCCTGCCGTCTGCCTGCAATTTGGCAGATCGAATCTCACCAGGCTCAAGGTTGACTCAGCCTTCCATCCTTCCGAGGTGGATAAAATGAGGACCCAGATTGTTGGGGGCAATAGGCTGACTCTGTAAACCGCTTAGAGAGGGCTGTAAAAGCACTGTGAAGCAGTATATAAGTCTAAGTGTTATTGCTATTACGTGTTATTGCTATTAAGATATAAAAAATAAGCAGTCCAGAAGAAATGACTCATGTGTGATTCAAATATTAAGTATTTCTCCCTCTCTCCGATATAATCCATCTTAAATTGTCTTCAGTCACCCATCAGAGAAAGGCCTTTTAAAATACAACGTGACAGAAATCGAAACCGAAAACAATGATTTTTGACAGTGGAAACTCTAAAATTAGCGGTTGGTTCTCGTGTTGCTTAATTGGTGACACCAAAGTGAGGATGAGTAGAAATTCTAATTAAAAAAATCACTAACTCACATTTCAGCCAATTGAAGCCTTTCATTTTGTCAGCTTTTCAAACAACGGCTCTCCTCCAAAAATGACACCCAAGCCTAGTAGGAAAATATAATTACTGTTTTAATTCCTTAAGTGAGCTACACAATTGCAAGTATTTTAGGTTTTAATTAAAACTTGAGGGGAAGACAATAAGCTGTTGATAAAAAAAAAAGTCTGGTAGAAGGATTATAAATAATTTGGAACCCTCCTAATTCATTGTGTCCTCTTGTAGAAAACAGAGACATAAACTGAGAGGATACAAAAAAATATTATTAAAAATATAATATATATATTTATGTGTTTGACTGTAAGCTTTGGCAGCCCATTCCAGTTTTATTAGAGGAAAAAATACATCCAAGGCAAGTGAGTCATTATTGTTGTTGTTGTTGTTGCTGCTGCTGCTGCTGCTGCTGCTGCTGCTGCTGTTGTTGTTGTTGTTGTTGTTGTTGTTGTTGTTGTTATTATTATTATTATTATTATTATTATTATTATTATTATTTTTATTTCATTAACAAAGACCTTGCTTTGCACCAAAAATTACTAAAAGTTTGGAATAATTGGACTGAAGCAGGGGTGAAATCCAGCAGGTTCTGACAGGTTCTGGAAAACCGGTAGCAGAAATTTTGAGTAGTTCGGAGAACTGGCAAATACCACCTCTGGCTGGCCCCAGAGTGGGGTGGGAATGGGGATTTTGCAGTATCCTTCCCCTGCCATGCCCACCAAGCCACGGCCACAGAACCGGTAGTAAAAAAAAATTGGATTTCACCACTGGACTGAAGGATATGTTCATTGGTGTGCTTTCCAGTTTAATGTAGAAATCAAATGAATGAATGAATCAATCAATCAATCAATTAATGGAATGTATCAGTCCTTGCTACAACTATTATTTATTTATTTATTTATTTATTTATTTATTTATTTATTTATTTATTTATTTATTTATTTATTTGTCAAGCTTAACAGATATAGGTATAAACATGATTATGAATACATGAAATGGATATGAATAAAAGGGAACATTAGGACATGGACAGTAGGCACATTGGTGTGCTTATGCACGCCCCTTACAGACCTCTTAGGAATGTGGTGAGGTCAACAGTAGACAGTCTAAGGTTAAAGTTATGGGGGTTTGGAGATGAGACCACAGAGTCAGGTAATGCATTCCAGGCATTGATCACTCTGTTGCTAACTTAACAACTAACTTGTCTGTGGAGACAAGTCATCCAGGTCATGGTTATGTCAAAGATACTTTTTCAAAAGGTAACTGGACTGTTTTTCCTTGAAGAAGAAGTTTTGCTTCTCATCCAAGAAGCTTCATCACTTGTGATGATCATCACAATTGATGAAGCTTCTTGGATGAGAAGCAAAGTGTTTTCTTCTTCTTCTCTCCAGTTGCCTTTTGAAAAAGCACCTTTGAGATTACAACTAACTTATAAGATATGGATGCGTATAGATTAAAAATTGCATAAGGGTCTTACATTAATACAAGGGTTGTTTATTATATTTCCCGGTGTGATGGCTGAAAGATATATAATACTCAGAAATTAAGTTGCAGGATCATCCCTTTATCTTTCTCTGTAACATCTTCAGGCGAGCGATCTGGGTATGATCAATGCTGCATAAAGAATCTACCTGAAGTTTTGACCCACAACGTCCTTGCCATGGGTCAAGATCATGGGCATTGAAGCCCCAAGCAATTTGAGGTCCCTTTAGGTAATAGGTAATCCTCAACTTACAACCATTTACTGTGTTATTGTTATTACATGGTACTACTGTATATATGACTGTTGTTGTTGTTGTTAGTTGCGAAGTCGTGTCCGACCCATTGCGACCCCATGGACAAAGTTCCTCCAGGCCTTCCTGTCCTCTACCATCCTCTGGAGTCCATTTAAGCTCATGCCGACTGCTTCAGTGACTCCATCCAGCCACCTCGTTCTCTGTCATCCCCTTCTTCTTTTGCCCTCAATCGTTCCCAGCATTAGGCTCTTCTCCAGTGAGCCCTTCCTTCTCATTAGGTGGCCAAAGTATTTGAGTTTCATCTTCAGGATCTGGCCTTCTAAAGAGCAGTCAGGATTGATCTCCTCTAGAACTTACCGGTTTGATCACCTTGCAGTCCAAGGGACTCGCAGGAGTCTTCTCCAGCACCATAGTTCAAAGGCCTCAATTCTTTGGCGCTCAGCCTTTCTTATGGTCCAACTTTCACAGGCATACATTGCAACTGGGAAAACCATAGCCTTCACTATACACACTTTTGTTGGCAGGGTGATGTCTCTGCTTTTTCGTATGCTGTCTAGCTTTGCCATAGCTTTCCTCCCCAGGAGCAAGCATCTTTCAATTTCTTGGCTGCAGTCCACATCTGCGGTGATCTTGGAGCACAGGAAAATAAAATCTGTCACTACCTCCATTTCTTCCCCATCTATTCGCCAGGAATTTAGAGGGCCGGATGACATGATCTTAGTTTTCTTAATGTTGAGTTTCAAGCCAACTTTTGCACTCTCCTTTTTCACCTGCCTCAAGAGGCTCTTTAGTGCCTCTTCACTTTCTGCCATTAGAGTGGTATCATCTGCATATCTGAGGTTGTTGATATTTCTCTCGGCAATCTTAATTCCAACTTGTGATCCATCTAGCCCCGCTAGATATATTACTGTAGGCACTGAAAAAAGTGATTTCCAACCTCTTGTTTGTAGTAATGACTGTCACAGCAACCTCACATCCATATGATCAGAATTCAGGTGCTTAGCAACTGGCATGTATTGATGATGGCTGCAGCATTCTGGCTTCACATGATCATCATTTGTGACCCTCCCAGCACACTTCCCAGGAGCAAAGTCAAAGGGGGAAGATGGATTCATTTAATTGCAGTGATTCACTTAACAACTGTGGCAACAAAGGACATAGAATCATGTGCACTCATTTAACAACTGCCTCGCTTAGCAACGGAAATGCTAGTCCCAATTGTTGGCATAACTTGAGGACTACCTGTATATTATGTGGATATTAAATTAGATCTTCCTAGCCTGCTGTGATGACTCCCCCAGATGCTTCCCCAGATACCTCCCCAGATGTCAGCTTGGAGGAAAATGAACCAGTTCCGGTCATGTCAGGAAGGGAGTTGGTCAATGGCTCCCAGCAGCCATCTGAGAGGGATTTGGCTGAAGCACAGCTGCAGCAGGACAGCCCTGAGGCTTCAGGTGGGGAAGGCACACAGGTGCAGGTAGTCAGTGATGAGGAAGAGGAACTGCCTTCTGCACCTGATCCAAGAACATGTAGGGCAGAGAAAAGGCAGGAGCAGTGAAGGTCAGCCAGATTACTCATGAGGAGGCAGCCTCGCCCCTCTTGATGGGTTGCAACAGAAGCTGGTTATTAAGCACAGCAGACAGATGGAGATGATGCTGGGAACGTATTTGTTTCCTTGCTGTGTATTCTTACCTTGAACTTTGGATCGTGTCTCTTCAGCTGTGGCCTTGCCTTTGCCTTGGGAACTTGCTTTTGCCTAGTGGACTGGACTTGCCTTTGCCTTGAGGACTAGTGTTGGCTTCATTTGAGTAGCCTGTGGAACTCATTGGGGTTGAGCTGGTGCTGGCATCAGGAATTACTGGGGAATACCAATTCAGGCTCTGAAGCCTTAATAAAGACTCCTTACATCTGTAGTGTGTGTGTGCATAAGTGGGACAGCACACCTGCAATACTGTGAACTAACTCCCCAACTGAAAGTTGTCAGGGAAGATGCCATATTGCTCATTTTGTTTGTTTCTCGATAAACTCCCACTAGAATTCTTTACAGTTCTCCCATGATCCTTCTCCATCTGCAATACTTTCTTCTAAAGAAATGTCCATCAGGAAAAAAACAAACCTGACAGCTCTGTTGGGAAGGGGTTGCAGATCTAAGACCTGGCAGTGGATCTAAGAGCAGGGTCTGGATCATATTGTCTCTATTCATACTTCTCCAAGGAGCAAAACAGGCTAATGTAATATACCAGAACTCCGGCTTGTATTTCCAGCTGGAACACCTGTGATAAAAACGAGGAGATGGATTAGTCAATGATTTCTATTCAGGACAGAGACAACATGGAGAAAATCAACCAAGTTTCATCTTTCGTAGGATAAACAGCATATAAATGAACCAGGAGTGAAATACAGTGGTACCTCGATACTCATTGTTAATTGGTTCCGGGAGATACGACAAGTACCAAAAACGATGAGTTCCCAACAAATTTTTCCCATAAGGAATAATATAGTGAGTAACAAAGCAGCCGGCATGGACAAGTTTTAGCTTGTGGGTTTGCATACCAAACAAACAATGAGTACTGGGAGAAATTTTTCATGTCAAAAATGCATTGAGTACTAACTTCTATGAGTTTCAAAGTAGTTGAGTATCAAGGTACCACTGTATGGGGTCCTTGGTGCTCTCTGAGCTTGGTGGTTTTCTTGCAGATGTTTCATTACCAAACTAAGTAACATTTTCAGGGCATTGAAATCAGGGGTCCTTGGTGCTCTCTGAGCTTAGTGTTTTTCTTGCAGACATTTCATTACCAAACTAGGTAGCATCATCAGTTCTAGAAGGAAGAGGAATGAAAAACTTGGTCCCTGATAGTAGCAATGGTATAAACCTAACACAGTTGGGGGGGAAAAAGTATAAACCCATCATCTTGTCTCCTCTAATTAAATACTGTTCTGATTTTTTAAAATTACTAGCTGCAATTAGGGACTGTCTCTGGTTATCTTATTCTTAAAATAAGACTGTGTAACTAACGGTGGATTCTGTTTCTAATTTAATTTGCATTTGCTTAAACACACACATGCATTAAAAATGGAAAAATAGCAATTGTACTTGTAGCAGGTGTTTTAACACCTGCAACTCCTGCTATCTCGAGTGTATTATCTGTAAACGTAAGCAAGACGAACTAGGACAAGGTTGCAAATGTTTGAGAATGATCACTTCCTTCCTCAAATATGGGAAGTTTACTCATTAGGAAAAGTAAATGTTTCCAACAGTTGCAGTGGACTTCTGGGAACTAGTTGCACACTTCCATGTAATTTTCCTGGCAACAATATGGAAGTGGGGTTTTTTTTTTTTTTTTGGTCTTCAGTTTGGACTTCTTAATGAGCTCCCATTAAAGGTCAGATCTTATTAGGGTTTTTGACAGAATCAGAGAGAAATCAGCGAGAGAAGGACATTATTGTCATGGCGTGCTTCCGAGTTCCAAAAATACAGATAGTCCTTGACTTACGACCACAATTGAGCCCAAAATTCCTTTTGCTTCTTAAGTGAATTTTGTTCCATTTTACAACCTTCCTTGCCAGAGTGGTTAAGTGAATCACTGCAGTTCTTAAGTTAGCAACATGGTTCATCACTGGAAGCTTTCAAGAAGAGACTGGACTGCCATCTGTCAGAAATGGTGTAGGGTCTCCTGCTTGGGCGGGGGGTTGGACTAGATGACCTACAAGGCAGGGGTGCTATTCAGCAGGTTCTGACAGGTTCTGGAGAACCGGTAGCGGAAATTTTGAGTAGTTCGGAGAACCGACAAATACCACCTCTGGCTGGCCCCAGAGTGGGGTGGGAATGGAGATTTTGCAATATCCTTCCCTCAGGAGTGAGGAGGGAATGGAGATTTTGCAGTATCCTTCCCCTGCCACGCCCACCAAGCCACGCCTAAAGAACCGGTAGGGAAAAATTTTGAATTTCACCCCTGCTACAAGGTCCCTTCCAACATTGACTTTGCTTGCCATAAATTTGCAAAAGTGGATCACATGAAGCTGGAAGACTGCAACCTTTCATAACTTCAAGCCAGTTGTCAAGCATCTGACTTTTGATCATGTGACCACAGGGAGGTTGTAAGTGTAAAAAACGATCCTAGGTCATTTTTTTCAATGCTGTGTAACTTCAAACAGTCACTAAATGAACTGTTGTAAGTCAAGGATTACCCGTATATTTTTGTCCATTACATCACTCAGCAGGTTGGTGCAGATCAGCCTTCAGCTTGCTCCAACCAGATTCATAATCCATATTCTGCTTCCTGTCTTTTCCACAGACTATTTCTTTGCGCTTGCTTCAATGTTTTTTTTTCCCATTGCAATGTTTTCTAAGATGGTGTGAGCTGAGGGTCAATATTCATTTCAAATCTTGACCCTGCCATGAACTCACTAGCTAACCACACGACACAGGTATAAATGACATAAATATTGTCACAACAGAGGTAGATCAAAGTCTTTAGGCAAAACTACAGCTTCTCCTCTGGCTGATTTGCGTCTTTCTAAATTCCCTTCTAATTACGATATGCCCAAGCTTGAGTTTTCATTCTCAGGTGCTTTGAAGGTTTCCCTTCAAAGGCTAGAAGATGGGTTCTATCAAGACAATCTAGATAGCTACAAAACCCTGAGAAACTAAGACACCTAAAGACATGGCCCTTCTTATAATTTGGGATGTTATCATTAGAGAATCTAGTAACTCAGGGGTGTCAAACTCAAGGCCTGGGGGCTGAATCCGGCCCATGGGGTGCTTAGAACTGGCCCGTGGGACCGCCCTGGAAACAGCGGACTGGCCCGCAGTGCCTCTGCCAGCGAAAACGGAGCTCGGGAGGGCCGCACGCGGCCCTCCCGAGCTCCATTTTTGCTGGCAGAGGGTTGCAGGAGGCCATCGCAGCTGAAAACGGAGCTCAGGAGGCCATTTTCGCTGGCAGAGCACTCGGGCCACCACAGGTGCCCCCGACATGAGTGACATTGAGCTGGCCACGCCCATCCTGGCCACTCCCACCCCGGCCCCCCAAGGTCAAACACAACCCTGATGCAGCCCTCAATGAAATCGAGTTTGACACCCCTGTACTAACTGATTATTTGCATCTGATCTTTCTGGATCCAGTGTTGATGTCTATCTCAGTTAATTATTTTTAGCACTCATGTTTTAAGCATAAGAGAGACAGACAGACAGATATATAGATTGCTGTTTGCAGGGATACCAAAACATCCTGATGTTATGCTTTCCTTCTTGAACAAGGTATATAGAAACTAAATATCCTTAATGTTAAATCCTGGGAATTGCTCTCAAAGTCTCTTTATCTGTCTGTATATTAAACGGGTGGCTTTCCTTCCTCTACATCCCAAGGGTGTTGTTAAAATTTAATTAACATTTGTTGTTAAGAAATCCTTGAATTAAGAGTGCAACGTAAGTGCGATTATTATTATGGGCTAATTATAGCCATTGCCATTGTAGCAATATTTAATTGCATGCACATTTTGGAAATCTGAATTTGGGAAAGTAAGGAGTGTGTACGTTCCTGCCAAGGGGAACGAAAATTAACAGAAGGCAAAATATGTCAACAAAACGTGGCCACTATTGTTGTTTCTGGATTCCTTTTTCCACAATACATGCAAGACCAAAAGAGACAGACAGATGGATACCTAGAATTGCTAGAAGTGAAGAGTTGGAAAGGGCCACAAAGATCACTTAGTCCAGCCCTCAGCCATATTCAAGAAAACCACATAAACAATTCTCAAAAGATGTCTGGCAATGAAATCTCCTCATGTGTTAGATAGTGGGTAGAGATGACAGGAGACAGACTTCCAAAGCAGCTCTTTATTTCAGCTCTTGTGTAAGCAACCAGCAAAGAGCAGTCTGACAGCTTGCCCTTTTATAGGGAGCTGTCAGACAGACCAGCCAATAGCGTTTGAGCTTTTTCCCGCTCAAACGCTGGACCTGGTTGGAACCATGCAACACAGTTGAAACAGTTAGAACATAACACCCCTCCCCTCCTGGATGGAGCTGTCCAGCATACGTAATCACGCAGGTAGGCGGGGCGTTATGAAGCCCTACTAGACCTGCGCAATTCAGATGGCGGTGAGGCAGCGGACTGTGCGGCCAGG
>QLTV01001714.1:408517-421713 GCA_003457575.1 Thermophis baileyi
AGATGTCTGCCTGGCTGGTTGAAAGTGCTGAAGAAGCTAGTCACAGTTCTCCTGGCCCAAGCCCTCGTCGCCACTGTTAGATAGTGGGTAGAGATGACAGGAGACAGACTTCCAAAGCAGCTCTTTATTTCAGCTCTTGTGTAAGCAACCAGCAAAGAGCAGTCTGACAGCTTGCCCTTTTATAGGGAGCTGTCAGACAGACCAGCCAATAGCGTTTGAGCTTTTTCCCGCTCAAACGCTGGACCTGGTTGGAACCATGCAACACAGTTGAAACAGTTAGAACATAACAGAACCCACCCCTGGTTGCAAATGACCAAAGAGGGTGACAAATTTCAAATCCACATTGAGAAAGAACACATTTGTTGCAAGAAATTATTCCAAGCCCCGGCAAGCAGATTGCTGAAATGGAATGTAATCTGTTCAGAGATTCCTTTATTTCCACAGAGCATTTTGTGACTGCAAAATCGAACAATTCCCCCACCCCCTGTCCACTGTGATAGCTTTATGTATCTGGGAGAAAATAAACTCTGCTCTTAATGCCCTAAATAATGGTTAGTGGGCCACAATCTTTTGCTGGCAGCAATAAACAAACAAGCAAACAACTGAATCTCGGCCTAGCCAGGCAAACCTGTTCTTTCCTCGCTAATCTACAAGCTGCTGAAAAATCTTCTCTGCTTTCTATGAACACCTTGTTGTGACTGCCCCATAGTGGTTCACCCATATATGAATTCAAGGTTGTTCTGTCATTTCAATCCTCTCTTTTCTGCTAGGATTTAGCAGCTGCACAAGAAGTGGGAAGTTAAGGTATGCGTGTGTGTGTCTCTGTGTTGTTTGAACAAGCTCTCTGTTCAGGCTAACGACCTACATTATAGGGCGATGCATTAATAATCCAAAATGACATTAAAAAAAAATATTTGATGTTTATTTTAATATCTCATGAAAGATAGATCTTCCGCCTTTTAACAGACCTGTTAGATTCCTCCTCCTCTAAACAGCACTTTAGAGAGCATGAAATAGAGTGGGGTATTGGTCTCCGGGCACAATTCAAGGTGTTGGTTATTACCTTTAAACCCTGCATGGAATGGGTCCCCTGCGTCTCACCGCAATGGGCCTAGCCTACCCCACCATGCTGGCAGAGGGGGCATCCTGTGGGCCCTATCAGTCAATGAAGTTCAGCTGGCACGGTCCAGAATAAAAGCCTTCTATGCCCTGGCTTGGGCCTTTTGGAACTTCTTATCCCTGAGGTGAGATTGGCTCCCACGCCCTGCTGGCCTTCCGGAAAGCGGTGAAGACCTGGCTGTTCCGGCAGGCTTGGG
This sequence comes from Thermophis baileyi, assembly GCA_003457575.1. Lineage (NCBI taxonomy): Eukaryota > Metazoa > Chordata > Lepidosauria > Squamata > Dipsadidae > Thermophis > Thermophis baileyi. The sequence goes on from QLTV01001714.1 coordinate 409,834, forward strand.
GCCGTTGATCTCGCTTCTGCAATTTGGCGAGCTCCGGCCATGAAATGGTGTGTATGAGTTTTTAATTGTTTTTAAATGTTTTTATTATGTCTCTTTTTAATATTTTTTTTATATTTTAACAAGTTTTTTTATATTGTTGTAAGCCGCCCAGAGTCCCTTGGGAGTTGGGCGGCATAGAAATACAAATAAACTTAAACTTATGAATAGAAAAAAGGAAGGAAAAAAAAACTGGTTTGGAGAGCAGACAGTTCCTGTAGTATATCCACATCTTTCACGGGTAGTTTAAATTCTGAGAGCATTAATACCCAATTTAACAATTTAACCAAAAGTTAGGTTATTAATGCAATCCATGATTGGTAATTAATGAACTGTTTATTACTCCAGTGCTAAATGTTTTGAATAAAAAGTTTTAAATGAGCAATGGGGATTTTTAATAGTTTGAAGGGTCTTCGAACTTTCATACACAGACCGGACCATAATATGAATGATGCATTTCTGACATATGCAATGTTTTTTTTTTCTTTATCCTGCCTCCACAATGTAGATATTTTCTGTGACTGGCGATTATATTACTTTGCATTTAGTCATCAAGAACTGAATATGTACAAGGTAGGCACACGCTTAATCATGGCCAATAAACATGCCCAGAAAATGTAAATTTCGTTTGCAATGGTTCTCCTTTTGAATTAATAAAATATTCATGTTCTTTGAGACATGGGTCAGCTTGCTGGGCTCTCAAGAAATATGAACCTGATTTAAGAAAAGAATAATTTCCTGGTTTGGCAAACACATGCCACTTTTTAAGCAGTGTTCAGGAGAAACGGTCCCCCCCCCCTTGTGTGTATGTGTGTGTGTGTTTTTGTTATGTAGGCAATCTCTCAAATTATCAGCCCAAAGCTCTAGTAGGTAGACATATTTCCTGGCTGGGTATAGCTCCAGTAGCTGGGAAGAAGTGGGTAGAAAACAGAAGCCAGATGCCTGAGCAAAAGAGCTGTAAAATAACCAAGAGGATTTCAACTGCTTCCTTGTGTTAACATAAATTAAAAATGTGGACTGATGCGAACAAAGCTATAAGTACACTGTGAGGGTTCCAAGTGGCATAATAAACCACTTAAGCTCTGTTCTGTGGTTTATTACAATGTCAAATCCCTTGATGTCAATGCCTTTATATAATTCATAGCAACCTGCAGTATGTTCTCAGTCTCGTTCATTGATGGAGCTTCCAGGAATCCCAAAGGCTGGATCTGGATTTATGAACCTCACAATTACGGTGCTCTGTTCACAAGGAAAGTAGCTGGATTCACACATAGACTACAATGTAGCTCCATCATTTGGCTCTGCTTTGTTATGAGAAGCCAGCCACTAGAGTTTATCAACCATGGTTTATGGTCCATGCTGCATCCAGTTTTGGTCACCACACTGTAAAAAAGATGTTCAGACTCTAGAAAGAGTACAGAGAAGAGCAACCAGGATGATTAGGGGACTGGAGGCTAAAACATACGATGAACAGCTGCAGGAACTGGGCATGGCTAGTCTAGTGAAGAGAAAGACCAGGGGAGACATGATAGCAGTCTTCCAATATTTGAGGGGCTGCCACAGAGAGGAAGGGGTCAAGCTATTTTCCAAGGCACCTGAAGGCCAGACAATGAATAATGGATGGAAACTGAACAAGGAGAGATTCAACCTAGAAATAAGGAGGAATTTTCTGACAGTGAGAACAATCAACCCATGGAACAGAAGTTGCCTTCGGAAGTTGTGGGAGCTTCATCACTGGAAGCTTTCAAGAAGAGACTGGACAGCCGTCTGTCAGAAATGGTGTAGGGTCTGCTGGGTGGGGGATTGGACTAGATGACCTACAAGGTCCCTTCCAACTCTGTTAATCTGTATCTGTATCTGTATGGTTTAACGTGGACTCTGAACCCAGCCAACTGTGACCTAGCCATAAATCAGAATTAAGCAAACCGTGATAGAGCATGCTTTGTGAATCCAGCTGTAAGGTTTCCTTGATTTTCTAGACTTCTCGAAACTATTGAGTTTGGTTCTGAGTTCATGGAGAGCAGACAATTTGGCCTTTGTTCTTTTATTACTTTGGGACCTTATCTCCCTATTATCTCCATTCCTTGATGGGCTGACCCAAGAGGTACTTGCTGCTTAGAATTGGCCCAAGATAGTTTGCTACCTGAGGAAAGGAAAAATCAATTCTTCTCTCCATTCAGCCTATTTAAACCATGTAGGAGAACTCTCAGAGGCTGGGAAAGAAAAGAGAGTATTTTAAAGCATGACAAATAAAGAGCTGATACGGTCCTTTCCATCTTACTGAGGGAAGAGCTGTTAGCCCTTCAGTTACACAATCAACAAAAAAAGACATCCCACCAATTCTCAGAGGCCCACAAGGACTGGGATTTTTGCAATTCACTTCTCGAGGTTTGGTATCCATATATATATATATCTTCCCTAGGATTAAAGCTGATTCCTGGATCTCTCTGTGAATCTTCCTTCCTTGTGTTGTGTTAATCTTCAGGGATTTGAAAAGCCAACCGAAGAGGCATTAAAACTTACGTTAATCCTTAGGGCAAGTGTGTCCAATCTTGGCAACTTTAAGACTTGTGGGCTTCAACTCTCAGAATTCCCCTGCCAGCATGTTTATAGCTGAGGGATTCTCGGAGTTGAAGTCCACAGGTCTTAAAGTTGCCAAGATTGGACAGCCTTGTCTTAAGAAGTGGTCCTTGAGGCAGCAGGCTGGCTAAGTTAGTAGTTAGCACAATATAAGGTTGTGCCATCTAGCAAACAGAAGCTCAGAAGAACCAGTCAGGAAGCTGTCAGTCACCCTTGTCCCCAAGAGTCCATAACTTAAGGTCATAAACCTCATTGTACCTAAGATAAGGACCAGCTATATTTCTGCCAATATCTAGTCTGCTTAATGCCCGAATGTCGTGAGAAAAATATGTGGTATGTAGCCCATATCCCACCACATGCCAGCTTATCCAAATTTGAATTTCTTTAGCACGATCCAATATTTCTGCCTCTTTGAAATGCTTTGTGTGCATATCCCTGCCCAAAAGTATTTATTTTATTTATTTTATTTCATCAAGCATGTATTATATAACAGATATAAGTATAAACATAACTATGAATACATGAAATGGATATGAATAAAAGGGAACATTAGGACAAGGACGGTAGGCACACTAGTGCGCTTATGCACGCCCCTTAAAGACCTCTTAGGAATGGGGTGAGGTCGACAGTAGACAGTCTAAGGTTAAAGTTTTGGGGATTTAGGGAAGAAACCACAGAGTCAGGTAGTGTTATTCCAGGCATTAACAACTCTGTTACTAAAGTCGTATTTTCTGCAATCAAGTTTGGCACGGTTTACCATAAGTTTGTATCTATTATGTGCTCGTGTCAGAGGTGGGTTCCTCCCGGTTCGGACCGGTTCACCCGAACCGGTAGCAACCCACTGGTGATGTCACGGAGCCGGTTCGGTCGGTGCCGGTCCGTGGATGCCGCCATCTTTTTTTTAAATTTATTTTTTATTTTTTTTCTTCTGCGCATGTGCAGAAGCCGAGTTGCTGGCACTGCGCATGCACCGCCAGCTTGTTTTTGGCACTTTTTTTGATTTTTTTTTTAATTTCCGGCACTGTGCATGTGCGCGCACGCCCATGAGGTGCGGCCACGTGGCACGAGAGGAAGCAAACCGGCGGCGAGGTAAGTTAGAACCCACCCCTGGCTCGTGTATTGTGATTGAACCTGAAGTATTATGAAGTACATAAGAGCAGCAGACAGTTGTGAAGGAAAATGGAAATATACCAGAACATTTCTAACAGAGCTAGGGAAGTTTGGACTATATTCACAATGGGATATGTAATAGGCTGAGATAATGGGTCTTTTGACTGAAAGAGAAAAAAAGGGAGAGGTAGCTTTCTGATGGAATTTATCTGTGCAGATTTATCAGCAATAAAATGTCAAATTCCTAGGCTGCTTCATTTCAAAATAGCCTGATTTTCAAATGACATCCACTTAACATGGCTCCATATGTAAGATTATATATGTGTGATGTGCCTATCTCAGTCCTTCTGCTCAATCTTTAAAAAAAAAAAAAAACATTTCCATGTGTGAGATTCTTGGTGCAAAATGTTGGCTTAAGGGAGGGTAGGAGAAATTCCTTATATCATCTATCATTGCTAATCAAATCAAATCAAATCAAAATCCTTTATCACGGTCAATGACCAGGCATTCTTCATTGACTGTTGTACTCCTACATAATTCTTCTGCAGGTTCTCATAGGTTTCACAGGTGTCCATCTGGTGACATTTTCATCCAAGAAGTCGAAAGTTACAGATGACCTAGAAATATTCATAAATCAAAGAATCAAAGCCAAGGTAGAGATTTCTGGCCAATCCAGATACTCAATATCTGACATCCATGGACATCAGAGAATAAATCTGACAGTGAAGTTATTTTCCCTGGTACCACAAGGGAAAGCAACAGATTCTAGAGAGTGGGACTGAGCTTATTACTATGATGACAGGTGCCCCAGCCCTAACATCTGTCCCTCAAATAATAAATTCATTTCTCTTTCCAAAATATGGAACATAGAAAGAAAACCACTGATGCAATGATGGTTAAACCACTAGGGTGAATTGCATTTGAAAAAAAAGAAGAAGAAGCATCAAACTAAGGTGGAGGTTTGTCAATTTCTCCTTCAGTCAGCAGATGTACTTCCAGCATCTCTTTTGTTTTGCTGCACTGCTAGGACAAGAAAACAGATTGGCTAGCTCTTATACACAAGTTTCTGGGCAGCTTATAACAATTAAAAAAACAAACAAACCAAAAATCTGGTTCTTGATTAACAATATCCAGTTCAACAAACAATGGTTCATCAGGCTCTAACCTCACAATATCCTTAATGAAGAGAAGAACTAAGATGATATGATAACAGTTTACCAATATTTGATGGATTGTCACAAAGAAGAGGGGGTCAACCTATTATCCAAAGTACCAGAGGGCAGGACAGGAGATAAAGGATGGAAGGTCATTAAAGAGAGATCCAACCTAGAACAAAGGAGAATTTTTTTCTTAAAGGTAAAGGTAAAGGTTCCCCCGCACATGCGTGCTAGTTGTTCCCGACTCTAGGGGGCGGTGCTCATCTCCGTTTCTGTCCGAAGACATCTCTGTTGTCATGTGGCCGGCATGACTAAACGGCAAAGGCGCACGGAGCGCTGTTACCTTCCCACCAAAGTGGCCCCTATTTTTCTACTTGCATTTTTACATGCTTTCGAACTGCTAGGTTGACTGGGACAAGTAACGGGAGCTCATTCCGTTATGCAGCGCTAGGGATTCAAACCGCTGAACTGTCGACCTTCTGATCAACAAGCTCAGCGTCTTAGCCACTGAGCCACCGCGTCCCTTTTTCTCTTAAGTGGGAACAATTAGTTACTGGAACGACTTGCCTCCTGGAGTTGTGGGTGCTCCATCACTGGAGGTTTTCAAGAAGAGACTGGACAGCCATTTGTCCAGAATGGTATAAGGTCACTTGTCACGGGCAAGGGTTGGATAAGAAGACTTCCAAGGTCCCTTCCAACCCTATCATTCTAGGGTCTATGATCTAATTGCAGAAGCAAGTTCTGGGAATCTAATATAAGATTTCTTCCTCTGAGATCAGAAACTTCTTTCTGACTTTGGAGGTCGGATTCCATCCCACCTTAAACCCTGTTACCTTGGAGTTGATGGGACTGCTCCTCTATCTCAAAGCAAAAATCACCCCTATGCATGAAAAGACTCTAACCCTAACCCGAAAGGAGAAAAGAAGGAGCTTAACTGAATGACACAGGATGTCTACTCAATAAAAGCCAAGTTATTCCTTGCATCTTTTGTTTAAAGATGTTCACGTAGCAGCTGATGACCACACTATGAAAAAGATGTTGAGACTCTAGAACAGTGGTTCTCAACCTTTCTAATGCTGCGACCCCCCCGTGACCCCCCCCGCTGCCGCCGTGCCCCCCGCCGCCCCCGTGACCCCCTCCCCACGCGGGCTGCGGGGAGGAAGGGGGCGGGGTCGAATGACCCTTTCACGGGGGTCGCCTAAGCGTGCGGTAGCCCACCATCTTGGTGCCACGCCCCCTTTGTCACCTCATCACGCGTGGGGAGGTGGCGGGGAGAGGGGTCATGGTGGCAGGGCGGGGGTCGCGGCATTAGGAAGGTTGAGAACCACTGCTCTAGAAAGAGTACAGCGAAGAAAAACAAAGATGATTAGGGGTCTGCAGGCTCAAACATATGATGAATGGTCGCAGGAACTGGGCATGGCCAGCCTAGTGAAAACAAGGACCAGGGGAGACAGGCTAGCAGTCTTCCAATATTTCAGGGGCTGCCACAGAGAGGAAGGGGTCAAGCTATTTTCCAAGGCACCTGAAGGCCAGACAACGAATAATGGATGGAAACTGAACAAGGAGAGATTCAACCTAGAAATAAGGAGGAATTTACTGACAGTGAGAACAATCAACCCATGGAACAGAAGTTGCCTTCGGAAGTTGTGGGAGCTTCATCACTGGAGGCTTTCAAGAAGAGACTGGACTGCCATCTGTCAGAAATGGTGTAGGGTCTCCTGCTTGGGTGGGGTATTGGACTAGATGACCTACAAAGTTCCTTCCAACTCTGTTAATCTGTTAAACAACCTTTTCATAAGCCCCAAAAGTCACTGATGGTCATGCCAGAAGTGAGCATATCAATTTCATGAATGTGCATGTGGAAATATATAGATTTACACACACACACACACACACACACACACACCACAGAGATACACAAACTAAAAGACCTAGGTGACATCTCTGCAGTTGGACCTAGGCACTGTTCATGCATGCATCTCAGCTGTAAGTCTTGCATTCTGGCACACTTCGTTCAGAGATTGTGTTTGGTTATAAATTGGTACACAGTTCACTCCGAGTTCCAGTATTACTCACGAGCTTGACAGAAGCCATACTTAAATCACCAGTGGTGAGCTGAAAATGAAAAGCTTGAAAGAAATGTATCTGATTTTTCCTTTCCTCTAGAGAGGAAAAAAAAAAAAGAAAAGAGAAAGAAAATGCTATTTAAAAATAAATAAATAAATAAATAAATAAATAAATAAATAAATAAAGTATGGCTTTTGTTCTCATTGACAAATATTGCCTGCTACTCCCCCTAGTGAAGCTGCTTTAAAAATGAAAGTGGATGCTAAGATTGGCCTGAGCAACTTCTCTTCCTTCCTCTTTTTTTAGTTAGAGCTCTGAATTAACGTCTCCGCAGCTTAACATGCAGTTGCTAACAACGTTGGAGAAGGGTACCCATAAATCATATCCATCTAAAGCAGTAGGATCAAAAATGGCAAAACGTAACTTTGGGTACAATTGGTGGCAGAGGGATTTCCAATTACTGTGATTATTTTCTTGCAATTGCTGCTTGATGGAAAGTCGTAACAATCTCAGGGAAATACACTTCCTCCAGAAACTAGTCATTTTTGATAACTAGGGCCAGAAATGTGTTAACTGCCTGTTCACAATGAGCAAAATCAGTGCTAAAGCATGAGAAATTTATAACATCACTGGAAGTGTGCTCTGTGTGAAGCTGATTTTTGCAAACCATAAATATAGCGTACATACACAGAGAAACCCTGTGGTTTATAAATTATGATTTATGGCTTAGGCTTATGGCTTATGGCTGTGTTAAGCAAGCTTATCCCAAATCATGATTAATAAACCATTACAGTGTAATGTTTTTTGTTTCGTTTTTTAAAGTAAGATTTGATGAACATAAGTGTTCTGGTTTTCTTATTACAGGTAGCACTTGACTTATGACCATAACTGAGCCCAAAATATCTGTTGCTAAGTGAATTTTACCCCATTTTACTACTTTTCTTGCCATCGTTGTTAAGTGAATCACTGCAGGGGTTAAGTTAGTAACATGGTTGTTAAGTGAATCTGGCTTTCCCATTGATTTTGCTTGTCAGAAGTTCGCAAAAGGGGATCACGTGACCCCGGAACGCTACAACCGTCATAAATATGAGTCAGTTGCTGAGTATCTGAATTTTGATGTCGTGACCATGGGGAAGCTACAATGGTCGTAAGTCTGAAAAACAGTCATTGGTCACATTTTTCAGTGCCGTTGTAACTTCGAACAGTCACTAAGCAAACTGTTGTAAGTCAAGGATTACCTGTGTACAATAGCTGAATATTTCACACCTATGTCCAAAACAAACTAGACACATTATCGCTAAACATTATATATAAATTGTGCTACTGGTACTAATCATACATATTTTATCTATTTTTCTTATTCCTTCCCACATATCAACAGTTAAAAGAACTGCCTAGCATGCAAATCTTCCCATTCTTTTTCTCTTCTATTCTCACCTGTTCATTTTCTTTTGAATAATATCCTTTAATTTCTAAGCACCACTGTAAAACAATGTAGATAGGGTATTGTAATTGTAATGGGCTGTAATTGAGATCAGCAACTCCGTAGCTAAGCAACAGCGAAAATCATATGACCGCGCTGACTTATGACGGCAGTTCCAGTTGCCATCGTTAAACAAACGCCGTGCGGTCATTAAACAAATATCACATGACCCCCAGCTTACAAATTCCTGCCAGCTTCCCCATTGACTTTGATCGTGGTGATCATATGACCAAGGACTGGTGCGACCATCCTAATTACGCACCGATGGCCAAATGCTGGACCCATGGATGCTATGGATGCTACAAAAAATGAGATAGAATCAGGACTTTAATCCTTAATGTTGTAAATCTTGCTTTGTTTCCCCTTTGGCTACTGAAATTTCAGCCAACATGGGAACACGGTTTTCAAATTCACCATGCAGTGATTGAAAGGGTGACAAAAAGAAAAAAGAAAAAAGGAAGTCGTAGGACTGTCTTTTTCAGTTGTTTGTTGTAATGAAAAGTGAGTTTCACAGGTTACTGAACCCTCCCTGGAGATCAAATGTCATGTTTCTGTGAAGCGACTAAAGAAGCACGGAGAAAGCCAACGCCATCTTTTTTTAACGACTTTCTGGGGGAAACATCACAATATGGAACTGTGCACATCCCTGAAACTTTACCAATCCTTTCCTAAGCGGAAAGTCCGCTTAGTCCAACATGCTATTTCCAACAGTGAAAACTAGGTGCCTCCAAGAAGGTGTCTTCTCATTTCTTTGCTAGATTTGTCTCTCATTAATTATCAGTCTCTCTTTTGATCTAATCAATCCAATGGCCATCTCCTCATGGTTACTGGTAGTTCCATACAGGTTCCATGCATTATGTGAATATGGAAAATACTTTGTTTGTTCCGACCTAGCCTCACTTCTCCCCACCCTCAACTTTATTGCATAATCATGAATCTGTTGTAAGGAATATCCTTCTGGGTTCGGTTCCAAGTAGGGAAAAAGACACTGGAAGCATGGAGGCTGTTTGGAAAGATGGTTTTAATGGTGGACAGCAGGCCCACATGGTTTGAGGTCCTGGGGAAAAAGGGGATCACATGCCTCGAAGATGTTGAAGAAGAGAAGGGCCCGTAAGAGTTTCCTGTTCCTGTGTAAGAAATGTATCCCATTGGCTGTCAGACTCCCAGGGGGCGGGAGGGCAACTCTGTAGGCTGTCTTGAGTCCAAGGTTGCTTGAGCCTTGCTAGCTGATGCAATCTTCCCAGGTGCCATGTGACAAAGGTGGGGGGGTGAGTGAGTTTGCTCTGGTCTTGATGGTCCATTGACAAAGGTGGGGGCTATTAAGAGTTAGTCTATTTTCTGCCTAAAAACATGTTTCTCCATTTCTCAGCCAGGGAAATATAATATTCTGCCTTTTTAAATATTTCCTAAAATATTTCATTCCTCTAGGAGGGGGTAGGTGCTAACTTCCTACAAATCTATACCGTGAGAAGGGAAAAGAGCAACAGTTTTGCAACTTTCTCCATGAGGTACACAGTTAGTGACCTTTTAAGAAGTCAATTATTCCAAATATTTTAACCTTCACCTTGTCCCTAAAGACAAATGGCAGAATTTGGGCAGAGTGAATGCTTCATGTTATGCAGAACTTTGACTAAACCCAATGTTTGTTGATGTAAATAGTATTCTGAATTCTTCTGGGACAAATGTTTGTCTGTTTGCTCGCTTGTCTGACTTTCTGAACTAAGTAACGTTGGAAAAATATTGCTTTTGCACCTCAGACAAGGTCCTCAGCCAGAGAACAGTCTGGCTGTATTTAAATTGTGGAAACCAAACAAAAATTAACGGATTCACTCAGAGGTGGGTTCCTCCCAGTTTGGACCGGTTCGCCCGAACTGGTAGTGGAAATCGCAGGTGGGCCTGCCCACCCGCCCCGGCTCTATGCCATCCTATTTAGGAACGTTTTTGAGGCAGGGTACATGCGCGGAAGGCCATGCGCGTGCACTCACATTTGCGAACCAGTGGGGAAGGTAAGTGAATATCACCCCTGGCCTAAACCATATGAGAACAGGAGCTGCGAGAATTAGGAAGAGCCTAAACCATATGAGACCCCAATGTAGAACGCACAGGAGAAATATTGGAACGTGCATGCACCCACGAGGCGTGGCCACATGGCGTGGGAGGAAGCGAACCGGCAGTGAAGTAAGTTAGAACCCACGCCTGGATTCTCTGCATCTCAAGGGTGAACCTGGTTGCTAGAATGCGCTTTTCTATATACCACTTAAAAGAATTTTGTGGGCTGGTATCTGCCAGCATTTCTCTGAAATATTTAAAAAGAGCGACATTTTGTTGTGAGAAAGAAAGAAAAAACCAACCTGTCTATGAATTCAGTAATTTTATCAACTAAACTAATCTGCTTTATTGATCAAATGGATGCACTCTCACCCATTAAATTCATCGCTAAAGCTTGATATGGTAAACCATAATGGGAAAAAGGTCAGCAGTGAAAAACCATAAAGGAAAGCAAAAATCTGGTACTTCTCTGGGAATTGGTTTTAATATTGAACCAGTGCAAGAAAAAGGAAGAAAACAACATGAAGAACATGGAGTTAGCCATATCTCAATTTCTGAAGTCAAAGAATCGGAGCTCTTTATGGCCAAAAATAACATACAACCTATATATGTATAATTAGGGGGCTTGGCTTCTCCACAATAAGGCAATATCTTTTATTCTTTTCTTGATTGGCAGTACTATTTTTTTTTCCTACTTCAAAAGCCTAAGAATGGAATTTCTAGGGAAGCCCACTTCATATTTTCTCATTTAAATTCAGGCGTTGGGCTTTACCTGAGTAAAACTATTCAGTGCATGAATCACCTCAGAGTGTTTTCTCAAAGTAAAATTCATCTCAGAATTGCCAGTCAAACGTGTATTTTTGGTACCATTTACCTCAGGGAATTAATTTGGGTGGGTGATGATGATCAAGAGAGAGACTGAATTTTAAATCTCATATTCTTTCCGGCTCGACTTAATTATTCATTTGGTACAAGTTGCGTTCCTGAGGGAGAGTTGGATTTTTTTTAAAATATATTACCATTCTATCTAAGGTTTCATTAGTTTCAGATTTGCACTTGGTTTGTGTAGTATGGACTGTTTTGAATTAACCACATAGACCAAGTCATGGCCCTAGGCTCTCGGCCTGTTCAAAATGCAACAGACGTTATTGATCATGCTTGGGTTTCTTCCTTGAGGGAAAGGATGATCAATTCTAAATTCGAGTCCTTACCCAAAGGATACAATCTTGCTAACACCCTCTGACTCAAAATTTGAACCCCCTACTCCCACCACAACCATCCCCACTATTAGCAGGATCTCCCTTTCCTTAGATCACAGGAGGCTTTCAAAACTGGAGGGGCTACAACATTACGAGCGCAGTGGTTAGAGTGCAGTACTGCAGGCTACTTCTGCTGACT
>QLTV01001714.1:468978-507770 GCA_003457575.1 Thermophis baileyi
ATCTATCTATCTATCTATCTATCTATCTATCTATCTATCTATCTATCTATCTATCTATCTATCTATCTATCTCTCTCCCTCACCCCCAAATGTAGAAAACGGGTCATAATTTAACCACCTCTTTTGTTTGATGTTTTGGTTGCAAAAATACACCAGGGATTAGGAAGGATAGACGAGAAGATGGGAAATGAAATTGAATCTTCCTTTCATGGATGGAAATCTCATCTTTGGGGTCATAGTTCTGCCTTGAAACTTCTATTTGTAATGCTACAATCTACTTGAAACAGGGCGGACTCTTCTATTCATAGAACTTTTACTGGGGGGGGGGGCGGCACTCTCGGTATTTGCTGCAATATGTAGTTGCATCACTGATAAGCTGGAGATACGGCGTCTGAAAGCAAAATACCGATGCATTAAATGGAGTAATAGCTTTTACGCTGTCAGTCATTTAAGTGAATATTTATCTGGCAGTTGGTTTTAAATGAAGTTGCTTTATAAGGGCACACAGTGATTTTGCCAATACAATGAAAAATATTTCCCAAAAAAAGAGATTGGGATTCTTGTCTTCTCCGCCTCCATTTTACTTTGGAGTTGACAGGGGAAGATCTTTGATGAATTTCTCTTCTGAAGTCTTCAATTTGGCTAGTCAAAATTGTTGTGTTTTTTTTTTGGATACTCTACTTTTGGTGATTGGTGTTTCCTGAGACTGTGTGAGCGCATGATTAGAGGGTTGGCTCTAAAGTCGAGTCTGTGATCAACCACGGTGTACATTAGGCAAGACAACTTTCCTCAAAAAATAGCTTCTGCGCATGCGCAGAAGCAAAATCCAAGATGGCGGTGCCCATGGAGACACCGACGGAACCGGCTCCGTGACGTCATCGCCGAGCTACTAACGGTTCTAAAGAACTGGATAGAACCGGTAGGAACCCACCTCTGGTTTCACACCAATGGAGCAATTTCACGGGTTGTAGAGATCACTCCCCTCCGGCCACTGTGGGTAACCCTGGGAGACAGCCTTGAGAGAGATACGTCTGGAATGTGCTTCTGTTTTTGGCTGCCATGCTGCTTCGTCAGTTTCCCATCCCCCTTTGCCTATGGCAACTCGAGAGCAGGCCAGGGATGCTTTGCGAGTTGACATATTGTTTGGATAAAATAACTCCTGTGAGTTCACAAGAAACAAAATGGCAGGAAAATGAACATACCCTACAGGAAGGACGTGTTGCTGCTTCCCCCCCCCAACTCATTAGTCCAAAGAAGTCAATACCATTTTTTACTTCTGTAGACAGAAAAAGTGAGGAAAGAATTAAGGTAAACCATTCTATGTCTAATCTGTTTCTATTTAATTATAGCAGGTCTGCTTTTTAGTGTCTTATCATTTGTTGGGATGGTGTTCGCTTACTTTGAACTGGTCTCTTGAGGCCATCAAACTTCCAGGATGTCTTCCCAGAATATATCCCTGTATATTTACAAGGGTTATCTTGTTGAAATTAATATGATTTATAGAATTGCCCTACAAGTGACACTAGGTGATTTACAAGATTAAAAACAGACAAACCAAACAAAACCCTCTAATGCCCAAGGGTAAACAATTGACCCCGTTCATCATCAATAGACCTCATCTCCACGTTGACCAAAACCCTGGGGGGGGTCTTCAATGCCTTGGGAAAGACTAACAGGGTTTGGGCCATCCAAAACTTTATGGGAATGCTAAAACGAAACAACTCCCTTGGTTCTGTTCTACATCCTGTGTGATAGAAAAATAAATGTATTCATTGCTTTTTTTGTGTGTATGAATTTTAGGTTCATACTAGGGCATTTGTAGCTAATGTAGAAGATTCTTTGATTAAGAATTTCCGGAGGCAGGGGAACTGTTTACTGAAGTCTCTGGAGAACAATTAGGATGGTACTTTATAAGTATCCAACTGGTCACAAGGCACTATCATATGTTTATTCATATTGGTGATCTCTGTGGACATTTTTGTTTGTTTGTTTTGGTATTCACACTTTTGATAAACCTCTCCATAAACTAGGAGGCCACTGAATTTTTATTGGAATGCTCTAATCCAGGGGTCACCTACCTTTCGGACCTCAGGGACCACTAAATTCATAATTTTAAATCCTGCGGACCACTAATATGATCTGCCTAATGACTGGGTGGGCGTGGCTAGGTGGTCATGTGACTGGGTGGGTGTGGCCAACTCGATGTCACTCACATCAAGGGGCGCCTCGCCAGCCTCTACTTGCTCCTCCCCTCCCAGCCACTCCTGGCCTGCCCGCTCAGGCTCCTTAGGGCCCCAACAGGAAGCAGTTGTTGGAGCCACCACGAGAAAGGCAAAACAGTTCAAATTGGATCTGACCGAGAAGGAGACTCAGCAGAAGCACCTCACTGAGGACTACGAGCATAGGCTTTCCAAGCAGAGGGAAGACCTGCGGGAGTGCAAGGCCAGGTACCGGCACCTGGAGGCTCAGCGCCACCAGTGGCGCTTCCCTCCAGCCTTCGCCCAAAGCCCCTCACCAGGAGGCTGAAACAGACCCCAAGTCGGAATTTCTGCCCCTCCCCCTCTGACCCACACAAAAAGACCCTGAAGGGGGAGACTCTCTGCAGCAACACAAGCGTTCATTGCACGTATCCGGCCCAGGGGGCGTAGTTTGAGGACCCCTGATTTAGTGCAATATAAAAAATGCAAATAATTTTTCTGCGGACCACCAAAATTTTCTCGTGGATCATCAGTGGTCCAGGGACCACCAGTTGGTGACCGCTGCTCTAATCAGTCTCTTGCTGTTGGAGAGCATGAATTCAAGAGTTTGGATCCTGAAACAAAGAGAATGAGTTGGAACTTTGAAGAAGCATGTCTGCTGTTGCCTTAATGTTATGCTTTACTGCCGGGTGAGGAGCAGCTGCCATTAGAAGCACCAGGATGGTTGCAATTGCAGAACTCGTACAAAGGCACCAATTCACAACATAAGTAATTCCATGTGGCCTTCCCAAAGATGCATGTGTAATTACATTCTTGTTGACCCCTCCTAGGGAATCGTGTGTTGAGGGCTCTTCCTTGTATGAATACGTCCTCTGATTAATGCTAGGGGTGAAGACTCATGCAGAAGGAAACTGGTCTTTTGGGACCCACAGGTCTTCAGTGCATCTGGGAAATTGTCTTGTCAAGATTGTCGTCTTCCGATTTGCTTTCTGGAGAGAGAGGGGGGAGGGGGAAGGGGAATGGGGAGGGAGAGAGGGGGAGAGAGAGAGAGAGAGAGAGGGAGAGGGAGAGGGAGAGGGAGAGGGAGAGGGAGAGAGAGAAAGGGAAGGGGAATGGGGAGGGAGAGAGGGGGAGAGAGAGAGAGAGAGAGAGAGGGAGAGGGAGAGGGAGAGGGAGAGGGAGAGGGAGAGAGAGAAATATCAGCCAAAGTACTTCCCCCCCCCCCATAACTCCTTCCTTTTAAGTAGCCCAAGACCCTAGAATCTCAGGTTGTGGTTTATTTTGCTTGTTTTGCAGAGCGATGGCAACATCTAATCATAAAATAAAGATACAAAGAGCTGATAAATGTAGTCTTGTCTCTACTAAGAACAAAGTACCTGTGCCTAGCTTCTTGGGTTTCTTGGCTATCACCCAATTCCTTTAACCTATTATTTGTATCTGACGGCTGCGGTGCACTTATAGAATGGTATGTTATGTACCGACTTGTTTCGTTAGTATTTTTTTTTTAATCAGCAAAGCCATTCAGCAAGTTGCTTGAGTATGAAAAAAAAGACAATACACTGTTTATTCAAGTGTGTTCATACATGTGTAGGATTATGGTAGACGTTCAACACTGTCGCTAGGATGAACCAGAGCCAAAGTGAAATTAAACCTTATTTAAGACATGGTAGCCTTCTTCGCCGCTGATTTATAGCATCCCCCAGCCATCAGTGTGCTGATATAAAGCTTGTCTTCCTAATGATCTATGGCCACAGCGATGACTGGGCGATGCTATAAATCGCTAGTGTAGAAGTCCTCATAGCTACCGGATCTATCTTTCCTCCCTTACTCAAATTCAAGAGATCTGAAATTCTGGATGGAATCCTAGTGTGTAAGGGCTGGGGCAGGCAATTCATTTTCCCAAACGGGTCCCATGAGAAACTGGGACTGTTTCTCGGAGGGAGGAACCAATAGGTTCTGTGAAGGTGTGTTGGCACGCAGGTATGCAATTGAAAAAAAAAAAAGAGAAGCGTTCAAGCCTTCAAAACAAAAGCAATGCTTGATGTACAGTTATTTACATTTGATTTCTAATTTCCAGTTGACCTTACGTGGGCCGGACAGGGACCGCCGAAGGCCGGATGTGGCTTGGGGACTATAAAATGCCCAGATGGTCGTGTAGGAGGAAGTTGTTATGAATCTTTAACCAATTATCCAGTGCTATTCTGGTCAAATGTACAGCCCGGTGCTTGTTATTTTTAGTGTTACAATAGGATATGTGTGTTTCTAAGGGCAAGGAAGAGGGGATGTAAGAGCCAAAGCAATGATGATGAAAAAAAATGGTGACGGGGGGGGGGGAATGGGGGGGGAATAGAGAGAACTTTGTTTTGAGTTAATATATTTTAGCCCTCCCCATTAACATCACAATTAGCTAAGTCTTTTGGCTGCAGGTGGCTGGCTCATACACAACTGTTGTTGTTCACCTCCAGCTTTTGAGTTAAGGCAGGGAAACATCAAAATAAACACACCAACCTGTGAACTCTTTCCCATCTGTGCAAGTATCTAATTTCTGCCTTCCAGTGAGCTGAAAAAAAAAGCTTCAGCATTAACTTGCTTATTTTTTCCCTTCCTTTCCTCCCTCCATTCCTTCTTTTTAATTTCGCTGTCTGGCTGTCTTATTTCCTGAGTTTGCCTTTGAATTGGGCTAGTAATTTCTCAGATTCTGAACTGGCGTTGCCCAATGTCGTGAGTTAATGAGGAGGAGGGTGGCATTCTGGTTTGAGGATAACGCCTGCTTTATTTTGGGGGTGGATTTGTGTGAAAAGTAGAAGAACTTAAACAATACCTTACAGATGGGTGTTTGAGTGAGTGACTGCCCCATAGATGATGGTCTTCAAAATGCACAGGCTTGTGTTTCAAAGATGACATTTTGCAAGGTTAATCCAAGATCCCTCAGGATGGCGATGGATCTTGCCATCTTAACCACAGTTAAATGCCTGGAGGTGTACCAGGGTCTGCGGGAATGTTGCTGATTCATCTATGTTCCATACTTAAGCTGATGCAAATTCTCAGAGTGCCTAGGTTGAAGCACTAGCATGTTGTACAGTTGGGATTGTTGGAAGAAATATCCATCTGGTTCAGTTCCAAGCCGGGAGAAAGACATCGGAAACATGGAGGCTGATTGGAAAGATGGTTTATTGATGAAGCAGAACCACATGGGTTCTGGTGTAGCTGACCACATGGAGTGGAGAGTCAGGGTTATTTATACCCTCTCTTGGGCCTTGCCCTTGAGCTTCCTGTTCCTGTGCGAGAAATGTATTCTATTGGCTGTAGTCAGACTCCCATGGGGCTATGTGGGGTCATGTTTGTCTGAATCAAAATTGGTTGAAGCCTGGAGGGTGATGCAATGTCTCCAGGTGATTTTGCAATGCGGTGAGCCCTGCTGATAGATAATCCTGTTCTGTCCTGGAGGGTCATATCTTAATCCAATGATGGCGAACCTTTTTTTCCTCAGGTACCAAAAGTGCGCGCAACCCCCCGCACATGCGCACACGACCCCCCCATCCCCCGTTTTGGGCCTAGCAGGCCTCCCTGAAGCCTCCAGAGGGTGGAAATGGCCGGTTTCCCGACTTCCGGTGGGCCCGGTAGGCCCGTTTTTCGCCCTCCCCAGGCTCCAGAGGCTTTCCTGGAGCCTGGGGAGGGCAAAAACAGCCTCCCCCACCCCTGGAGGCCCTCCGAAGGCCAGAAACAGCCCGTTTCCCAACTTCTGGTGAGCCCGGTAGGCCCGTTTTTCACCCTCCCCAGGCTCCAGAGGCTTTCTTGGAGCCTGGGGAGGGTGAAAATGGCCTCCCAGAGCCTCCGCGCGAGCCCTGTACTTACCTGGCATCCAAAATGGGCCACGTGGGGACTCCTGGGAGGGGAGGTGTGGTGTGGGCGGGGCCAGCTGAAAATCAGCTGGCCGGTGCGCGCATGCACGCTGGAGCTGAGCTAGGGCAACGGCTCGCATGCCCACAGATATGGCTCCGCATGCCACCTGTGGCTCGCGTGCCATAGGTTCGCCATCACGGCCTTAATCCCATCACCCTGGAGCTGGCCCAGTCCTTCTCAATGGGCACCAAATATCTGCTGGGGGGCAGGGAGCTGAAGCTCTGAATTTCTGTCTTCCTTAAGATTTCTATTTCTCTATTAGGGGAAATATAATATTCTGCCTTTTTAAATATTTCCTAAAATATTTCATTCTTCTATGAGAGGGGTGGGTGCTAACTTTCTACAGGATGTTCCCATCTCTTTATGTCTTCGCAAAGCCCATTTATATATATATATAAAACAGGCTATTGTGTTCTGAAGCTTCTGTGGCTCTGCAGGTCAAATATTGCATGTGCCTTAATACAGGTATAGTCCTTGAATTATGACCACAGATAAGCAGAAAGTTTATGTGGCTGAGCGAGACATTTGCTTCGCCCCATTTTACAAGCTTTCTTGCCACAGTTGTTAAGTGAGTCAATGCAGTTGTTAAGTTAGTCACACGGTTGTTAAGAGAATCTGGCTTCCCCCTTGTCAGAAGGTGGCAAAAGGGGATCACGTGACCCCGGGACACTGCAACCGTCATAAATATGAGTCAGCTGTCAAGCGTCTGAATTTGGATCACGTGATGCTTCAACGGTTGTAGGTGCGAAAGCTGGTCATAAGTTCCTTTTTTTCAGTGCTGTTTTGTAACTTGGAACGGTCACTAAATGAACTGTTGTAAGTCAAGGACTACTGTACTATTTCCCTGTGCACTGCTTTCATGGATAATAATGTTGCAAGGTTGCAAACCTTTCGGCTTGCTGTTTATTGTTATGAAGCTTTATTATTGCTGAGTAAGACATTTGTTGAGTAAATTTTGTCCCCTTTTTAAGACCTTTCTGGCCAGAGTTGCTGAGTGAATCGTGGCAGTTGTTAAATTAGTTCACCCAGTTGTTAAGTGAATTGGGATTCCCCATTGATTTTGCTTGTCAAAAGGCTGCAAAAGGTGACCACGTGACCCTGGGACACTGCAACCGTCATAAATATGAGTCAGTTGCCAAGTGTCTGAATTTTGATCACGTGATCATGGGGATTCTGCAACAGTCGTGTTAAAAAACGGTCATTAAGTCACTTTTTTCAGCGCCGTTGTAACTTCGAACGGTCACTAAACGAACTGTTCTTGTAAGTCGAGGGCTACCTCTACTGTTTCCAGGTGCATTGCTTGCATGGATCATAAGGTTGCAAAGTTGCAAACTCTTTGTCAGGGTTCCAAGTCATAGACCCATAGCAAGCAAAACTCCGAGGCAGGTAGATTCCTCAAAGAATAGCTTTATTGGAGATATCATATTGGCACAGATCTGGTGAAAACCGACTCTGAAGGTTCCCGCGGTTTTCACCTAATTAAAAGTAAAAGTTTCCCCCTCCCCCAATCCCAAACAATCAGTCACATGGCCCAATCAAGGCAGCATCCTCTGGTCTGGTGACATCACTCCTCCTCCCTCCGGCCAGGTGTGAGAACAAACGTCCTTGGTTCCCAAGAGAAAGTATTTTATTTTGACTACACAACTCCAGCTATCTCTAACCCCCCCCCACTCCCTATCCCTCACTCCAGTGTGGCAACACTGAAGCTCCAAGATGGCTTCGGCCAGGCCAGCTTCAAGGCTGACACTCTGCTGGTCATGGTTATAAAGCCTTCGCTGCCGTGAGCGCCATTGTATCTGTGTTAAACTTCTCTTTCACCACTTATGTGACAAATGCTTCCAAGCCATGGCATGGTAGAAAGAGCCATGAATCGGAATGCTTGAGGAATTAGTCCATTGTGGCTTGTGACACAAAGTAATCTGATCCCTTATCTCCCTGATTAATGTGCAGCTCAGCAGGCAGCTGCCCTTTAGGATTTCATGCTTCTCCAGATTTTGCAGCGCAACTCTTGGGTCGGGCATGTGGGGTTTTTATTACACGAAAGAGCCTATGGTGCCCATGTTGTAAAGGAAATGCATTTTTAAATGCAGTCAGTAGGTATTATGGATGTTTGTTCCTCCTTTAAAAAAGAAATGGATTCCCGTGAAAACGAGATGAAACGCGTCAAAGCACCAACTGAACATGACATAACACTGCAAATGAACTGCAAATAAAAAAGATCTTCCCCTTTTTAGTCTACATATTTAGTGTGTATGTGTGTTTAATCTATCTATCTATCTATCTATCTATCTATCTATCTATCTATCTATCTATCTATCTATCTATCTTAGATAGATAGATAGATAGATAGATAGATAGATAGATAGATAGATAGATAGATAGATAGATAGATAGATAGATAGATAGATAGATAGAAATAGAAATAGAAATAGAAATAGAAATAGAAATAATAGAAATAGAAATAGAAATAGAAATAATAGAAATAGAAATAGAAATAGAAATAGAAATAGATAGAGATAGAGATAGAGATAGATAGATGTTAGCTAGATAGCTAGATAGCTAGATTATATATATAGCTAGCTAGCTAGCTAGCTAGCTCTATATCTAGCTAGTTAGATGATAGATAGATAGATAGATAGATAGATAGATAGATAGATAGATAGATAGATGGATAGATAGATAGATGATATAGATAGATGATAGATGATAGATAGATGATAGTTAGATAGATAGATAGATAGATAGATAGTTGATAGATAGATAGATAGATAGATAGATAGATAGATAGATAGATAGATAGATAGATAGATAGATAGATAGATGATAGAAAGAGAGAGAGATAGAGAGAGAGATAGAGAGATAGAGAGATAGATAGATGATAGATAGATAGATGATATAGATAGATGATAGATGATAGATAGATGATAGTTAGATAGATAGATAGATAGATAGATAGTTGATAGATAGATAGATAGATAGATAGATAGATAGATAGATAGATAGCTAGATAGATAGATAGAAAGATAGATAGATAGATGATAGATAGATAGATACACACATACACACACACATACACACTCATAATGATATATCACTATTGTATGTACACTGAGAGCTTATGCACCAGAGACAAATTCCTTGTGTGTCTAATCACACTTGGCCAATGAAGAATTCTAATTCTAATTCATATCACATTCCAGAAAATGAGATGCATAAGCATTCCTTAGCTCAGGAGCTTGATTCTTGATCTGTATGCCAAGTTTCTCTTTGGTTACAGGTAATATTTTTTTTGCTCATAAAATGGTTTAAAAGCAGACAAACAGATTTTTTAAAAAACGGATTTACACAGTTGGAAGGGACCTTGTAGGCCATCTAGTCTAACCCCCCCCCTGCCCAAGCAGGAGACCCTACACCATTTCTGACAAATGGCAGAACGAGTTCTGAAACCAGCTAAGCCAAGCCGACTTGGCGAAAACTTTTGATTTAAATTTTCTAAGGATGCCTTCTTTAAGGGCCGATCCTCACAAAGGGTTGAGGAAAACTTTTGCTTCCTAGGAGAATGCCTGGTAAAATGTGTTTGTCTCACCATGTGCAGATTTGCCAATTTACTACTTGCGAATTAGATGGTGGGAATTTCAGCAACCCCTTTACACTCTCAACTCTGAAAAGATTTAAAGAGGCGGGGAGGGGGGGGGAGGGCTGACATTGAAATGACATCAGGGCCACACAGGTAGTCCTCGACTTACGACCACAATTGAGCCCACAATTTCTGTTGCTAAGTGAGACATTGGTTAAGTGAGTTTTGCCCCATTTTACGACCTTTCTTACCACAGCGGTTAAGTGAATCACTGCAGTTGGTCAGCCACTAATACGGTTTGTAAAGTGAATCTGGCTTCCCCATGGAATTTGCTTGTCAGAAAGTCTCAAAAGGCCCCCGGGACACAGCAATGGTCATAAGTATGAATCAGTTGCCAAGCATCTGAATTTTGATGCAAACCTGCAAAGGTTGTAACTGAAAAACAGCCATAAGTCACATTTTTTCAGTTGCCGTTGTAACTTTGAACAGTCACTAAATGAATGGCCATAAATTGAGGACTACCAGTATACGTTTTCCATCAACAGAGCATATTCTCTGTATACATACAGTAAATACCAGTTATAACAACTTATTTGGCAAGGCAACACTTTATATTTGACTTCATTCGTGACTATGCTGACATAATTGAGCTGATCCCAAGCTTGAATCAAGCTGGATAATTTTTTTAAAAAAACTTTTTTATTTATTTGTATTATTATTTTTATCAATGGCTCAAGATGGGCAAACCTATCCAACCCATTTTTCCCTTCCTGTTTTCCCCACAACAACAGCCTTGCGAGGTAGGTTGGGCTGATATGGAACCGCGTGTTCCCCAAACATCAACCAACAGCGCTGAAATAAATGTATCTAAATTCTCTTCAAAACTTAAAAAGGCTGCAACTTCAAGGAGAATAAAAATATACAGGGGTACCTGGATCCTCGTCCCCTTCAAAAACTTGTCGAATTTGGTATTTGACCCATTTTGTTGTGAAAATGTTGTGTTCTTTTTGGTAGGCAATGCAAAAGGGGGACAGTTGTGGAGGACGGACAGGAAGTCAGCCATGCTGTAGCGACTACAGAGAATAAACAGGAAGTGGGGGACAGCCTCAAGAGGGTGGACAGGAAGTCAGCCATGTTGGGAAGGTCATAGACATAGAAAAAAAGGGATAGACAGGAAAGAAGAGTCACATAGCTTGTTTGGTACTCATCATCTTTAGTACTTGTCACACCTCCCGGAATCACTTAATGATGAGTACCAAGGGACTGTAGGTAGTCCTCGACTTACGACCGCAGTTGAGCCCAAAATTGATGTTGCTAAGCGAGACATTTCAGTGAATTTTGCCCCATTGTATGACCTTTCTTGCCAGACATGTTGTTAAATGAATCACGGAGGTTGTTAAGTAACACGGTTGTTAAGTGAATCTGGCTTCCCCATTGTGAGAGGGAAACCAAAGGGGAATCATATGACCCCGGGACATTGCGACCGTCATAAAATGAATCAGTTCCCAAGTGTCCAAATTTTGATCACGTGACCATGCTGCAACGGCCGTAAATGTGAAAAATGGTCATAAGTCCCTTCCTTCAGTGCCGTTGTAACTTTGAACAGTCACTAAATGAACTGTTATAAGTTGAGGATTACCTGTATATGCAAAAATCCATCATCACCAGCAATGAACGGCCGGTTTCAATGGCAGTAAATTAAAGAAAATTGAATTGAATTCTGTATGGTTTGCTAAAACTATTGAATACAAACTAACATTAAGGGTTTGGATAATTTGTAACCCCAACAATCAACAGGATTAAATCAAATGTTTGGTAGATGGGGAAACCCTGAATGTATTCAATCGTTTTGACAATTTTAAATGGATTTAGCCAAATAAGTTAATGTTTCCTACAGTTCTGAGGTGCGTTTCTGGCTATCTTTGGAACTTTTTTCCCCTCTATTTTTTTTCCCTTCCTACCTAGCTTTTGAACTTTTCAGCCATTCACAAACCTTGTGCTTTGTCTGGTGCAGATGACATTAAGGTGGCTGCCTTCTGCAGCTTGACCTGGGGAGTTAGTCCCATCGATTTTACTGATTATAATTCTGAGCAGTCATGCAAAAAACACCACGACAAGCACAGAAAAAGCCTTAACAATGTTGGCTTCGCTTGCTTTCTTTGGCCAAGTTCCCCTTCATCTTTAGCCCCGATTTTTGCTAGAAAACAGCTGAGTGAATTTCTGATATTTTTCATATGACTACAGGAATTAAGATAAAAAGTTGAATGCTTAGTCTGTTGCTGCTTGACACATAGTGATAATAATGAACAGCGACTGAAATCATGTTCTCCTTCTGGAGATCAGATGCTGGAACAGACAATATGTTTGTATAATCCTCAGGGGCATATTTTTTTCTCTCCCCCTTATCCTTTCAATTACAGTTTCGCATTAAAAGACCCATTTGCCAGAAACTCCTATTTGGATATGCCCTTCATTTCACCTCCCCGTGCGTAATTCATCTTGGAATGCACAGGGTTTTCAGAATTTATTGTATTACCAACTTTTTGAAGGAAATAATTGAAAAAAAAAAAGGTTTTAGACTTAGTGATTTTTTTGGAGAACAGGCTGACAGGTGGTACCATATGACTTTTGGGGGGGATTAACGAAGTTCTGAAAATGCTGTCATTTCAGGGTATTGGATCCCTGTCAGGATTTGAGTCACTGTCAAGCAAAAGGAGCTGACTTTTTTTTTTTTTTTGCTGAACAAATTGTGGCAGGCATTAGTGGGATGGCAGTATCAGACAGAAACAGCTGAGTACATTTGATCAGTTCTGGAATCTTAAGTCATTGAAGGAAATGAGGAGGGAACAAGAAAAAAAAATTGGGGCTGGAAGAACAAGTTTTCCCTCTCTGTCTAATTTTGTGCCAGTGTTTGGTGCTGTACAGTAGTGGCCCCCAACCTTGGGGGCACCAGGGACCGGTTCCATGGAGATACATTTTTCAGTGGACCTGACGGAGTGTGGTTTTGTGTGCTGCCTGCATCCCATGGATGGGGCTTCACTTGTTTGTGTGGCACAGTTTCTGGCATGCTGTGGCCCCATGCTGGTAAATGGACCAGCGGTTGGGGACCCCTGCTGTAGAGGTAGTCCTTGGCTTATAACAGTACATTTACTGAAAGAGTGCAGAGAAGAGCAACAAAGATGATTAGGGGACTGGAGGCTAAAACATATAAAGAACGGTTGCTGGAACTGGGTATGTCTAGTCTGATGAAAAGAAGGACTATGGGTGACATGATAGCAGTGTTCCAATATCTCAGGGGCTGCCACAAAGAAGATGGAGTCAAGCTATTCTCCAAAGCACCTGAGGGTAGGACAAGAAGCAATGGGTGGAAACTAATCAAGGAGAGAAGCAACTTAGAACTAAGGAGAAATTTCCTGACAGTTAGAACAATTAATCAGTGGAACAATTTGCCTCCAGAAGTTGTGAATGCTCCAACACTGGAAGTTTTTAAGAAGATGTTGGATAACCATTTGTCTGAAGTGGTGTAGGGTGTCCTGCCTAAGCAGGGGGTTGGACTAGAAGACCTCCAAGGTCCCTTCCAACTCTGTTATTTTATTCTATTCTATTCTATTTAGCGACCGTTTGAAGTTACAATGGCACTGAAAAAAGGGACTTATCACCATTTTTCACCCTTACGACTGTAGTAGCATCCCTGTGATCACGTGATCAGAATTTGGACCCTTGGCAACTGACTCATATTTACGACGGTTATAGTGTCCCAGGGTCATGTGATCACCCTTTTGCCACCTTCTGACAAGCAGAGTCAATGGGGAAGCCAGATTCACCTAACAACTATGTCACTAACTTAACAACTTCAGTGATTCACTTCATACCTGTGGCAAGAAAGGTTGTAAAAGGTCACTTAACAAATTGCTCACTTAGAAACAGAAATTTTGGGCAAGATGGTCACAGATTTCCTTTTTGTGGCAAAGTCAACGGGGAAGCCAGGTTCACTTAACAGCCGCTGACTAACTTAACAACTGCCGTGATTCACTTCACAACTGCCGCAAGAAAGGTTGTAAAATAGGGCAAAATTCACTTAACAGCTGTCTCGCTTAGTAACAAAAAATTTGGGCTCCATTCTGCTCATACGTTGAGGGCTACCTGTATCATATTTAGGTTTGAAAGAGAAAAAGGAAAAAACGGGACACACATAGACGCACCAAAACAAGAATACAAAAGAGGATGGAACGAAATCTTAGCTATATTGAGATCTGATGAAAGAGAATTTTAGAGGGGTTCGAACTCCTAAAATATACATCTTAGGTTCCTCAGGAGCTCTTGTGCTGATAGGATGTGGCGTCAGGTTCCTGAGATGGACGGAGGAGAATTCTTTCATGCGAGCCGTCTTCCTGCTTGCTGTTGCGGTTATTTTGAGGTGTGTGGGTGGACGTGAGCCACCGAGAAGCATCTTCTCTCTGGTGTGGTTGTGCTGTGGAAGTATCTGCAGCGATGCTTCAGCGTGGGGACTGGAGAAGGATGGTCCAGGTTCTAAATATAAATGGAGAAAAGGAATCAAATCAGGGGTGAAATTCAATTTTTTTCCCAGCGGTTCTGTGGGCGTGGCTTGGTGGGCGTGATGGGAAGGATACTGCAAAATCCCCATTCCCTCCCCACTCCTGGGGGAAGGATACTGCAAAATCTCCATTCCCACCCCATTCCAGGGGAAGGATACTGCAAAATCTCCATTCCCACCCCACTCCAGGGGAAGGATACTGCAAAATCTCCATTCCCTCCCCACTCCAGGGGAAGGATACTGCAAAATCCCCATTCCCACCCCACTCCAGGGGAAGGATACTGCAAAATCTCCTTCCCTCCCCACTCCTGGGGGAAGGATACTGCAAAATCTCCATTCCCACCCCACTCCTGGGGAAGGATACGGCAAAATCTCCATTCCCTCCCAACTCCTGGGGAAGGATACTGCAAAATCTCCTTCCCTCCCCACTCCTGGGGGAAGGATACTGCAAAATCTCCATTCCCACCCCACTCCTGGGGAAGGATACTGCAAAATCTCCATTCCTTCCCCACTCCTGGGGAAGGATACTGCAAAATCTCCTTCCCTCCCCACTCCTGGGGGAAGGATACTGCAAAATCTCCATTCCCACCCCACTCTGGGGCCAGCCAGAGGTGGTATTTGCCGGTTCTCCGAACTACTCAAAATTTATGCTACCGGTTCTCCAGAACCTGCTGAATTTCACCCCTGAATCGAACCATTTAGCATGTTGCTTCTAGGCAGACTGAGGAAGGAAAATGAACTGACTTTGCCTGGAAGGGGGAAACTTGTTGGAACTACCCTGCTCTATTATGTCAAGGTGCCCAGCTGCTTTTAACTCATAAACCCATACAGGTAGTCCTCGACTTACGGCCACCACTGAGCCCAAACATTTCCATGGCTAACTGAGACATTTGTTGAGTTTTGCCCCATTTTACGAGCTTTCTTGCTGCCGTTGTTAAGCGAATCACTGCAGTTGATCAGGGAGTAACCCGGTTGTTAAATGAATCTGGCTTCCCCACTGACTTTGCTTCTCAGAAGGGGATCGCGTGACCTTGGGACATAGCAACGGTCATAAGTATGAACCAGTGGCCAAGCATCCGAATTTTGATCACATGATCGGGGATGCTGCAAAGGTTGTAACTGTGAAAAACGGTCATAAGTCACATTTTTCAGTGGCGTTGTAACTTTGAACGGTCACTAAATGAACTGTTGTAAGTCGAGGACTACCTGTACTATTTCTCCCTCCCCAGTTCACACCTCATATAGTCCTCCGTTAGTGACTAAGGGACTGCTCAATCTTCCCCAACCAGGTATTCTCTGGTTGTTAGACTTCAACATCCAAATTGGCTATAGTAGCTGTAATTACAGATAGTTCTCGACTTACAACAGTTCATTTAGTGACCAAAGTTACTGAAAAAAGCGACTTATGACCGTTTTTCACAGTTATGACCATTGCGGCATCCTCATGCTCACGTGATCAAAATTCAGACGCTTGGCAACGGACTGATATTTATGACGGCTGGCCTTTTGTGACAAGCAAAGTCAATGGGGAAGCCAGATTCCCTTAACAAAAGTGCTAATAACTGAACAAGTGCAGTGATCCACTTAACAACTATAGCAAGAAAGGTCGTAAAATGTGACAAAACTCACTTAACAAATGTCTCGCTTAACACCAGAAATTTTGGCCTCAGTTGTGGTCGTAAGTCAAGGATTACCCTGTATTAGCTGAGAGAAGGGTTGGGGAAAATCAGTTTAAGACCGATTCTCGGCAGCAGTCCTATAGCGAAGAGAGTAGAGAAAGTATTCCTTCTGGCTTTGTTCTTGCAAATTTATTATTAGTTGTGCATCCTAGACAGCAAATTCATATCAAGTTTCTCAAAAGAGGCAGCCACAGTACTGTGATCATTAATTTAATTGACATCACCGAGATGAAAGGTTCCTTCCGTGATTAACTGCCCAGCTGATCTGTCTTTTGTTTAGTTTTGTTTAAACACAAACATTTATAGAAGCTGCAGGTGGCAAGTGGCACCAAGATACACTCCTGGGTCCAAGCTGTGTGGAATGTGTTAATGTTACGTGCAAATTGGCTGGTGTGGGCAAAGTTGGCTTGCAGATTTTAACAGCTGACTTAATTAAGCCTCGTGCATTGGAAGATGAGGTCAGATTTCTCTTCTGACACATTCCTGCACTGATTATCTGTGGCAAGATGGGTCCTTCTGCGGTTACATGGGTTTGCGTGTAGTTTTTTTGTTTTGCATCGCCAATTTATGAGCAGTTTTCATTTGCCAGAGTTCTCCCATTTGGAGGGCTACATGTGCGCCCTTGTCAAAAAGATACGGTCTTACAAAGAGTAGGTTGTAGATGGCGGTGCCCCTACTTAACATGAGTTGACGTGGTGCCACATGGAAGGTTCCTCTTTCCTGCTTATAGTAGTCCAGGTGCCTCCCTGTTGATTGACGGGTGCATTATAGAAAGGGAAGGAAATAATTTGTCTCCGGATTTTAGCAAGGTGTTTGACATGGCATTTCCCTGAAATATTGGCAAGATGGCAAGGGTATATTTTACATCTCCTAATGCAAAATTGATGCGGAAAATGGTGTGCTGCGTAGTCTTGCAAAATTGAAAAATGTTCCTCCTTGGTATTAGAAGCAGGGTTTATAATGTGGATGCTTCATTCTCTGAAACTCATTTGTAAGGAAAACGAGCTGGATCTGCCTTCGGAAATGGATTTCAAGAGTCACGCCATATATTCCTCTTCTCCATTTTTTGGAAGGTTGAGACTAGACGTTCGTTTGTTGTTGTTGGGTGTGTGATTCTTGCACATTCTTTCTATGTTTACAGGCGACAACTTCCAAAGCTTTTGTGGAAATTTAGTGGTTGGGGAAAGGTTTTGTCAACTTCAAACTCACTTCGTGGCATCAAGTACCTATCTGTTTGGTCCTTGCCTTGCCTCTTATTGCAGCATAGATAGCAATTTGCAAGACTTGTTGATTGTTTGCAAGAGTTATTAAGAAGAAGGTTGATAAGGTCTTGCCCAAAATTTCTGTTGCTAAGTGAGCAATTTGTTAAGTGACCTTTTACAACCTTTCTTGCCACAGTTGTTAAGTGAATCGTGGAAGTTCTTACGTCAGTGACACACAGTTGTTAAGTGAATCTGGCTTCCCCACTGACTTAATTTAATTTAATTTAATTTATAAAATTTGACTTAATCATGCTCAAAGCTTTCAGATGTTCCTCTAGTTATGGAAGTATTTTGATGCATGTGTGTTGCTCAGTTAATCCTTATAAATGCAGCTGAAGAGGCCACCAGTCTTGTGCCAATGTCAACACCACATGAAGGTGCATGAAGCCTTCAAGCCACATTCTATTTGCAACCAGACACCCAAAATCTGTCTTGTTTTGCATTTCTTGCTTGTCAGAAGGTTGCAAAAGGGGATCACATGACCCTAGGACATTGCAACTGTCATAATTATGAGCCGGTTGCCAAGTGTCTGAATTTTGATCACGTGACTATAGGGATGCTGCAACAGTGATAAAACGGTGTGGAAAACGGTCATAAGTCACTTTTTTTCAGTGCTCTTGTAACTTTGAACAGAGACTAAATGAACTGTTGTAATCCGAGGACTATCTGTATGCCACAAGATGGTATTTTTCATTTTGGGAACTTTGCTTTGTTGATGTGTAAATACAATTTCCTCTTACACTGGCCTGGAATGGCCATTTTCTGTGGGTTAAGTTTTCCTGTACACTAGTCTACTTTTTAATGTCAGGGTTCCAAGTAACACCCTCAGCGCAAGAAGACTCCATGCCTAGAAGTTCCTCAAAGTTCCATTTTATTAGAGATGTCATATTGGCACATCTGGAGAAAACCCGAATCTGAAAGCTTCCAGGTTTTCACCACCCAAAAGAAAGTCCAAGTCCCTTCCCTCTGCACCCACATGTCCATTCACATGGTCCAATCAATGCACCGTCCCAACTGGAGATGCCTCCCAGTCGCACCACTCCAGGTGCAGGGCCGAGTGTCCTTGACTCTCAGAAAAAAAGAATGTTATTATGGCTAGATATCCTTGCAACTCCATGCAATCCCCCCCCCTCCCAGTTTCCCACAGCACTAAGTGTGGCAGCCCTGAAGATCCAAAGAAAAAGATGGTCTCCAGGGCTGACGTTTACTTTTTCTATTCTTCTACCTTCCACTGCTTTTCAACCCAAAGTGCTGAAGTTCAATCATGCAACGTTACCTTGGCTTGAATTGTCAGACGCACAGGGGAAAAATATGAACTCTAATTTCCCTTGAAACAACTTCATTATTAGAAAGCATTATCAGAATATCATTTGTTGTCAAGGAAAGCAATCCCTGTTTAGGTTTTTAATTAATCTCTTGAGAGACTCTGCAGACTTACGGATGGAAAATATTGTAAATACCCTGGGGAGGGAGGGGGGGGAATGAAAGAAGACAAAAACACAGGTTTATTTTTATTTTTTTTAGAAATGAAGAAAATATTTAATTTCCAAAATATTCAGGAAACTCCCCCCCCCCCCATACTTTGGAAGCTTTTCCCAAAATGGAATCTGAAGAAAGGAAAGTAACGGTGGTCAGTCGGAAGTGGAGAAAAAGAAATAACTTTCCATCATCCATGACAACTTCTTATGGTTAACTTTTATTCTCTTCTGCCATGCAAGGATTGTCCAACAAGGATGGATGGGCAAGCAGCAGACGTTTATGGAGATTCTCAGTCATCCGGGTCATGGTTGTCCCAAAGGTGTTTTTTCAAAAGGCAACTGGTCTGAACGTGCTTTTGAAAGCACCTTTTGAAACAAGCACCTTTGGGAGAGGCAAGCAGATATGTAAGAACTGCATATCCTGATTATGGAGGATAGGTGGTAAGACAGAGCGCCCAACAGTTCATGGACGATGAAAAGAAATATCAGCTTTGCACGTTCCATGGATTTCATAATTTCCCCGGCATTGGGAACTAGGTTTGGAGTGGTTGCATTGTCTGATCTGGACCTGGTTAATCAAGTAATGGTGGGAGATTTTTCTGTGCTGACAAACTCACTCAACATTGGGGCTTCTCTGGGATCTAGAAGGCTTGTTTCTGAGGTTTAAGGAAGCAGTGTATTAAAGATAATTTCACCTCCCTAAAAACTGAGCACGATGGCTCAGCAGTTAAAAATGTTGACCTTGTCAGCTGGAGAGCCGACAGCGCAGGTTTGAGACCCGAGGTCCATACAATGGAGTGAGCTCCTGCCCACCTAGCAGTTCGAAAGCATGCAAATGCAAATAGATGAATAGGTACCACTTTGGTGGGAAGGTAACAGCGTTCTGTGTGCCTTTGGCCTATAGCTGTGATGGCGAACCTATGGCACGTGTGCCAGAGGTGGCATGCAGAGCCCTCTCTGTGGGCACATGCACCGTCGCCAGCTGCTCTTCTGGTTTCCAGCATGCAGATGCGCGCCGGCCAACTGGTCTTCACGGGCACCACAGTGCTGGAAAACGGCCGGAAAACGGCCAAAAACCAGGCTGTTTTTCAGGCCGTTTCTGGGCCGTTTTCTGGGCCATTTTCAGGCCATTTTCCTGGCTGTTTTCCGGGCCGTAAATGGTCCAGAAAATGGCCCGGAAAATGGCCTGAAAACGAGGCCAAAAACACCCAAAAAGCAGGCATGCGCATGCCAGCCAGCTGGTCTTTGGGTTTCCGGTGCTCCGGCGCACACACATGCATGCACTTGCACGTGTGTTCCGGTTTGGGCATTTGGTGCCAAAAAGGTTCGCCATCACTGGCCTATAGCCATGCTGGCCATATGACCACGCTCTTCGGGCAACGCTGGCTCCCTCAACCAAGAAATGGAGATGAGCAACATGTCCTAGAGTCCGGACACAGAAAACCTTTACCTTCTTAAAAAGTAATAAGTCTTCTTGGGCTGTAGCTAAAAATCTATCTCAGTAGAAGACTTCAGTAGGCCACTGTCAGATTCATGGTCAATCTCCAGTCTGTTAAGGAGAACTGACCTCAGATGGTTCAAAGAGCTTTCTTTGCAAAAGAAAGAGGAGCCAGATCCAGCCACCCAGAAGCTGCAGCTTCCCTCTTCAACCAGAGATGGAGAAAAGTAGGGTGGTTTTGTTAAAGACAATATTAAGTCAAAAAACGATTCTGCCTTTTGTAATCAAGGTCATCAGTTCCGGCGTGATTTGCAATCCAATCACTTTCAGTTTTTCAAGCTGATTCCTGTGGGATTGTTCCACTTTGCACATTGGAAGTGTTATCCTTATGGGAAACATTGGCATTAAACCTGAGCAGAAACTCACATCTGTGAGTGGGGGAGAATTCTTCATAAGCGCTGTCTTAAAATAACCCTAGGTTGCCTTTTATATATGCCATGTTATGAAGACTTCCAAAAACGCTGCAGTATTTTGGTTTCAGAGATGAGAGTCTATTGGGACCTGTTGAAGGGCAGAAGGTTTCTCCTTCAATCTGGGGCTCTGTTTTATCTCCTGGTTTAATGCAAGGCTAATCTTCTCGCCTTGGTTAGGTAGCGTCATCGACGCAATGAACATGAATTTGGGTAAACTCTGGGAGATAGTGGAGGGCAGGGAAACCTGGCATGCTATGGTCTATGGCAGGGGTGTCAAACTCAATTTCATTGAGGGCCACATCAGGGTTGTGTTTGACCTCGGGGGGACTGGGGTGTGCGTGGCCAGGGGGCATGGCCAGCTCAACGTCATTTGTTGAGGCTCCATTTTCGGCCTCCACAGCCTCCTGCAGCCCTCTGCCAGCAAAAATGGAGCCTGGGAGGGGTGTGCATAAATGCACCAGTGTGCCTACCGTCCCTGTCCTAATGTTCCCTTTTATTTTTATTCATTTCATGTATTCAAATTATGTATATAAGAGCCGAGGTGGCGCAGTGGTTAGAGTGCAGCACTGCAGGCTACTTCAGCTGACTGCTAGCTGCAGTTCGGCAGTTCAAATCTCACCGGCTCAAGGTTGACTCAGCCTTCCATCCTTCCGAAGTGGGTAAAATGAGGACCCAGATTGTTGGGGGCAATAGGCTGACTCTGTGAACCGCTTAGAGAAGGCTGTAAAGCACTGTAAAGCGGTATATAAGTCTAAGTGCTATTGCTATTGCTATATACTTATATGTATTATCTAATACGAGATTGACAAAATAAATAAATTTAAAAAATTAAAATTAAAGCATCCCCATGATCACGTGATCAAAATTATGTGATGCTTGGCAACTGGCTCATACTTATGACCATTGCTGTGTCCCAAGGTCATGTGATCCCTTTTGGCGACCTTCTGACCAGCCAAGTCAATGGGAAAGCCAGATTCACAACAAACAGGTCACTAACGTATCAACTGCAGTGATTCACTTACCAACTGTGACAATAAAGGTGATTTATTTATTTATTTATTTATTTATTTATTTATTTATTTATCCTACAGGTTGTCGAAAGTGAACTTGCACCCATTACTTTTAAATCGTATCTTTTTTACATTCAGTGTTGAAATATTTTATTTATTTATTTATTTATTTTGTCAATCTCGTATTAGATAATACAAAAAAGTATATACATAATTTGAATACATGAAATGCATAAAAGTAAAAGGGAAAATTAGGAAAGGGACTGTAGGCACGCAGATGCACTTATGCACGCCCCTTACAGAACTCTTAGGAATGGGGTGAGGTCGATGGTAGATAATCTAAGGTTAAAGTTTTTGGGGTTTGGGGAAGAAACAACTGGGTCAGGTAATGTATTCCAGGCATTGACCACTCTGTTGTTGAAGTCGAATTTTTTGCAATCAAGTTTGGATCGGTTTACATTAAGTTTGTATCTATTGTGAGCTCGTGTATTGTTGCGGTTGAAGCTGAAGTAGTCATTAACAGGTAGGACATTGTGGCAGATAATTTTGTGAGCTACACTTAGGTCAGATCGAAGGCGGCGTAGTTCTAAATTTTCAAGTCCCAACATTTCAAGTCTGGTTGCATAAGGTATTCTGTTGCGAACAGAGGAATGTAATAATCTTCTTGTGAAATATCTCTGGACATTCTCAATTGTATTAATGTCGTAGTGTGGGTTCCAGACAGATGAGCTGTATTCACACATGAATACATGAATTAACACATGTCTCACTTAACAACTGAAATTGTGGGCTCAATTTTGGGCATAAGTCGAGGACTACCTGTATCCAGTTTAAGCACAGGCAATGAAACAATCAATTGTGAAAATTCTTTTTGCTATTTTTTCCCCCCTCGTCGATCGAAGCTTTACCGGCTGCCCTTTCTTCTCTAAAAGGTTGTCCATTCAGCTTGCAAGAATTCCAAAGCTGATGCATAAGGCCTAATTAAGTATGCCTTCAAATAATTCCATCTGATTTCTGAGTCAGTTGATTTGTGGATATTGTGCTTCTAATCTGTCTATTGGACTTGTACAACTGGGTCAGGTCATCTTTCAGAAGCTTAATTATTTTATATGCATGCAAAGCACTCCCGAAATGTTGACTCGTCATCTCTCTCTCTCTCTCCTGTCACAAAGAACTTTCAAGATTTTCAGGACGAAAGCCAGAAACTATGCTGAGATTTTGGCAACTACAGCCAAGTGTTAAGGTTAACAGCTTGCAAGTAGCTTGCATGTTGCCATTATCTAAAAACCCCGCTGTTTGGTGAAAATGATGGCCCTAATAAGGTAGCTGCATCTTCTTCTTAATTCCCCCCCCCCATCCTTTTATTCATCTGCAAAAAAATAAAATAAAATATTTGCCAGCTCCACAGTGACACTTAACCTGAACACCAAGATTTAAAAGTTGGACTGTTCTTCAGGAGTCAGTTAGAACTATTAATGAATTCTGCGTCTGTATTTAGTTTGCCTGGGGAAACAAAAAACAACAACAACAACTACAAAAACTTGGCTACCGTACACCCTGAAATAAGTCTATCCTCAGAAATAAAACTGTAGAGAACATAATCCACAGTTATTCTCCTAATGACCTGTGTTCTCCAGCATGGTTAGTCTAAACTGATATTGAGCTAGCTGTGTTACTGCCACCAGACGTAATGCGAATCCGAAGGCAGATTAGTTTCTCCTTGCATGTGAGACAATGCAAAATGTTCAACATATCCATCTTTATTTTGTATTTTTTTCCAGCCTGGCACGAACACAGACTATTCTGCCTGGGTTTCCCCCCCCCCTCTTTTTTCTTTAAAACCTCAAATCTGCTTTCAAGGCTCTGAGGAGTGTCTCGAACAGTTTTGTGATTCATACATTGGGTTTCAGAGAAGGAGAAGAAAAGGAAAATCCCACAGTGTCAGCAAAAATCGGTTTAAGGAATGCTGGATGAAAACTGGAGGGATTTCCCCGAGGGTAGCCGGCGGAAGGCTGCTAAGGCAAAGTTTCCATCCCATAATAACAATATCAACAATAATTTCCTATCTCCTCTGCTGGGGGGAAATCTGTAACTTGAGATATTTAGACAGCACGGTAAGCCATGGTTTGTTTGGCGTGCCTAAATCCCATCTAACGGTCAGATAACAAGCCATAGTTTACAAACCAAACAAGCTTAGGGCACCTAATATGTTTTAAAAAGCAACAGACCACATTACGGGTTTGCGGTAATAATTGCATGAGTTTAACTGTACCTTAAGGAAGTTACAGGGGAAAAAAGATTAGAGCTGTAAGCTTTCTCTCCCTCTTATTAATTTTGTTATGACTTTGATCATTCAGAGATGGAATTTCTAAGATTTGAGACACACATCGTGCTGAGCCGTGCTAGGCTTAGCACTGTTTTACCAAATAAGTAACGGGATTTGCAAAGAAAACACTTGGTGCCTTAGCTTAAAATTGTGGAGTCTGTGACCCCCAAACCAATTTTTTTTTTTTTTTGCTACCTCTGTATTAGTGACCTAAGGGGGAAGAGGAAAACGTTAGATGCTTCTTCTTGTGGCTTCTTTTGAGTTAGGAAACACTATGACGATTGGAGCTTAAGTTCTTAGTAGGCTCAACATCATTAGAAGCAAAACAACGACACAGACCTCAGGAGGAAATCTTGCTCATCTATTTTGTCAAACTCACTGTGGCCCTTGAATTCCCCAAAACATTTAAGTGGGGCTCCCAATCACCCAAATCATGTTCTCTGCTAACAGATTATATAAACTCAATCAATGAGATGGGCCGTGTAGTCCACTGAGGGTGCCCATTCTATGTGTTTATTTACTCTTTGTGTAATCAAGAGGGTATCCACCCCTTGTCCCCATGACCGACCCAGATTGGATCTTGCAACATTACCCTGGGACACATATATTTGCCTTCATTTCAAGAGGGCATCTCACCAAATCTTTTAGACAAAGATCAAATTTCAGAGAACCTTCTATTCCTGGTTTAAGAGATTGGGAATCTGAAAATGCCAGTCGTAGAAACTGTGTTTGGGCCCAATCTATGGTAGTTTTGATGTTCCTAAATCCAGTTACATCAGAAGAGTCTACTAGCAATTAGATATCAGTGTTCAGATACAGTTTAGTTTGGGGTTGTGTGTGTGTGTGTGTGTGTGTGTGTGTGTGTGTGTTTGGCTTGGTGTGCTTATAGCTACCATCTTAGCTAATCACACCATTTTAGAAGAATAAACTATGGCTCAAATGAGGCTTAGTAGAAAACCTAGTCAGAATAAGAGGTCCTTGGTGCTTCTCTGAGCTTGGTTGTTTTCTTGCAGATGTTCCGTTACCCAAACTAAATAACATCATCAGTGCTGTTAGAGAATCAGAGCACTGATGATATCACCTAGTTTGGGTAATGAAACATCTGAAAGAAAATAACCAAGCTTAGAGAGCACCAAGAACCTCACAGTCCTCCTCTTCCTCCTCCTCCTCCTCCTCCTCCTCCTCCTCCTCTTCTCCTCCATCTCTTCTCCTCCTCCTCCTCCTCTTTCTCCTCCATCTCTTCTCCTCCTTTTCCCCCCTCCTCCTCCTCCTCCTCCTCCCTTTCTCCTCCCCCACTCCACAAAACCCACTCCATTTTAGCACTGATGATATCACCTAGTTGGGTAATGAAACATCTGCAAGAAAACAGCCAAGTTCAGAGAGCACCCAGGACTCCTCATTTCAACCCTGAGCTACAAATATTCTCCTTTATTTGTTACCAGTCAGAATATTTAAATGTTACGGTGCTTATAAAAATGGAAGGAGCAATGCATCTTCCTACCGTGTTTCCCCGAAAATAAGACCCTGTCTTATATTTTTTTGAACCCTGAAATAAGCGCTTGGCCTTATTGCCATGCACTCAAAAGCCCGATTGGGCTTATTGTCAGGGGATGTCTTATTTTGGGGGAAACAGGGTAGCTAGATGCTGAAAGAATGCACAAATTGAAGTGAACATTGGTATCCTTTTAGCCTTGGGCAAGGGAGGCACTCTTGATATAGATTATTTGAAAAAGGCCACGTTTTGGCTTGAAAGACGAAGTGGAGTCTCTTAAAGCAACTTCTTGGATGAGGAAAACGCCACTAGCTAAGCTGGAGGAGACCCAAGTCAGCAGGAACTCTCCATGGAGTTCTGCTTGTTTTCAACCCCAGGATAATCAATCTGACTTTGGAGTTCCCGGTAGCATTGTTGATGCAGAAAGTGTCTCCTGCAGCTTTAGCACCTCAGCAAAACCAAGTCTGTTTTTCGGGCCTCTTTGGAGCTGTTACCTCCACTAGTATTTTCTTCAAAAGGTAAGGATATAGACATTTTCTTCCCAAACACCACCAGAAAGCTCCAAGCTTGAGGCTAGCGTCAAGACCAGCGTTGAGTTTTATGCCAGGGCTCCAGCTGCTTACCCTGATTTTTAAAGGTCTTTACAGGAAGCAAATTCTATTTCTTTTCATCCAAATGGGAAGACAAAGGAAACTGGAAATGCTCCTGGCGTAAAAGCATTTGTTTCAGCCACTGTGAACAAAGGTGTCCGTTTTATATTTCCCCCTTAGAGAAGGAGAGAACAGTGGGTCTGGGTTTTTCTTTTTCTTTTTTCTTTGATAGTTCTGACAGATCTGGAGGCTTTATCCTTGGCTGGTACAAATTTGTGCAGAAATTCCTTCAGTTGCAGGTCTGTCTTCCCTCGAAATGAGGAGAGTTAAGGAATGTGGGCCATGTCATTGCAATCAAATAAAGAGCTTGTCTTCCCTTTTCACATGCCTGTAGGTGGAGCAAAAAAGTCAAACTGTGTGTGGGGTTTTTTTTTTTTTAAGGTGGTGAGTTACCTCTCTTGTGTACATGAATTCAGGGCCAGCCAATGTTCAAACAAGCTGTTGGTTTTCCTTTGCAAGAAATAAAAATGCATGGAGAGAGAGAGAGAGACAGAAAGAGAGAGAGAGAGAGACAGACAGAGACACAGACACAGAGAGAGAGAGACAGAAGGAGAGAGAGAGAGACAGACAGAGAGAGAGAGAGACAGAAGGAGAGACAGAGACAGAGACAGACAGACAGAGACAGAGAGAGAGAGAGAGAGACACACACACACAAAGAGAGAGAGAGAGACACACACACAGAGAGACAGACACAGAGAGAGAGAGACAGAGACAAAAGCAGAGAGAGAGAGAGAGAGAGAGAGAGAGAGAGAGACACACACACACAGAGAGAGAGAGAGAGAGAGAGAAAGACAGAGAGAGGGGGGAGAGAGAGCATGGAAGATAGCTGGAAATACACAATCCAGTTTCATTTATAATTTATGGAATCACAAAAAGATTTGCATTCAGCTTAACACAGACCTAATTGTGCACATTCATAATGGCTGCATGAATAATAGTCATCTTATTTGGCTGAGCCACGATTTGTTTCCTTGTGGGGCTAACCCCATGCGCTTAGCCAATCCAGCCCCTGATTTTTCTCATGAATATGGAAACCTTTATGAATGGAAGGCATAGGCTGGAGAACCATTTTCAAACTCGCCGTTTCCTGCTTTCACATGGAGGTTTTGGAATGCTAATTATTAATAACCCAGTCGAGAATGGTTCAATGTCTTTGTTATTTGGGTTTATGTCTCATCGCTAAGTTGCAGTGTAGTTTGTTTGGGTTTGGCTTAGCGTGTTGTGTAAATCCAGTCAATTAGGGCTTGATTAACAAGCATGGTTCAGCAAGCAGTGGCTTAGCACGGTCTCTGAAGGTAGCTTGTATGCATTTCCTCTGGGATAGTGCAGTTGCATTTTGCCTGCTGATTTCAACTGCTGATAGTGGAACTAATTACATTTTACTGGATGAATTCGAGCAGAAGCTGGGCAACCATCTGTCAGGACTGTCTTGCTTCGAACTTCTGCACTGAGCCCCTTCCAACTTTTTTATGATTTCCCTATAAGTTCCTAAACGGTAAAATAATTAGCAAGCATTTCTGCTGAAAGTGGCGAAAGCCCTCCACTAACTTGTCTTGTGGTTTGAAGACCCGAGAGACCAGGTTGGAGCCAGATCAGAGGTGGGTTCCTCCCGGTTTGCACCGGTTCGCCCGAACCGGTAGCGACCCGCTGCTGACATCACAGTGACGTCACGGAACCGGTTCTGTCAGTGCCGGTCCGTGGGCGCCGCCATCTCTTTTTTTGGGGGGGGGGAATTATTTTTTTTTGGAATTTTTTGCGGGTTTTTCTTCTTCTGCACATGCGCAGAAGCCGAGTTTCCAGCACTGCGCATGCGTCACCATCTTGTTTTGGCTTTTTTTGGGGGGGGATATTTTCTGATTTTTTGGCACTGCGCATGTGCGCGTGCGAGAAGCATGTGCGCGCCCACGAGGCGTGGCTACGCAGCGCGGGAGGAAGCGAACCGGCAGCGAGGTAAGTTAGAACCCACCCCTGAGCCAGATCATCCTGGAGAAGAAGGTCTGATCTGTAGGGAGTGCTAAGAGTTCGCACTAACTTCTTGGGGCATGATGAATAAGCTGTGGATTCCAGTTGCAATTGTTGGAGTGTTCACAGTAAGGACTTTCACAAAAGCAAAATTAGGAAAGTATTATTTACAGGGAAGATGGTTGGGAATGCACTGGCTCCCTATTGGTCTCCGGGCACAATTCAAGGTGTTGGTTATTACCTTCAAAGCCCTATATGGCTCAGGACCAGGCTATCTTCGAGACCGCCTTCTACCACATAGCTCCCAGCGACCGGTAAGATCCCACAGAGTTAGTCTCCTCCGGGTCCCGTCAGCTAAACAGTGCCGGCTGGCGGGCCCATGGGGGAAGGCCTTCTCTGTGGCTGCCCCAGCCCTCTGGAACCAGTTACCTCCTGAGATCCGGACCACCCCCACCCTGCTGGCCTTCCGGAGAGCGGTGAAGACCTGGCTTTTCCGGCAGGCCTGGGGCCGTTGATCTCGCTGTTGTAATCCTGCGAGATCCGGCCATGAATGGTGTGCATGGGTTTTTGAATTGTTTTTTAAATGTTTTTATAAGGTTTTTTAATGTTTTTTTTTTATATTTCTGTTGTAAGCTGCCCAGAGTCTCTCGGGAGTTGGGTGGCATAGAAATTTAAAAAATAAATGAATGAATGAATGAATGAATGAATGAATGAATGAATGAATGAATGTGTACCTTATGGGGGAACAAAACGTCTTCATTTTTGGGGAAGGGTTCTATCCAGAACCAATCGTATTTAGTAGGAAACCCTAAGCTCTAGTTAGAGTTGTCTTTTCCAGACTAAGATGGACCTCCACATTGATATCACTTGCTAAAGAGCTACTTGGGCCATCTCTGAATTCATTTTTGTGCTTTCCAAATTAGCTTCATGCCTCTCTTGTGGTCTTTAAAGTCTTCTAAGTAGAGTTGTGTGTAAGTTTAGTCATGGCAACTGGACTTCTTTTCTTTTCTTTTCTTTTTCAGTTTGAAGCGTTTTGCTGCCTAATTGGTGTGTTCCTAACCCCTTTGTGTCTCATGGTGGTCTTTTCTGAACTAGATAGATGTTAAAGCAATTCCCCTGCACTAACAACAGGGTCCTTTGATCAAAAAAATAGAAGCTTAATATACGCTCAGTATTGAATGCTGGTTGGCAAAGGTCATTGGAAGGAATTAAGACATTTAGCAGTGGCTAAATCAGTAGTGGGTCCTAAAACCCTTTACTACCAGTTCACGCATGCGCAGAAGCATCCCGGGCGGGTGGGCGGAGCCCGCCGCTGCCGCTACTGGCTCTAAGAACCGGGCCGAACCGGGAGCAATCCACCGCTGGGCTAAATGTGGGGATATCTGCCACTCAGAGATGCCTGAACTGCAAGATGGGGTAAATAAACAAAGAAATATTTTAAATGATCCATGTGGCCTACCGTTTCTCTTGGTGAGGATGCTGGGAGTTGTAGTTTAGCAAGATTTGAAGTATCAGAAGTTTATTACCTCTGGAATAGGTCCTGGAAAAGTTTGGAAGGCGAATTTATGAATTCATGAGGCCAAACTTAGCTAGAATGACACGGTTTAACTTCCATGGGGGGAGGGGGGGTTCAATGAAAGCAAGTGGGTTATCAATGTAACAAATAATAAAGGTTCTTCATTCTAGTCAAAGCGCCAAGGGAGTTGAGATTGTATTCTCCAGTACAAGTAGTCCTCAACTTACAACGTCTTAATGGAATGCCTCATCCCAATTGTTATAAGGTGAGGAGTACTTGTATGGAAGTACAAACTAACATGCTTCAATTACTTAGTATTCTGTGCAAAGGAATGCTCCCACTTTTTCTATACTTAATTTAAAAAAATCCTCCCCAAATTCCAATTTTCGTCCTGGAATTTCTTTGCGTTCGTTCGCGTGTGTGTGTGTGTGTGTGTGTGTGTGTGTGTGTGTGTGTGTGTGTGTGTGTGTTGTTAATAATTATATGCTCTTCCTGAGGACAACTTAGTTTTGAGTAATTGTTAGGCTTTGTTTTCCTTCCTTTTGAGAAATTAAGGGGGAAAAAAAGCTTTCTTAATGTTTTTGTCCAGCAATTGCAAATTTCAGCATGCCAATTGAGCCCCGCTGCAATTTTAATGCAGTCTGCTGCAGGGAGAAAGAATGTCTCCAGTTAACAATTTCAGAAAACTCTGCCTGAAGATTATCTGCTGATCCTTTGACAGGATTCCACGTCCATAAAGACAGGAGAACAATTCTGGTCTTGCAAGAGTGGCGCTTAGATGAATCAAATGTTCATTTCTGGTCCTGTTTATGGCATACAATTGACTTGACTGTGGAGGGCTGGATTTGTTAAACAGTAACCATAGTAACCTGTTACAGCAGCGTGTTGGATTTTTTTTTTTTTTTGGCTTGTCTTCCTTTTTTTTTTTAAAAAAAAATGCTTTGATAGGCATATCCATCCATCTCGCGGTATCCGCTTTAATAGGCATATCTGTCACTGATAAAAAGTTTGTGACATTTTCAGATCTTTTTAGAAGAGCCCTTTTAGCTTGGAGATTGGTACGCTGAGGCTTTGCTCTTATGGGAACAGAGAACGCTCCATACATGGACATTTAGCGGGGAGGGACTCTTAGTTTAGGGGGGGGGAAAGCCTATTTCACTCCCTCATTCTCTAAAAGAAAGCAGCAGCAGCAACGACAGACAAAGCAGAACATTGTTGTGAGTTCCTTTAATCTAAATCACAATTCTAGCTGGCTGGTCTTTACTGAGTGGTCCCCTCTTCCCTCGGTAGCCCCTGAGGCAATTTGAATGCTTGAGGTGTTAAACAAGCATCCCTTCTGGTGGTTGTTATTCTGTTAGAAGAAGAGGGTGATGCGGAAATAATGCCATGCATAAAGTATTAAATGTCATTCTCTAACAGCCCAGAAGTAAAAATAGACCCAATGCCTTTTTAAAGAAAATTGTTGTCATCAACCTCAATTCAACACAGATCCTAATTGGATTTCGGTAATCAGACCGCAGGGCAGAGGTGGGTTCCTCCCGGTTCGGACCGGTTCGCCCAAACCGGTAGAGACCCGCTGGTGATGTCACTGTGACATCACGGATCCGGTTCGGTCGGTACCGGTCCGTGGGTGCCGCCATCTTTTTTTGAATTTTTTTTGAATTTTTTTCGTTTTTCTTCCTTCTGTGCATGCGCAGAAGCCGAGTTTCTGGCACTGCGCATGCATTGCCATCTTGTTTTCGGCTTTTTTTTTTTTGAATTTTTTTTGATTTTTTGGCACTG
Organism: Thermophis baileyi; assembly: GCA_003457575.1. Taxonomy (NCBI): domain Eukaryota; kingdom Metazoa; phylum Chordata; class Lepidosauria; order Squamata; family Dipsadidae; genus Thermophis; species Thermophis baileyi. The sequence continues at coordinate 500,280 of QLTV01001714.1, forward strand.
CGCATGCACGTGCGCGTGAAGCCGCGGCACGGCCATGCGGCACGGGAGGAAGCAAACCGACAGCGAGGTAAGTTAGAACCCACCCCTGCCGCAGGGGATATGAAAGTAGATCAGGTGAGTTCAGGGGTGGGCTTCAAAAATTTTAGCAAGGGGTTCTCTGCCCGGTTCCTGGCTGGGCGTGGCCATGGTGGGCATCGCCCAGTCGGCCTCCTGCACCACGTCAGGGGGGGGTGTTTTTGCCCTCCCCGGGCTCCAGAGGCTTTCCTCAAGCCTCAGGGAGGGCGAAAACAGCTTCCCCAGGCTCCGGAGGCCATTTCCGGCCTTCCTGAAGTTCCGGTAGGCCCATTTTTCACTCTCCCTGAGCCTCCGCACACGCCCTGCACTTACCTGCATCCAAAACGGGCCGCGTGGGGACTCCTGGGAGGGGTGGGGCAGAGTGGGGGGGCCAGCCAGGAGTGGGATTTGGGGGTTCTCCGAACTGCACAGAATCTTAGCTAGAGGTTCTCCCGAACCCCTGCGAACCCCCAGCAGCCCACCTGAGTTAGGTGAGTTAGGATGGCTCTTGAAGTCCAAACAGGCAACCACGTCAGGGTCCATCTTTGGAAAGGCATGAAGAGGATCTTTTTTGGAAGATGAGGGACAGCAGTAATCCATGACTGACCTGGTAGGAGAAAGAAGAACCAGAAAGAATCTAATTTTGGGGTTTCTACTTTGGCCTGAATTATTTGCAGTTCCCCTCTTTTGTCAGCTGCCGTGATGATGTCTTGGCACAAAACACTTTGTTGGAATTTCACTTTCCTAAGTATGGAGCAGATATTATTAGATGGTGATGGGACTAACCATATGTACTTTCTACTTCCTGGATGGCCAACTAGAACCCAATATCATTGAAAGATTCCTCGGCCATTTGCTGCTACTAAGAGTAAACCTACAAGAAGGCATGTTGTGAGGGATCTTCCAAACTGAGCTTGGCGTGACCTACGGGATATCGTATTTTACTTTAATACCAGTTCCTTGTCCTCAGTATAAACAGATGCCCAATAAAATGAAGAGCTTTGCCGAGTAAGAAGCAGGAGATATGTTCCTTTGCTTTAGAAAGCGGTGTGTTTATGTTCCATACACACAGAGACACACTTGAGACACAGAGAGAGACAAGCACACCGATACTCATGGTTTTAACTGCTTATAAGTCAGCATGCTAGTCTGTTAATGATGATGGTGGTGAAACTACTATAAGATATTGATTGTCTGAGATTAACTGAACAGCATGAGGTGTGCCAGGAAAAGAGTGTTTTGTAGAGTTTTCTGTGTTAGGAGTGCTGGTACGAAATAGCAGTTAATGATGAGAGAGGATCAAGTGAGTCTAAAACACACTGGCTTTTCTTTAGGGGCCAAGATGAAATAAGCAGTCAGAACTCGGCTCCCATGGCTTCTTGTTTGTTTTGTTGGCTTGCATGGCAGTTTGTGGATTCCATGGTCAACAGCAATTTCTACAACTTTTCTTAGTTTCAAAAGGTGTTTACCATACATCACGAGAGCCATAATTGACTTCAAAACTCACAGAAGCTTAGTGAGTGACTCTGGGCCCATCATTCTGTCTCCATCCAACCTTCCACTCTTGAATGAAAGAGAAATTAAAGAGAAATTAAATAAATGCAGGGAGGTTCACACACTAAACTTCAGTACAGCCGGCTTAGTTTGGGTTTAACCTGTAGTAATCAAGTAATAGAGCCACTGTAGAAAGTATGGCTTAACACGTTGTGCGAATCCAACTGGTTGTTTATTCAATAGATCATGATCAATCAATTCATGGCTTATCATTATTTATTTATTTATTTATTTATTTACTTACTTACTTACTTACTTACTTACTTAATTACTTATACTTACTTACTTACTTACTTACTTATTTACTTACTTACTTATTTATTTGCATTTCTATGCCACCCAACTCCCAAAGGACTCTGGGTGGCTTACAGCAAATGTAAAAAACATAATAAAATATAGAAAGCTTACATAATAAAAAAACATTTAAAAATAATTAAAAACCCATACACACCTTTTCCTGGCCGAATCTCGCCAAATTGCAAAAGCGAGATCAACGGCCCCAAGCCGGCCGGAACAGCCAGGTCTTTACCGCTTTCCGGAAGGCCAACAGGGTGGGGGTAGTCCGGATCTCAGGAGGTAACTGGTTCCAGAGGGCCGGGGCAGCCACAGAGAAGGCCCTCCCCCGCGGGCCCGCCAGCCGGCACTGTTTAGCTGACAGGACCCGGAGGAGCCCAACCCTGTGGGATCTTACCGGTCACTGGGAGCTATGTGGTAGGAGGCGGTCTCAAAGATAACCTGGCCCTGAGCCATGTAGGGCTTTAAAGGTAATAACCAACACCTTGAATTGTGCCCGGAGATCAATAGGGAGCCAGTGCAGCTCACGGAGAATTGGTGTAATATGGGTGTACCTAGGTGCACCCATGACAGCTCGTGCAGCCACATTCTGGACCAACTGTAGTCTCCGAACACTCTTCAAGGGTAGCCCCATGTAGAGAACATCATGATGTTATACACCCAGTCGTTAAGTCAGACTAGCTTGTAAAAACTGATATTGTTTCTATGACTTTCTGCATTCCAAGATTTGCTTGATGATTAGACTGACAAGAAGTACAAAACATTTTCATTGTTTCATGAAAATCGTGCTATAATTCTCTAAAATAAGGGAATGTGCTTATGTATCTGTATCCTGTGTATCTGTCTGTCTATCTATCCCCTTTTTATGAACCTGTAATCCCTTAATTCAGGGAAGAGTTGGGTCGACTGGATAGAGCTGAGCCTTTACTGGCCAGATGCCCTTCCTGACACCTATAGCCGCGGTGGCGCAGTGGTTAGAGTGCAGTATTGCAGGCTACTTCTGCTGATCACCGGCTGCCAGCAGTTTGGCAGATCGAATCTCACCGGCTCAAGGTTGACTCAGCCTTCCATCCTTCCGAGGTCGGTAAAAATGAGGACCCAGATTGTTGGGGGCAATATGCTGACTCTGTAAACCGCTTAGAGAGGGCTGTAAAGCACTATGAAGCGGTATATAAATCTAAGTGCTATTGCTATTGCTATATGGAGTTTGCAGCAGATATCTTCTCTTCTCTTCTCTTCTCTTCTCTTCTCTTCTCTTCTCTTCTCTTCTCTTCTCTTCTCTTCTTTTCTTTTCTCTTCTTTTCTTTTTTTTTTTCTTTTCTTTTTTTTTTTTTTTTTTCGCTTAAAATTACTCCAGTCATCGGTGATTAGGGAATGGAGTTAAGCACCAAGAGTGCATTCAGAGAGATACACCCCTACCTAATCCTCTCTTTGCTTATTCCATTTTATCTATCTTGGAGTCATTTTAAAGGAACATTGAGGCACAAGTACATGCACCCCAAAATCCCATTCAGTCAGTATAAGCATTGCTCCTTAGATTTGACTTTTCTTGCCTTTATAGAGGAAAATGCTCAGTAAAATGTAATCTATGCATGTCAACATGAACAAAGAATTGACTGTGGATATTCTTTTGAATATTCCCTTTTAGTGTTAAAAATGACATTGTCTTTGGCTAAAGATCAGTGTGGATGCATGAATAACTGAGTGATTGCTATAAATGAAGGCATAAACTACCTCTCAGGAAGAAAATTGTTCTGGAGCTAATACAAGACCGCAGTGCTGTTTGGCACTTTTTGAATGTGTACCTCTACGTAGAAAACCATGATTTCAGTCTCAAATAGTCTGAATAGATGAAGGATAGGCCCTGTTGCCTCTAAACAATGTACTTTCCAAGTATCACATCTGGCCTAGGGCCCAACTAAATATGGTGCCATTGATGCAATTAGACATTGGATGAATGAGTTTTGTAAGTCATTAACAAACTGAGAATTCTTACTGGATTTATCCTGTAGTAATGGGTACAGAAGTTTTAATTACTTGCTTCTCTTCCGGGCATCCTCTCTTTAGTTGCAGAAACATTTATGCTGTTGGGCTATTACAATAAAATTAGGGCTTGGGATATTAGGATGGACCAGGATTAGTGGTTCAAAATCACCCTCAAACAAACAAAGGAATGTTCTCAAGTGATAATTTTTTTTTTAAGGCTTAAATACTTACATAGACGAATGCTAGAGCAGAATGTGCTTGGGACTTGCATCTGCTTCCCTTGAGCCTTCTTAAATGCATGAGTAATTAGTATGAATGTAGTTTAAAAATTGACTCTACCTGCAAGCTTGTGTGTTAAATGATGTTTTAAGGTAAAGAAACTCTGAATACTTTGCATCGGGTTCAGAATTATTCCATGTAGCATCGCAATTTCTTTGAGAGTTGTGAGCCACCGAGAGTTGTTGAGAATCAGATGGTGTACAAGTTCTGTAAATTATTATATTTTGTTATTAGCAACACTACTTTTGAAAGCTTAAGACTAAATTCTTATTCACAGTTCAGTTCAGTAGGGCTTTGTTCCAAGGGGACATGTGTAGAACTTCATCATTCAGCTGCCATCTTCATCATTCAATTTTTTTTGGGTTGTGTCTCTGAAAACACATGCAGTTTAGATAGTTCGGTTGGGAGGAAGAGTGTCAAGTCTTTAATGTTACGATTAGTTTCCTTTAGTTTGGCAAGATTCTGTCTACAGGTGAGGAACACTAAAGGAAAATGCTTAGAAATAACTCTGTGTCTTTCTTGGCTTTGGTAAAGAAGTCCCTGTGGATTTTACTCCGCTAGTTGTTGTCAACTATAGGGGGTGGTGCACATCTTTGTTTCAAGGCCATTGAGCCAGCACTGTCTGAAGATGTTGCCATGGTCATGTGGCCAGCATGACATCATGGAGTGCTGTTACCTTCTCACTGAAGTGGTACCTATTTATCTACTCGCATTTGCATGCTTTCGAACTGCTAGGTTGACAGGAGCTGGTGCGAGGACAGGATGGCACTTGGGTCTTGAACCTGTGCTTTGGAATCTTGACATTAATGATGAATGATTATTAATTTTCTACAAATCAGCATGCTTTCATGACAATAACTTCAGTCTAGTCTGGTAGAAACGGTATGAGAACATACGATAGCTATCCTGTTTTAGTTCTGAAAACTTTTTTCTAAGTTTGCAATTGCTATAGTATTTAAGTTTTTCTCATTAACTCTAAACATTTGCTGCCTTTTTACAAAGATTTGCTAACAGAGTATTATTAATAAAATGAGTTGCTGAAATAACACATTTGGGATATGTCTCATTACATTGTTAACACCACAATTTGGTATGTGGCCTGCAGTATGATTTATTGCTGGTCTGTGCTTTGGAGGATTAAGTAATTATTGTATAGATGCAGTGACAACATATGGACAAGACAAGAATGCTTAAATTTTTCTCTCCTGAGGCTTGCCATGAATGTCTCTACAAATCTTTTTTTGACACAAGAAAATGTGGATACCATGAGAATCAGACGAGAGTAATCCTTTTATTTCACCACTCTGAATTCCCCATTATTTGAGTTATTTCTCAACTATACAAAGAGCTTATTTCTCTTTATTTCTCAAAATCCCTCATGCTAGCTTGTTTTTCTACAGTGAATAGCTCTCTGATAAATTACTTCTGATTTCTGCTCAAATTTCATTAAGTTCCCCTGATGATCCATCACTTTATTGTTTGTCTCTTTTACATACTTTGCAGGAACTGGAATCTGGGTACCTCGGGGCATTAAGTTGGGATAGCTTTTGATGCTCGCTCTAGTAAATGGGTAAAACATACTGATAAAACAAAGAGCTGTGCTTCATTGCTGCTATAGATGAAAATCTGCCTTTTTAAAAAAGTCCGTTGTGCTCTTTGTATATTTCCCTGGACCAACTGTAAGTTGGTGGGATTGCAGTGGGTGTAAGAGATGAACAGGCTGAGCCCAAGAAAGGGCTCAAATTATCATACGAATCCCTGCCTGCCCTCAAGAGATCTAAGTCCAGCCCACCTTGAATGCCCTTCTTATCTCCCGCTCATTTCCCTTGACTGTTAGTTGGCCAGATTCTTGTAGAGTGCTTAAGCTTGCAATAAATCTTTATGCTCATTTGAACTGCCTGAATCTCCTGATTTCCCTGGTGCTTGGCAGTGGGTTGGGATTCTAACGAGCTGACTCCAAGTTCCAGTCTGCGGAAATTTTGAGATGGCCTTTTTATAGTGAATGCCCCATTATCAGAAATCGGCCAAACCACGAGCTGCAATTTATACTTGCTTCCTGGATTTTTAAAGTCAGACAACTAGGAGGATAATTTAAATAAGTGTGCCGTTATCTTTCATAGCAAGTCAAAAGGTCTGTTGTTTGTAAGAGTGAAAAGTAAAAAGCAGTCTGTGGAAGACAAGGTGTGTATTTTCATTACCTCTCGAGATCGTCTGAATGCTAACACAGATATTTTGCTTATGGGGTGTTAGATAGCTCTCCAACATTCATTTCACAGTGCTTGTGAAGGAAGTGATCCACTAATCTATTTTATTACAGCTGGTCCTCAACTTATAACCATTTGTTTAGCAATTCTTTGAGGTTACAACAGCGCTGAAAAATGTGACTTACGTCTGGTCCTCACACTTACGACCATTGTAGCATCCCCATGTTCCTCTGTTTGTGATCCAAGCACTTGGCAACTGTCACACATTTACAACAGTTTCAGTGTTCCACGCTTACATGATTGCCACTTGCAACCTTCCCAACAAGCAAAGTCAGTAGGGTAGTAGCAGGGAAGGTAACAAGTAACAGTCACCTCATGCCTTGCTTAATGACTATGGTATTTGCTTTATGGCCATGGCAAAAAAAGGCTGTAAATTGGATGCCTCACTTAATGACCACATTGTTTAATGTTGCAACATACCATCATGGTGGTAAGTCGAGGACTACCTGTGTAATGTATAAAGGCTTTTATGTTTAATAATTGCACATCTCAATTCTTAAAAGAACTCCAGCTTGACCTGAAGGTGTCCCGGTATTGAGATTCTGATCCACCAGTAAACAACAGCATTTAATTTAGGATTTGATATCTTCTCTCTAGAGCATTCATATGTTTTTGTGTAGCTGCAACTCACTTTCAATCAATCTGATGCAACCGGAACATCATTTTGATTTTTCAGACAGCACAGTGAGATACGATTTAGCTAATATGTCTATGCTTTTTGTATGCTTAATGCTTTATTCCCCTGCTACCAGGGGTGAAATTCAGCAGGTTCTGACAGGTTCTGGAGAACCGGTAGCGGAAATTTTGAGTAGTTCGGAGAACCGGCAAGAGGGGTGGGTTCTAACTTACCTCACTGCCGGTTCGCTTCCTCCTGCGCCACGTGGCCGTGCCTCGTGGGCACGCGTGCTTTGAGTGCACGCACATGCGCAGTGCAAAAATAAAAAAATAAAAAAAATTCCCCCCCCCCAAAAAAAGCCAAAACCAAGATGGGGACGCATGCGCAGTGCCGGAACTCGGCTTCTGCGCATGCGACAGAAGAAAAAGTACATTAAAAAAATTC
>QLTV01001714.1:555594-575594 GCA_003457575.1 Thermophis baileyi
GGAAGGAAGGAAGAAGAGGGGAAGGAAGGAAGGAAGGAAAGAGAAGGAGAGAGGGGAAGGAAGGAAGGAAGGAAGGAAGGAAGGAAGGAAGGAAGGAAGGAGATGGGGGAGAGGGAGGAAGGAAGGAAGGAAAAGAAGGAAAGGAAGGAGAAAAAGAGAAAGAAAGAAAGAAGAAAAAGAAAGAAAGAAAAAGAAAGAGAAAAAGAAAGAAAGGAGAGAGAAAGAAAGGAAGGAGGGAGGGAGGAAGGAAGGAAGGAAGGAAAGAAGGAAGGAGAAAGAAAAAGAAAGAAGGGAGGGAGGGAGGGAGGGAAGGGAGGGAGGAAAGGAAAGGAAAGGAGAAAGAAAGAAAGAAGAAAGAAAAGAAAAAGAAAGAAAGAAAGAAAGAAAAAGAAAGAAAAGAAAGAAATAAAAGAAAAAAGAAAAAAAATGATGCACTGGGAAAACTTTAAAATGTTTGCCACTGTAATAACTTTTTATATAGCTTATGTGCTTCAAATGGACAGACTATGAATACTTGATAAAGAACACTTGCTGTTTATATTATCGGGGGAAAAGACAAAAGGGAGTGCAACTAAAACAAGAGGAAAAAGAAGTTCCATTTCATGACAGTTTAGGATATGGAATTTAGACTATGCAAATTTATAAATAAAGTGGAACACTATTTTGCATTACCCAGAAAGCTAATTTAATAAAGATTATTTTCCTAGTATTATCAAAACAAACATGAGATGTTAGTATTTCATGAGTCGTGTTGACCTGTAATAATTTATTGGGATTTTGCATAACATATTCCAATTGGAGTTTTTTCTTACTGTTAACAGCAAAGGAAAAGACTCTTGATCCGTGCTAGATATGGAATCCAGGATTCTCCATCTACCTAACACCAGTCTCTAAAGCCTTCAGAGATTCCTTCAAGGAAAGTCAGGGACCAAGTCTGAAATTCTGCAGGAATATGACAGACAGAGGTGGGTTGCTGCCAGTTCGGACCGGTTCTTTCGAACCGGTAGCGGAAATTTATCGCCGCTCGCCGAACCGGTAGCAAAGACTGGCGGTCCACGCTCCCAAACCGGTCCTCCGGTTGCCGCAGCTTGAAAAATAACCCTCTGCGCATGCGCAAAGGCTTCTGCGCATGTGCAGAAAGTCATTTCTGGGTGTTTTGCGTGACGCGAAGGGGGCCTGCGTGAGAGCGAAGGGAGCGAGTGCGTGCAAAATGCGCACTTCCTTCGCGATCAGAACCGGTAGGGAAGGTAAGTAGAACTCACCCCTGATGACAGAGATCAAAATCCAGCCTGTATAATTCTTTTCCTTGGAGTGCCTCATCTGGACTTATTAAAAAGCATTCATTCTTACCCAAATCTTGCTGTCATCTATAATACTCCTTTATAGTTCTCAAGGGATTCAGTTGTCAAAGGTCTAGCTGGAAGACAGGCAGTGATAGGAAGAAGAAAAGAAACCATCTGCAAACAATGCAAAGGAAAAAAAGAGAGAGAGATTGAACTTTCTATAGAAAACTCTTGGTTTTTCCCATTTTTTTGCTAGGGTAGCAGGTTTTCTTTTTAGCTCAAAGATATCACGTTCCTTGTTTCAATTTCTACACCAAATAACTTGCATATTAAATGCAAAATGCACATTAATTGTCACGTCTAGTTTGGCTCTCTGGGCAGCCTTGATTCAGCTGCTTTATTAGAGGTGCCTGAAAATGAAAAAAATACATAAAGAAGCTGGTTTTATAGATACATCCAGGCACTTTTAACACATTTTAATTCATCTGAGAGGGGGAAAAGAATTGGGAATAAATCCTTTTGATGGTGTTTTTGTTTAGTTTTGTTTTTCTCTTCCCATCTCTTCTCAAGGCAGAAATAATTTCTTTTTCTTTTCCTTTTCCTTTCCTTTTTTTTTTTTAAAGCATCTAGGAAATTCATTAAGCTATAGAAACAACTCCAGGAGTAAGTAAATGGCAAAACATGTTGCACTTTTAAGTTGAAAATTCCTGTGGGGGTTCTGTCATAGTTGTACTGTTCAGAGTGTTCTTGCCGAGTTTGCATTGGCAGAAATGGATGGCTTCTTTGACATTTCACTTTGTGGGAAAGTGTGAAGAGAGGAATGTAAAACAAAGAAGAGTCAGAGAGAGCTTCCTCCTGAAGGAGATGGAATCTGAAATGTTCTCAACAACTAACCGGGAACACACACACACACACACACACACACACACACACACACACACACACACACACACATGGACAGAATTCTGCCGTATTCCAGTATTTGAGGGGCTGCCACGAAGAAGAGGGGGTCAAATTATTCTCCAAAGCACCAGAGAGCAGGACAAGAAACAATGGATGGAAACTAATCAAGGAGAGAAGCAACCTGGAATTGAGGAGAAACTTCCTAACAGTGAGGACAATTAACCAGTGGAACAGCTTGCTTACAGATGTTGTGGGTGCTTCATCACTGGAGGTTTTTAAGAAGAAACGGGATAGTCACTTGTCTGAAATAGTATAGGACCTTCTGCTTGAGCAGGGAGCTGGACTAGAAGACCTCCAAGGTTCTTTCCAGCTCATTCTATTCTCAAAACATACACAATCTCTTATTAATTTGTTGTTGTTCAGTCACTAAGTCATGTCTGACTCCATGGATCATAGCATGCCAGGCCCCCCTGTCCTCCACTCTCTTCCAGAATTTGCTCAAATTCATGTTCATTGCATCAATGACCCTATTTAGTCTTCTCATCCTCTGCCAACCCCTTCTCCTTTTGCCGTCCATCTTTCCCAACATCAGGTCTTTTCCAATGAGTCTTCTTCTTTTTCTCATTAGGTGGCCAAAGTATTTGAGCTTCATCTTCATCTCATTCATTTTAGGTCATGGCTAAGAGCATGAATGGGAAGATGTCAGGTTAGTTTTTTTTATCTTGGAAGAACTATCTCTTTTAACTCCAGATGTTGTCTATAAATTGCTTGACAGAACTGGTTGCAAAGACGAGACAAAGAATATTTGCTTTGTCACTTTGAGACGTGGGAAGGTGTACATATTTAGACCATGTAGTTAAGGTTGCATGAATCTTAAAGGGGTCATTTTTATTCATCTTTTTTTCCGGCTGAAATAGAATCTAAATATCTTTTTGGGAAAAGAGATTCCACTTTGGCCTTTATTGAAGTTCAGCCTCTGGTTGAAGCAAATCCTAGCTGATCCTTTTAGATCTAATGATTTAATTATTGGAATGAACACAGATTCTTCCTACAGCTTCGGAGAGAAGATAATTCATAGAAAAGGCAACCCATTTAACAATACATACTTCAAATCCAAATGAAGGAATGGGTGAACAATTATGATTTTGCTCACTTATTTTTTTCATCACTGAGTTCCATCCCAATTTAAAATAGTTTTTTCCCCCAGAAAGATTTGCCTATTAAGATGAATTTACACTTCCCCAGGCATGTTCCTCAGATAAATCTAATTTTGTGCATACATTTTTCTAACACATGTAATTTACAGTTTTGGGGAAAACCACATAAGTATCAACATACCTTATAACTGTTAATGGCTTGCATATAGTTTTGTGGATGGAATTAATAGAAGCTGTAATCGAGGCGATATATCTGATGGTTTGGGGGGGGGAATCTGGTTTGGAATCCCTGTTTATAGCAATAGCAGTTAGACTTATATACCACTTCATATTGCTTTATAGCACTCTCTAAGCAGAGTCAGCATATTTCCCCCAACAATCTGGGTCTTCATTTTACCAACATCGGAAGTCAACCTTGAACTGATCAAGATCGAACTCCTGGCAATGGGCAGAGTTAGCCTGTAATACTGATTTCTAACCACTGCGCGACCACGGCTCTATGGGATATTTGGGGTTTTAAAAGTAGACACTAAGATTAGAATAATGCCCAGGGATTTGAATTGATTTTAATCTTACAGTTTTATATTGAATTTTTTCTTGGGTATGATTTCACTGCCCTTGAAAGTCATGGCGCTGAAGCTGTGACATAAAAATCTAGTAAGTACATACAATCACCAATATAGCAATCCAAGGTAATAGTCCTACAGGAGGCAGCATTCGCCATGCTCCGAATGACATGCGAAACTGAAAATCAAGAGGATTAGTGGTAGGCTATTAGAATTAAGCCTGTGTAGAAGTGGCACATTCTTTGCAGCTGAGGCTTCGTGAGGCATTGTAAAGTTGAGCCCTTAATTCACCATTATGCAGAAATGAGAACAAGAACAGGAAATGGTACACTCACTGTATTCTCAATTTGAAATGGCCTTAAGAAGACGTGAGAAAGAAACCAATATTAAAATAAATTTTTCCCTTTAACAGCATTAAGCTGTAATCTGGCAATCCAATTTTAGAACGGCACATCTACCCGTTGTGTTTATTGGGAAATAATGCCATGTTCAGCTTAGCTTCAGTTTTTCTCTCTTCTTCTCTCTTCTTTCTTTTTAGTGTCACAGTTTCTTTGGCAGACTGTTTTATGAATATATTTATGTGTGAGGGAAAAGGCTATAGGGCAATTGTTTTAGTAATCTGGAAATGGACCCACATGCACACTTTATTTATACACGCATACATACACAGATATGGGTATGGTGGTACCAACAGAAGATCGAAAGAAGATCCAGCTAAAACTGGAAACAAATGTTATAACAAGAGCATTGCAGCGAGAGAACCTGTCAATGTAGAACAGAGGTCTTCAAACTTGGCAACTTTAAGACTTGTGGACTTCAACTCCCAGAATTCTCCAGCCATCTGGCTGGAGAATTCTTCAACTCTCTGGGAGTTGAAGTCCACAAGTCTTAAAGTTGCCAAGTTTGGGGACTCCTGATGTAGAATAACCCCTATACAGGTAGTCCTCGACATCCGACCACAGTTGAGCCCAAAATTTAGGTTGCTAAGTGAGAAATTTGTTGAGTGAGTTTTGCTCCATTTTATGACTTTTCTTGTTAAGTGAATAGCTGCAGTTGCTAAATTAGTAACGCTATTGTTAAGTGAATCTGGACTTTGCTGGTCAGAACCGTCCATAAATGTGAACCAGTTGGCAAGCATCCAAATTTTGATCACATGATCATGGGGATGCTTCAAAGGGTGTTGTCGACCCTGAAGATGACATATTTGTAGCGGGACACGTTACTTCAGGTTTAAGCATGAAAAATGGTCATCAGTCACTTTTTTTCAGTGCCGTTGTAACTTTGAATGGTTACTAAACAAACTGTTGTAAGTTGAGGGTTACCTATATTAAAGTTGGTTCATTGGTTTCCAGTGGTCTTCTGGGCCCAATTCAACATGTCTTTTAAGCCTATATGATGCGGCTTCAGACAATCTCGTTGCTGCAATTGTCCTCCAGAATCAGCTTTTTATTATTTATTTATTTATTTATTTATTTATTTATTTATTTATTTATTTAATTGTCAACAGGTGCAAGGAAACAGGACACATGAAAAAAATGGCACAAATAAATGGACATAAAGAAGCAAAACATAGCCATAAACACATAAAATGAGTACATACAAATGGGTACAGTAGGACAGGGACGGTAGGCACTCTGGGGCGCTTATGCACGCCCCCTTAGGGACCTCTTAAGAAACGTATAAGGTCCACGGTAGACAGTTTAAGGTAAAAGGTATGGGGGTTAGAGAAACTAACAACAGGATCAGGTAGAGTGTTCCAGACATTTACTACTCTATTGCAGAAGTTGTATTTTCTGCAATCAAGATTAGAGCGGATTACATTTAGTTTGTATCTATTGATAGCCCTTGTGTTATTGCGGGTTGAAATTAAAGTAGTCGTTAACAGGTAGGATGTTAAGGTAGATGATCTTTTGTACTAAGCTTATGTCGGAACGTAGACGGTGTAGTTCAAGGTTATCCAGGTTATTTTGTCAAGGTTTGGGGTGCCTCAGCCCTATTAGCCTTTCATGAAGATCTGGTTTTTGTCCTGTGCTTTGGGCCAGGATGGTCATTAATCTTACTCTGTTGGAAGAGTGAGTGTCTGTTAGGTTCAGGCCAGGGGTGGGTTCTAACTTACCTCGCTGCCAGTTCGCTTCTTCCCGTGCCGCGTGGCCACGCCTCAGGGGTGTGCACGTGCTTTGCGCGCACGCGCGCATGTGCAGTAAAAAATTTTTTTAAAAATAAATAAATTTAAAAAGCCAAAAACAAGATGGCGACACATGCGCAGTGCCGGAAACTCGGCTTCTGCGCATGTGCAGAAGAAAAAAATAAATAAATAAAAATTCAAAAAATAAAATAAAAAAAAAGATGGCGGTGCCCACGGACCGGCACTGACAAAACCGGATTGGTGACATCATCGTGATGTCACCAGCAGGTCACTACCGGTTCGGGCAAACTGGTCCGAACCGATAGGAACCCACCTCTGCTTCAGGCACAGGAAAGTGAATGAGAGTTATTTTTTTTCCTTCGGTTTTCAGCACTTTTATTTTTGCTGATATACCAGAGTAATAGATTATAAGTTGGACGGTCTTATGTATTTTTACCTTACTGTGACTGAATCTGTCTATCTGAGCATCTAGAGAGACCTTGTTAAAAGTCTCAAAAAAGATTTTGGGGCTATGAGATTCATGACTTGTCTGGACAGCTCCCTTTGAGGTACACACTGTCCTTACTTTATTAATCTTCAATAAGCAAGTCAAGGTTGTGTTGTTACAATGAGCCTTTGGCCCTAAGAGTTTTATGAGTATGTATTTTTGTTTTATGCAGTGCTGTATAACACCCAGGGTCCTCCAGGACTCGGCTGGATTATAAAACTTGCAAAGAAAGTGAGTAAATAAATAAAGATAGTGACAACTTCTTAAATCTATGAGCCTAAGTCTCTGAAAATTCAAATCTACAGTGAATACAAGATGCAATACCTGAAGAATAAATAACTTGGGGGCAAAGTTATGTATTTGTTGAAGGGGAAAAAAACTGCAGCACACGATTTGTATGTTGCTTTAAGTCCATGTGAGTTAGTATGCCCATTTCTATAGCTCCTACAACTCAACATATTTGTTGCCGAACCCAGAATTTCTGAGTCAATTACAAACTGCTTTATCAATAGCAACTTGTTTGGATGTATTTGACAATAATGACAGTTTTATGTCAGAATGGAAAACTGCCATTTTCTAGGTTGTGTATTCATTTGTACCAAAAAGACATAAGAATACTGGACTGCATGCACACACCTTTTGCTACTTCACATTAAACCATGATTCCTTTTTTTAAACATGGCAGTGAATGCGAACATGTTTGTACCAACTTCTCAACTTATTTAAATAAATAAAATTCTGTCTATCCATCATGCTTGATACACATATTATCATGTTTTACTTATTCCTCTGGATTAGAAATATATTCAAAGTATTGGGAGAGGGAGGTGCAGGTCTGCTGTTGATAGTGGTTTTTCCAATTTATAAAATGCGTTCACTATCAATTGGGCACTTTTATTGCTGGTAGAGGTAAACCGATAATGGTTGATAATGAGATTTTATTTATAGATTTTTTTTCTGTTCTGCTGGTTCAGTATTAAAACCGTTCCAAAGCAAGATAAAAATAATGAAAAACAAGCAAATGGTTTACCGTAAGTTTAAAAACCTCAAGTAAAACTTTGCAGCCATGTTAAAAAATGTTTGAAAGGGTTAAAGATGGGTCATTAGTTCCAGAGAAGGTCCATAGATAGTCTAATGATATGTGGGAAAGACCAGGCCAAGAGACACAAGGGAATGGTTAAATAAGGGATAGCATAGCCTGCAGTTGGATAGTGGGCGGATCAAGAAGCACAGAAGAAACCCTCCCTAGTTTCTCAAGCTGTAAAGGAGAGGGGGCATAAAGAGAGGTGCTTTTTCAAAAGTGCTGTTTCAAAAGGCAACTGGACTTCATTTTTCCTTGAAGATGTTTTGCTTCTCATCCAAGAAACGTCTTCAGTTCTGAAGTGAAGCGAAATGTTTTCAAGAGGAGAACCATGACCGGGATGACTGAGAACCTCCATAGATAAGGAGAATCATACTTTGAGACTTGCAAGATTCTGTTAATGTAACTTTACAATAGAGTTATTTTACCTGGTTGTGTTTCCTATCTGGTGTACCCCACGAGACCCACATCAACCTTGTAAGTCTGAAAGTATATCCCACAACTTTCCTTTACAGTTTATACCTCAGAACTGTAATTTCCTAGTTTAATTTGAGCTATCCAATTCTTAATAGGAGCCAAAACTTTCCTATGTAATCATTTCAACCTCTTCACATGAAAGCGATGAGGTTCCTGTGCGTTGGGTGGGGAGTATTCTAATTTCCTTATCTTGTGACCTCCACTGAACTGAGAATAATCATGTACATTGTCCAAAATCAAGCTCATTTTGTAAAAAAAAAAAAAAAAAAAAAAGGGAGACAGGGCAAACACTTAGACTTCTATACCGCTTCACAGTGCTTTACAGCCCCCTCTAAGCAGTTTACAGAGTCAGCATATTGCCCCCAACAATCTGGGTCCTCATTTTACCAACCTCGGAAGGATGGAAGGCTGAGTCAACCTTGAGCCGGTCAGGATCGAACTCCTGGCAGTGGGCAGAATTAGCCTGCAGTACTGCATTCTAACCACTGCGTCACCACGGCTCTTTATTTATGCACTATAAGAATAGGAAAAACGGTGGATTGGCTCAAAAAGATTTCTTTCCTACATAAATTAATTTGAGAAAAAATAAATATGTCCCTGTTAAGTCAAATGAGTCCACTATGGATTTGAGAACATCTGGTTTTCTGAAGATTGCGTGACTACAGTAGGATATCAGGTTGAATTCAAGGTAGGAGAAATTGTGCTGCAGAAATTCAATCTCAGCAACCAACGTAAGCACAGTCTTAAAGATTTTTTTTTTTCATTTGAAAATTATACGTTAGGTATGCTGATCTTTTTTGCATGGTGTTTTTTTTTTTGTGCCAAGTGTACTGCTTCATTGCTTTAATTGCTATTGGGAAGTGCCGTTTTGAACACTGAATTGTGCCATTTTCCTGCATTACGGATTTTTTTTTTTAGTGGGCTGTAGTTTTTCCATCTAAGTAAATTGGAGTAGATATCTTATCAGCAGGGAGTGCTTCACCTTTTTTCCCATGCTTTTTGTCCTCATTCTCTGCATCTGATGCTCAAGCACAAGGTCTGTCTATTTCCTCACTGTCTTGCTTTGCCCTCTATTTTCTGAGTGTTACTAGTTTATCAGAGGAGTTAATGCAGCATGTGATTATTAAACGGATGGCAGTTCAGGATATCTGAAATATTTTTAGCTCAAATATCTTCCCCCGGCATCAAAAATTGAGGCTATTTGGTGGCCAAGAGGTGGATTGTTGGAAAATGCAATATAGCTCCACATTGGAGCAAACATTCATTTTGAGGTGCTTAAATTGCAAGGTCCCCTTGATGACCCAAGGAATATATTTATTGGAGTTTTGTTGCCAATAAAATGAGTGAGGATAATGATTCTGACTTTCAGCTTCTGCTGATTTCTTCTGATTTTATTTGATCCAACCTCTTTCTGGATGAGAATTCAGGAATTTGAGCAGCTAAATTTTCAGCCCCCCTCATACGTGTGAAAAGAATGAGAACAAGCCAAAATATTTGGTCCTTTTTTTCATGTTCATGTTAGTAGCAGCAAGGAAACTGCTGCAAAATGCTGTCTTCCCATATATTTAATATCTTTCAAGCTTTGCGGTATTAATTTCTTGGCATTCATTTTCATTGTCTATCCCTTAATTTTCCAATGAAAAGGTATATGTGATACAGTGATGGAAAATTGAACTAAGCTGAAGGTCTCTCAAAGGTCTCTCAAAACAGTACTGTCAACATTACTTCATTTTTATTGTTGTAAGCTGCCATGGTATAAATCTGATAACCATGGCAAAATATATGGCAAATTAATTACATAAATATATAACCCTACTAAGTATAATCCTGAGAATTGCAGTCCTACTACTTTAAGGCGGACATCAGGTTAAGAAAGTTCATGAGAAGATTAATCTTTTTGGTGGATCATACTATTCAGTAGTAAAATGTGTTGTTTGCATGAAAGAATGTCCCATTGTATCTCCATTTTTTAAAAAAAGGGTCAAATAGAATATGAGGCAAGAAAAACTTATTTCGCAGTCTGAAAATAAGAGTACACTTCTAATAAGAATAAATATTTCTTCAGCAGACTAGACTGAACTATTAAGAGGTACAAATTCATTTTTCTGCCTCTGAGGTAGGCGGAAGTTTTTCCCTCCCGATATTACTGGATATCGAAACTGACACAGTAGAACATTTATGGAAGAAGCAGCCTTTAATTAAATAGTAAATAGTTGAAAAGTTGTGGGTGGAGGTTTCACAAGTTCTGACTCTGCCCTGAGTGAAAGAAACTCTTCTTTCCTCCATTACTTATTTTTCTTTCTTTCTTTCCTCCCCCCTTTTTCTCCTCATTTCTCTTGATCATTCCATGTGCCTCCTGCCCCTTGTTTTCACTCATCCAAACTGGCAAGCGAGCTGAATAAAACATGACATTCGAGATGTCGAAGAATGATGTTCATTGTTCACAGGCAAAACTGTTCTGGGTCCCCTCCCAACCTTTTTGCAAACAGACTAAGCCACCAGATTCCTAATAAATCTTGCGGCTGATGTCCGTGGTATAAATTTGATAACCAGCTGTTACTAGCCATCAGTGAAGTGAAGAAAAAAAAAGAACGCTCATCACAATTCTTGTTGCAGTTGTTGTCTTTTTTTTTTGGCTTGGAACTTTGCTATGTCAAGAGCTTGATTTGCGAGGCTGGAAGGAGGTGTTGGTGGGCTAAGTTCACATTCCTTTTGAGTGCATCTCTCCATCCTACTAGCTCTTGAGGGACACAGATCGCTTGTTGAAAGAGGCCTTGGTTTTGAAACACCGGTGTGAACTTAAGCAGTGTTGGAGCCTGGGGTGGACCAGCAACAAAAAATGGGGTTGAAAATAATTTATCTCTCAAGTGAGAATGTCTCCATAATAGGTCTGATAGGAGTCCCTTGGACTGCAAGGCAATCAAACCGGTCAGCCCAGAGGTGGATTTCAGCAGGTTCTGACCAGTTCTGGAGAATCGGTAGTGGAAACTTTGAGTAGTTCGGAGAACTGGTAGCAGAAATTTTGAGTAGTTCGGAGAACCGGTAAATACCACCTCTGACTGGCCCCAGAGTGGGGTGGGAATGGAGATTTTGCAGTATCCTTCCCCTGCCACACCCACTAAGCCACGCCCACAGAACTGGTAGTAAAAAAATTTGAAACTCAACACTGGGTCAGTCCTAGAGGAGATCAACCCTGACTGCTCTTTAGAAGGCCAGATGCTGAAGATGAAACTCAAATACTTTGGCCACCTAATGAGAAGGAAGGACTCACTGGAGAAGAGACTAATGCTGGGAAAGATTGAGGGCAAAAGAAGAAGGGGACGGCAGAGAATGAGGTGACTGGATGGAGTCACTGAAGCAGTCGGCATGAGCTTAAATGGACTCCAGAGGATGGTAGAGGACAGGAAGGCCTGGAGGAACGACGTCCATTGGGTCACGATGGGTTGGACACAACTTCGCAACTAACAACAACAAAGGAGCTGGTTAAACTCATAACCCGGAAACATATAAACTACAAGCTGGAATTGTTTCTTCGGAGCTGAATGTTTGTGGAGGTTCTCAGTCATCCAGGTCATAGTTATCTCAAATTTATCTTTTTTTTTGTTTTCTTCAAAAGGCAACTGGACTGTTGTTGTTTTTTTCTTTGAGGAAGTAGAAGAAAACTTTTCACTTCTCATCCAAGAGATCCAGTTCTGATGGTGGTGGGGATGGAAGGATAAGTGCTGACAGTTGAGACTGGATGATGGGTGGATGGAAGAATAGCTTCTGATAGGATGGTGGTGGTGGTGGTGGTGGGATGGAAGGGTTGTATTTCTTTGCGGTCATCTGGTCATTGGCACTCTCCCTGAGAGCTCTTGAGAGCTCTGTGCCCTCAGGGTCACCTGAATCAAGGTGCAATTGGTGGTGGAATCTTCTTGGAACTCCTGCAGGGGTTGCATTTTTAAACTGGAGATAAGTGGTGTCTTATTCCTTCCCCTTTGTTGAGGAGGGGTGTTCAATTCTAACATGGATGGATTCTTTTACCCCTCTTTCACCCCTGACCCCATTCCTGGTTGTCTTTTTCTAGCTGGTGGATTTTCCCCTCTAAATATTCCCTTGTATTTCTGCAATCCTCAGGGAACTTGAGCATGCTGGTATCTTTGTGGATGTGGATGGTGTTACTTGAGCTACATATATAGACCAACAAATATGCAATACAAAGTCACAGTGGGTATGCATGATTTCTTATTTGATAGAGCAATATAGCCTAGTGGGATACGTACTGCTTGACTGGGCCTGCTAGGAACGTGGCACTCGCGTCTCATGTTGCCCAAGAAATTCCTCTCCTCCACTACGGGTGCCTTGGACGCCATGGAATGCTGGAAAGTGAAAGGAAAGGTTGAGGAAATTGCAAGGCAAAACTGTGCTTTGCGGGAGTCCAAAGTAAATAAATGCTGTTTAAGAAAATGTAATGTTGGAAGAAGACGAAGCATTTGCACGACTCATGGGGTTGTTGCTGGCCATTTTTCACACTTTGGGGAACTAAGTGCCCATTTTCTACAGTGAGCTCTAGTGACAAACATGAAATTGTTTTATACGGAAGCACACATAAGCACATGGGGTTGGTGCCTGGAGGTCAAATTTAGACTAATCCTGAAATGGTGGTGAGGTTTTAGGGGAAAAGGGGAAAGCTATGATTAATCTCAGTCATGTGTTAATTTTACTTTTCAGCATGATCAACACGTTTTATGTTATCTGCCTATCATCTATCTATCTATCTATCTATCTATCTATCTATCTATCTATCTATCTATCTATCTATCTATCTATCTATCTATCTATCTATCTATCTATCTATCTATCATCTATCTATGATCTGTCTATCTGTCTATGATCTATCTGTCTGTCAGTCCATCCGTCCATCCGTCCATCCATCCATCCATCCATCCTCTACTATCTGTCTATCTGTCCGTCCATCCATCCATCCATCAATCCATCCATCCATCCATCCAACACTTTCCTCTAATGTCTGTCTGTATCCATCCATCCACATCTCTATGTCTGTCTGTCTGTCTGTCTGTCCGTCCATCCGTCCATCCATCCATCCATCCATCCATCCATCCATCCATCCATCCATCCATCCATCTACAGTATCTATCTATCTATCTCTCTATCTCTCTATCTATCTATCTATCTATCTATCTATCTATCATCTATCTATCATCATATGTCCATCTGTATCTATCTATCTGTCTGTCTGTCTATCCACCCACCCACCCATCATCTGTCTGCCTGTCTCTCTGTCTGTCTGTCTATTCATCCATCCATCTCATCTGAAAGTGCCTTTTTTCAAACAATGTCCTTTGTATTATGTAATTATCTTCCACAAAATATGGCAGACGATGGCCTTAAAGGGAATTCTTTTTTTTTTTAAGGACAGGAGGGTGAAGATAAAGTTGTCAATATTAGCCATGATGGCAATATAGAACCAGAAGCTACCAAGAAGCAACAGTTTCTTTCCTCTCCTGCTTGAAGGTTTGGTCATTATGAAAAACAAGTGCCGGAGTATCAGTTGAACTTCCAGAATTATAATAGAATAGAATATAATTCTTTATTGGCCAAGTGTCATTGGACGCACAAGGAATTTGTCTTTGGTGCATATGCTCTCAGTGTACATAAGGAGAATAAAATACATTCATCAAGAATAAAAAGATACAACACTTAGTGATAGTCAAGGTTACTAATAAGCTATCAAATCGTACTAGGAAACAAATAAAAACAATATAAATTGAAAGATACAAGCAACATGGTTATAGTAATAAGTGGGAAGAGATAGATACTAGTAAGGAAGAGAAGAATAATAGTAATACAGTCTTAGTAAATTATTTGACAGTGTTGTGGGAATTAGTTGTTAAGCAGAGTGATGGCATTTGGGAAAAAAACTGTCCTTGTGTCTAGTTGTTCTGGTGTGCAGTGCCCTATAGCGTTGTTTTGAGGGTAGAAGTTGAAACAATTTATGTCTAGGATGTGAGGGGTCTGTGCTGCAGGTTATGCTGCAGGTTGCTTCTGTACACAACTCTGGTTTCCTGACTTTTTTGTACCTGCCAGCCTTCTTTCCACCTATTTACTGTCTTGCTCAATGTTCCTTGTTGCTAGACAACATGCCTCCTCTTCCTCCTCCTGTGATTGTTTCCGTAGCATCCCCTTCATCCAAGCTCAAATGGCAGGCAGTTCCCATAACTGTGGCTATATGTTTCTGTCTCTTCTTCCCACCACAACCCCAAGCATGGTGCTACTCCTCTTGTGGATTGACAAGAACAGCCAGAAAGTTGTCACTCTCAGTATCTGAAAAGTTGCAGAAGCTTCAGTGATTGGGCCTGTGAGGCGAGGAACAAATTCTCCACTCCAAATTGCATCCACTTTCAAAGCTCTGCTGTTAGAAACCATTGATGGACATTTTCTATCCCATCCTGTAAGCCAAATACTGCTATAATCAAAGACTGTTCCCGGTTCAATATATATATACAGGAGATGGGGGTCAGAAATGTCTCTTGCTTTAAGATCAACATGGATTGTGGAAGGTTGTATTTGTAGTGATTTAACAATAGGTTCAAGATTAGAAGCACAAACGTCAATGGCCTGGATCAAAGAGTAACTTTGCCAGCAAATAACTTTGGAGGCCGGTTTAGAAAAGGTGTAGATACATAAATGTATAACCTTTTTTTGCTATTGTGGAACATTCCTGCAATGCGTTAGCATACAGAAAAGAATGAATGGCATGGTTAATTTGAAACCAGATGTTATTTGGAATGAGCAAAGAGAGGTAAAGGGAGGAGAGAACAAGCAGCTGCAAACACTCTTTCAGGAATCCTGAAAATATAAAAGTGGTTTTAGAACATAGACTAGACTAGACTAGACTAAGAATAGAATAGAATAGAATAGAATAGAATAGAACAGAATAGAATAGAATAGAATAGAATAGAATACAAAAGACCACAACAGAAAAGAATAGAATAAGGAATAGAATAGAATAGAATAGAATAGAATAGAATAGAATAGAATAGAATTCTTTATTGGCCAAGTGTGATTGGACACACAAGGGATTTGTCTTCGGTGCATAAATTCTCAGTGTGCATAAAAGCTATAAGTGGCTAGAACATAGAACATCCAATAATAAGGTTGGAAGGGACCTTGGAGGTCTTCTAGTCCAACCCCCTACTCAGGCAAGAAACCTTATACCATCACAGACAAATGGTTGTCCAATCTCTCCTTGAAAACCTCCAGTGTTGGAGCACCCACAACCTCTGGAGGCAAGTCGTTCCACTGGTTTATTGTTCTGTCAGGAAATTCCTCCTCGGTTCTAGGTGGGTCCTCTTCTTGATTAGGGAGAGGTTCTAGGTAGGAAGTTTAATTTCAAAGGTATCTGCCGAGTCTTGCTTCGCAATTTAACTCCCTTTCTTTTTAGTGGGATCCTCCCCGAATTTTAGTAATTAATTGGTGAGATATAGAATTGGTGGCTTGTCAGGGCTACCATAGTAGCTATTACTACAAGGAGTTCTAATAGTATACACACACACATGTGTGTATATGCAGTGTGTGTGTGTGTGTGTGTATGTGTGTCTGTATTAATTAAAAAACCATACAAAAACATATACATATGCCCAAACGATAAACCAGGAAAAGTGAGCAGAAAAGCCCCGCTCGTTTGAAGATATGTACCAGTTTTTTCCTAAAGGAAAATTATACAGATATGGGATAAAAAGGGCTTAAACTTGGTAAAAATTATTTTTGTCATGTGTAGACTTTTATTGTGTGTCTTTATAGATTCACAAGTGGGTTGAATGCAGAAAAAAATATATAGAAGGAAAGAGATTGTACTGAGCTCTGTAATCCCAATGCTCGGATGGCAATTAGCCATTTATTTTAATAAGAGCAAACCAGAGCCATCTCTTGTAAGCCTTCATTCTCTGATTGTTTAATGCTTGTTTTCTTTTATTGTTTGGCTGGCTACAATGCAATCCAATTTTAAAAGAAAAAAAGAGGAAAATTAATGCTTTATGAACACAGAACAATATTCAAAGAGGAGGGGAAGAGAAAGAGACCGTATTTTTATGGTGTTTAATTCTATCTTGCAGTTTGGCACAGAGGAAGTATATATTTATTGTACCCCCATGAAAATATAAATCTCCTTCAGTCATTAATCTGGAAAAGTGCTTTGTAGCTATGAATGTATCTAACCTCACCACAGTTATACACCAGTCCTATCCTACCAAGGGCCACACTGGCTGATTCCTGACTTGATAATCAAAGTTATGCTTTTACATATATTAAATCTAATCTAGAATGTGCCAATCATAATATGCACACCGCTTAAGCTTTATATGTGATATATGGTTGTCTTGCTTGATGCTTTAAAAACACTAGTGAATCAGAAGTGTTAAGAGGAAACAAAACCAACCAACCAGAGATGAACAATATTTTGGGGATGAGTTCGGTGCAGTGGTTAGAATACAGTATTGCAGGCTAACTCTGCCCACAGCCAGGAGTTCGATCCTGACCAGCTGAAGGTTGACTCAGCCTTCCATCCTTCCGAGGATGGTAAAATGGGGAGCCAGATTGTTGGGGGCAATATGATGACTGTAAACCGCTTAGAGAGGGCTGTAAAGCACTGTGAAGTGGTATACAAGTGTAAGGGGTATTGCTATTGCCCTTCCTTCCTTCTTTCCTTCCTTCCTTCCTTCCTTCCTTCCTTCCTTCCTTCCTCCCTCCCTCCCTCCTTCCCTTCCCTTCCCTTCCCTTCCCTTCCCTTCCCTTCCCTATCCATCCATCCATCCATCCATCCATCCCAGCTCAAGGTTCACTCAGCCTTCCATCCTTCCGAGGTGGGTAAAATGAGGACCCAGATTGTTGCGGGCAATGGGCTAACTCTGTAAGAGGGCTGTGAAGTGGTATATAAGTCTAAGCGCTATTTGTATTTTATCCTCTATGGTACATTTCTGAAAGGAAAGCTTTTTTTTTTTTAATTAATGCTCTCATTTGAAATATACTTTTTAAAGATGTTGCACTGAGTTCATTGCACTGAAAAGGAAATAATGTGTTGGCTATTTGAGTGCTTGGACAGCTGTCTATGGGGTCCCGCAGTAATTGTTAATGCATGGTATGTGATCCTATGGCTGAAGGATCTGGCCTCCCTTATACTACTTGGAGGACCCTGAATAGGTTGAGAGTTGGAGAGCCTAAGTGTAAAACCAATATACTTGAGTGGAGGCTCTTAGTGGATAACAACAAGAATGTGGAGAGACGCAAAGCCCCGCCCATCTGCTGATATGTTGGCTATTACCAGAAAAATGTACCGATAATTACTTACAGTATTTTTGGTCAACTGAAGCCAAGAAGGTGGCTTCATTCTGGGAGTTTAAAGTTTGATCGAGACGTGGAAGAAGAAGAAAAAGGGTCAAGGTGAATATACTGTATGTGTCTCAGAATAATAGTCCAGGATCCAATCTGGGTTGGTCACTAGGACCAGAGATTCAGACTCATGCTGGAGTCCTTCTTCAGGGAACTTCTCACCAGCAGAGTGTGTGGTAGAGAGAAGTTCCCTGAAGGTGGTCTCCAGCATGAGTCCAAAAGCTCGGAAGACTAAACCTCTGGTCCTGGTGACTGACCCAGATTGGATCCTGCAAAAGATATGTGATCCTAAGAATAATGGATTCTAGAAATTATGGGTAGGTTAAGTTGGGAAGCCATGAGCAAGGTCAATGTATGGCATGGATAACTTGTTACAAGCCTACCATCAGCTATGATCTCTTCTCTACAGAAGCCAGCAAAGGTAGATCCATCAATTCTTTGGATGATTATAAAACCACTTGCTATTTCTTTCAACTTTTGGAAGCTCCATTTATTACTTTCAGATGCATTTCATCCGCTCCGGGCTAAATTCTGGCAGATGGGCATCACTCTGATTCACCCTGCCTGCCACCCTGAGTTTTTCATGTGAGAAAACAGACAGGATTATCTGTGCTTTTTAAGAACCATCAGGCACCATTGCTCTCCTAGAAGCTGGATGGAAATTAAAACGGGGGAGCGATTGTTTTGTCATTTTCCTGAATATAAAAAAAAAAAACCCTCAAGTCTCCATCAAACTGTGCTTGATTCCTGATGACTTCGTGAAAATATTCACGTAGCTTTCTTGACAGCTATACAGAAATGGTTTGCCAGTGTGTTTGGGGTGGGGTGGGGAATATATTTTTAACTTCCTTCCCTAGCCTATAGAGATTGTATTTGATAAATATTTCCTATCAAAATATTTAGCTATCCTGATCCTGTTCAGTTTCTAACCCAAGATGGAATAGACTAGTGTTGTCAACTGCATGCCCCAAAGTACAAATAGTCCTCAATTTGCATTGCATTTTCCATTCTTTCTTCTTCTTTCCCTTTCTTCTTTTTTTTCTTTCTTTCCATGGTAATCAGGGTGTGATCTGACAGTGACAAAGGAGGGGCTCCCTCAATTTCAGATCAGGGAGCTACTGCTCGGATTGTCATGCCTGGAATCCATTTTGAGCATTGGATCTTCAGGCCTGCCACATTTAGTGCTGTGGGAAACTGGGAGGGGGGATTGTATGGAGCTGGGGAGATATATAGTCAAAATAACATTCCTTTCTCCGAGAGTCAAGGTCACTCTGCCCTGCACCTGGAGGGGTGTGACTGGGAAGCATCTCCAGTTGGGACGGTGCATTGATTGGACCATGTGATGGACATGTGGGTGCTGGGGCATGGGCTTGGACTTTCTTTTGGGTGGGGAAAACCTGGAAGCTTTCAGATTTGGGTTTTCCCAGATGTGCCAATATGACATCTCTAATAAAATGGAACTTTGAGGAATGCCTAGCCTCGGAGTCTTCTTTCGTTGGGGGTGTTACTTGGAATCCTGACACTGACAGGAACATCAGATTTGGCAGGTGACCACTTTCCTGCTCTGGATGATCTGGGATTGGCCCACAGCCCTCATGGTGGCCATGAAATCCTGAGCCACCTCAAATCCCACTCCTAGAGAAGGCAGAGTGAAGTCCCCCAAGACCATAAGTCTAGGGAACTCCACTGTCAACGCAGAAATGAAGTTAAAGATCTCAACCAGGGAGGTTGCTGGACACCAGGGTACAACAGCAATAATCCCAACAGATCCTTAGTGAATAGGGTCCCACATCTGGTGATTGATGGTGCAGTGCCCTTGAAAGCTGTAGGAGACTCCTGGAGGACAATTGCCAAACTCTACCCCTCTCCCAGAGTAGCAGCTGATGCCACACCTGAAACACAGATGGTTATATTTCTGAAAGGATTATCAACAACCCCCCTCCTTATGACAGCCTGATTTGGCATTTAGAAGCAGCAGTCAAAAGCAGGCCCACTGACAGGGTCCTGGGATTGAGACCAAGGAGCTGGAACATAGAACTGGTTTAAGACACGTGCCCTAAAAATGGCCTACTCCTTCTCTCCCACCATATCTCCATGTCCCATCTCCATGTCCCCACCACCATGGCAGTGAACTGGGATTGGCTTCCAGATATAGGTGGTTGCTTGGGGAAAAAGGAATGAACAGAATTAACTGAATACAGGATTTAACTGGCTATGTGTTTTGGAATCTTTATATGCTGTGCAGTCCTAAAGGTTATGTTTCTTACTATTGTGAATGGCTTCATTTTTTCCCTAGATGTTGTTGAATATATTTGTTCCTTTTCTGCAAGGAATGGAATGGAATGGAATGGAATGGAATGGAATAGAATAGAATAGAATAGAATAGAATAGAATAGAATAGAATAGAATAGAATAGAATAGAATAGAATAGAATAGTTGGAAAGGACCTTGGAGGTCTTCTAGACCAACTCCCTGCTCAAGCAGGAAACCCTATACCAATTTCAGACAAATGG
>QLTV01001714.1:579480-615921 GCA_003457575.1 Thermophis baileyi
TAGTGAAGAGAAGGACCAGGGGAGACATGATAGCAGTCTTCCAATATTTCTGGGGCTGCCACAGAGAGGAGGGGGTCAAGCTATTTTCCAAGGCACCCGAAGGCCAGACAAGGAATAATGGATGGAAACTGAACAAGGAGAGATTTCAACCTGGAAATAAGGAGAATTTTCTGACAGTGAGAACAATCAACCAGTGGAACAGAACTTGCCTTTGGAAGTTGTGGGAGCTTCATCACTGGAGGCTTTCAAGAAGAGATTGGACTGCCATTTGTCAGAAATGGTGTAGGGTCTCCTGCTTGGGTGGGGGGGTTAGACTAGATGACCTACAAGGTCCCTTCCAACTCTGTTAATCTGTTAAACTTCTGGAGGCAAGCCATCCCACTGGTTGATTGTTCTCACTGTTAGGAATTTTCTCCTTAGCTCTAGGTTGCTTCTTCTTCATTAGTTTCCATCCATTGTATGGATATTGGATATTTCTTAATGAAAGTGGTTCTGATGACCGACCCAGATTGGATCCTGCAACATGATCCTGGGACATGTAAATTCACCTTCATTTGTGGCTCTGGCTCTTTATCTTACACTGTTGTCATACGTATAAACACCCACAAACAGAGATACATACTTTTTTTTTCCCAATTAAGAAAATAGTTTTAGTCCGTCCATCCATCCATCCATCCATCCATCTATTTATTTATTTATTTATTTATTTATTAGAAAATTTATTTATATTGCCGCCTATTCGCACATGGCGACTCAAGGTGGCTTACAAGGATATAAAACATCATATATACAAAATAAAACTAATGAAAGAAAATAATCAAATAATCAAATAATAAAATAATATAATAGCCCCCCCCCACCCCTCAACCCAGCGACAACACATCACATAAGCCATTTAATGGGCTCCATGCTGTTCTGGGTTCCCAATCTAATCAATGGGGGCCAATCTAATCAATGGGGGCCAATCTAATCAATCTAATCTCTGGGGGAATGTCTCCCTCCCAGAGAGAGGGAGCCACCACAGAGAAGGCCCTTCTTCTGGGTCCTACCAGGTGTATCTCCCTAGGGGTTGGGACCCAGCGGTGAACTCTACTTACCTTCCCTACTGGTTCGGAAGCGTGCACTTTGCGCGCGCGTGCCACCATCGCACGCGCTTTTTCACCCTCTGCGCATGCGCAGAACGCTTTACGCATGTGCAGAGGGTTAAAAACAAGAAAATGGCGACGTCCGGGCGGGTGGGTGGAGCCTTGCGCTGCCACTGCTACTGGTTCTCCGAACCACCGGTGGCCGCTGCTACCGGTTCGCCCGGACCGGGCCGAACCAGTAGCATTTCACCCCTGGTGGGATCCGCAACATTCCTTCCCTCCCCGTGGGTCAAGTAGATGTGACCAGCAAGAGATGGTCCCTCAGATAATCTGGTCCCAAGCCTTTACTTGCACACAGGTGGTTCCCCCCCCCCTTATGAAATGACTGAACTAATAGAGCTGTGTCGCAGAGCAAAATCTTGTTTAGTTTTGCTTTCAAATAATTTTTATTACTGGGTCAATTTTTCCTGTGGTTTCTGATTCTTGAAACTTCCTTCCAGAAGTAAACTGCAGGACTCAAGATCCAAATTTTATTTCTTACAAAGAGTTTGATTCCTTAAATAATTAGCCAGGCATTAGTGGAAAACGGGAATGCAATCCAATGATTTAGATGGTCGCCAAATGCTTTATGAAATATGTCTTAGCTTCAGAGTCTGTGATAACCAAAATAATAATAGCACACCTGTTGTCTGTGGTTGAACATTATCCAGTTTCACGTTGGTTAAAAATGAGGGGAGATTAATGAAAATTGCATGGAGTTTACTCATTTGGTTTGGAGATTTTCAAAAAGCCGAGTCTTTATAAATTGTTCAAAATGATGCATTTTTATGCGTCATAGGGTAAAGATTCAATTCAATTGAAGAGATGGAACGAGAAATAAAAACAGCATAAAATAAAATAAAAAAATAAATAAATAAAAATAGTAGACTTAGTTGCCTTTTGCTCGAAGGGAAAGAAGAAAGTGCTTTTATAACTCAGCTGCAACTGCTTCCAGGGAGGAAGAGGAACCCTTTAATAAATGAGAAGATATTAATGAGGGTTTGAAACAGCTGAGTTATTAGATAGCTTTTTAAAAGGAAAGGAAAAGTAAATGGAAGAGCAAAAAGGATCCGATTTTTATCTAGCAGAAGAAAATAAATGGCATATAAATAAATGGCTTTGCCAAGAAATATTTGCCAGAAAATATAGAGGGATAATGGATTTTTTTTTTTTTTAAAAAAGTTCATTAAATTTGTTTTGGCCAAGAATACCAGTTCTGCTAAAGTTGTATGGTGTGGACTGTAAAGGTAAAGGTTCCCCTGCACATATGTGCTAGTCGTTCCTGACCTTAGGGGGCGCTGCTCATCTCCTTTTCAAAGCCGAAGAGCCAGCGCTGTCCGAAGATGTCTCCGTGGTCATGTGGCCGGCATGACTAAACGCCGAAGGTGCATGGAACGCTGTTACCTTCCCACCAAAGGTGGTCCCTATTTTTCTACTTGCATTTTTTACGTGCTTTCGAACTGCTAGGTTGGTAGAAGCTGGGGCAAGTAACGGGAGCTCACTCCGTTACGCGGCGCTAGGGATTCGAACCGCCGAACTGCCGACCTTTCTGATCGACAAGCTCAGCATCTTAGCCACTGAGCCACCGTGTCCCACTGGGGGTGGACTGTACTGTACTGCAAAAGTGAGAGAGTTGCTTCAGGCAGTGTATCTTGAACAGTAGCAGTAGTAAATTTGGAATAAAAATTATAAATGCTACTCATTATGGATTCCATGCAC
This sequence comes from Thermophis baileyi, assembly GCA_003457575.1. Classification (NCBI taxonomy): domain Eukaryota; kingdom Metazoa; phylum Chordata; class Lepidosauria; order Squamata; family Dipsadidae; genus Thermophis; species Thermophis baileyi. The sequence continues at coordinate 582,324 of QLTV01001714.1, forward strand.
ACTATATATTAACTTTAATATATATTAACTCCTCTTTGAATATGGGGGACACTATTGTTTTTCTCTAATACTGAGACCCGATTCAACACTTACACTAGCACGAATATCAGGTGATATAATCCATGATCTAGAATTTTTCACTCAGTGTTTAAAAGTTGGTCTAACGGTGTTGCAACCAAATCCTGAGATGCGAATTTGAAAGATCCTACTGTGACTCACATATCTGCTATCACAACTCAATCAGGGCCGTTAGTGAGAAGAGTTATTCTTGGATTCAAGTCTGCCCTGCAATATGGGAAAACGTTGAAAACACTTATAAGGTTGCTGAGAAATGTGAGAATATAGTACACATAGATTTTTTTTTTCAGGCACATGCAAACCGCTCTCGGAATTGATGACTGGATTTCATATCACATGATTTGTTTAAGGATACTTTATTTGATGCACTGGGATCATGGACAGAATACATTGAGCCAACTTGTTGAGACTACTCAATCCTTACTAGTGCATTTATTTTACTGAGAAGATTGGTTTCTCCTTGTAGGGATGTTTTTTTTGCTCCATTTGATTAGTTCTTCCTGCTGATGTTTCTTTCTTACAAGAGAACATGTTATTTTGGACAGCCTCACAGAAGGACAAAGAAGCCCATCCTTAACCAAATAGGTTAAGTCCTGATTGAAATGACAGCAGATATGCAAGTCAAAGTAGGAACTTTCAAACTGACGTCTCGGGATTTAATTGCATCACCATTAACTGGGCAGCCCAAGATCCACTGGGATCCACTGGTGTTTCTGTTCTCTACTGGTGAGACTGCTTGCATCAGTGAGATTGTCATAAACTGTAGCTCTCCAGCCCATTTAGATTCATGCTGCAGCAGACTTGATTTAAGAGTGAACTTTTCAACTCATTAACATAATCAATGGGTTGCGTTGCCGCCAAGTCTATCCTTAGACCTCCCCAAGCATTCTAGCCAGATTTTATTTGCTTGCTTTTAATAAACTTAAGGTGTTTGTCATTGATGGCCGTAGACCAAGTTGTTGAGATGGTACACTACTATAACAGTAAATGCTGATGTAACAAGAAACTAAAGTCGGACATCAGTCGGACCAGTTTCATGGAGACATGGATGAAGTCCATTGATCAGTTTGTGAACATGATGTGAACAATTTTTTTTAAAGTAGATGTCCTTGCAAAATGGTAATATATTGAGTCAAAGTCAGATTCTAAATACTTTTAATTGAGCTGTAGGGAATGGCTGTAGTAAAGGATAGGCAGAAATCCAGTAAAAATATATTTCTGTTTTAATACTCCACAACTGCATAACACTTTATGGTCCACATGTCACAACATAAATGTTGAAATATAGTCATTATTAAAAAGAGAGAGAAGCATCATCATAAAATAGACATTTGACTTAGATGAGTAAAGAATGTGCCGGTTTGTTATCTTTTGAATGACTAAAATGCATGGAATTAATTACACTGTGATGGACCTACTAGTTTAAATCATCATCATCATCATCATCATCATCATCATCATCATCATCATCATCTTTTAATGACCCCATAATCCCTTGCGGGGTGGAGTCTGGGCAACTGAATGGAGCTGAGTGTTTAATGGCTGGATGCTCTTCCTGTTGCCAATGCGGAGTTTTGTTCAGCGGATATATTCTCATTGTGCCCAGAGAGAGAAATATCTGCCTCTATCTAGGATCGAACTCACAGCCTCCTGATTGTGAGGTGAGAGCTCCATCTCTAGGCCACCACACCACTCCACCTACTAGCTTAAATGTATGTGTTTACCTAGTTGAGATAACAACAAATAATTGTAATAGGTAGAAGTAAGTGTGTGTAATGGCAATATTCCAGGGATCAATAAATAAGGGCCACCATTTTCCCAAAACCAACCTTCAAATTGCTGGTTCAATAATGCTGTCTCCATGTATTTATGGCGAGAGTTGGGACACGAATCGTAAACATTGGATTTGGATTTGGCAAATAGATTGATGTTTTTCTTTTTCCCTTTGTTAAACCTTTTCTCTTTCCTGCTCATTAGTTTATTTTAAAAATTTATAAATAATGTTTTCTCAAGGCAGTTTATAGCAACAAACTCTTATGCACCAATGTATAATGATAATAATCATACATTAATACAGTACTGGAAACGCACACAATAGAAACCTAATAAAACATTAATAAAAGAGCTGCAGTTAAAAATATCACCGCACAGTATTAAAATCCAATTCTGCTACTGTATAAGCTAACACTTAAAGTGAAACATTCCCACCCATTCAAAGGGTGGCCTAAATAAATCTTTAGGGCTTTATTAAAAGTGGGAGCGCAGATCTGACACCCCCCCATATGGTAGACTACTCTAAAAGCTTGGGGGTCTCTGTGGAAAAGGGTCCTTTTGGGGGGGAGGGTTAAATTCAACAAGAACTCTAAAAAGCGGGTGAAAGAGGAGAAATGAGCAGATTCCTGTAAGGTCAACTAACTCAATCCCAAATGATTGAGGACACTCTACTTATCAGAATCATTTCAGCCTAATATTTCTTTCTGCTCCCTTGTTCCTTCCAAAATAAATACTCATATCACGATGTCGGTGCCTTTATCCATCAAAGAGTGACAAGGAATCCCCAGGGAAGGAAGGAAGGATCTTTTAAGCGTATTGCCCAAATATGCTATGAGTAAAACATGAATGTTAGATTAACTATAGACTTGTCACCTCTTCTGTTTTTCAAGGGACAGTTCATTGTTTAAGATAAAATGTAGTGTAGCATTAATAAGTAATGTAGGCTGCTCCACCCTTTGGCTTTGGGAGATTGAATCCAAGCTTGAACTTAACCTCGGATTCCCTATAAATTATTTGTGATATCATGCCATTCAGCTCTGCTCTTCGCTTGAAATATCAGTTGAGAAAAAAATAATAATATATATATATAAAAAACCCAGAACAGCATGCTCATAAGAAGCACCACTGAATGCAATGAAACACTCATGACCTGCTTTAATCGAGTGATCCAATAGGTCTTTGTTACAAGTAATTTAGTCTGAGTGCTTCTCATTCAGCGTAGAACCATGGTAAATAAATTTTAGATGCTACAACAGTTTCACGTTCAATGACATCTGGCATACACCATTTTATCAAAGCCTTACAAGGTGTTCCATTATCCTGAAAGCACTTCAAGTGGCAAGCTTCTTTAGTTATGATTCAGAATTGCTTGAGTCAGTCTTTAGAGCTTTAATCAAGGTCTGAGCTGTTGTAGCTCCATACCCTCCGTTTAAAAAAAAATAAAAAATCCTGAAAACTAACTTATTCTTAACAAGACGCTACCCTTTCGGCTGCTTTTCAAGTAGGTTGGAAAGGCATTGTGAAATCCATGAACACATTTTCAATAGCTAGAGAGAAGCATGTCGGCAAACCCGATACTTCTTTAGTTCCCCTCCCCGCTTCTCATGCAACTCTTGAACTAAATAAAGAGTTGCATGTGTAGCAAATGAAGCTAAATATATGTGTCCCAGGATAATGTTGCAGAATCCAATCTGAGTCGGTCACCGGGACCAAAGGTTGATTCTTGCAAGCTTTTGGGCTTGTGCTGGATCCCATCATTAAGGGACTTCTCTCTTTCCAGACTGTATATACCAGTACTATCAGTGTGTGTGTGTGTTTGTGTGTGTGTGTGTGTGTGTGTGTGTGTGTGTGTGTGTGTGAGCAGTTAAGACACTGGACTTGTTGGCTGAAAAGCCAGCAGCCCAGGTTTGAGAGAGATGGGTACTCACATGGCTCCCATCCTCATTGCAGTTCCTGTCAACCTAGCAGTTCAAAAGCATACAATTGCAAGTAGATAAATAGGTACCACTTCGGTGGGAAAGTAACACTGCTCCGTGATGTCATGCTGGCCACATAACTACGGAAATGTCTTTGGACAGTGCTGCCTCAATGGCCTTGAAACAGAGATGAACATCACCCCCTATAGTGGATTAGCGGAATGAAATCTGCAGGGACTCTTTCATATGTGTATATATACCCTATTTATTTAATTTGCAAAGGCTGCAGGATGACCATCTGCCTTGGGAACAGAATTTGTACGGCCCGATTCACAACCGTTTCTGCTTTTTGTAAAGCAGAGGAAAGAGCCTGCCTGCTTTTAACTTCTCAACAGAGCATTGCAGGGCAGAGGGTACATCAGAACGTGTTACTGTTGTGGCACTTTAATTCAATCAGCGGCGTAATTTCCCCATAGGAGTATGTTGCAGATTCAAAACATTCATGGATGGGCATGTCGTGCTGTGATATCAATTCCCCACAATGATCATAACAACATTTTTCTTAATTTGAAGGTTCTGTGCCTCGGATTTATAGCTCCACTTTATTCATTTTCCCCCCAGTTGTGTGTGTGTGTGTGTATGTCTGATTGTTTATTTATGCTTTCATTCCCTTCAGCATGGAAGCCATCTGGGTTATTCTGGGCCACTTGCTCATTCTCAGACCAAGCCTGGAAAAATGTCTACCTACCAACCCATACTGGACAAGCATGATTGGTTATGGTTATTGGTCAGTGAAGAGCTTTTGACCCTGCACTGCTTTGTATATGTGCTTATGTGTATATAATTGTTTGCTAAAAGAAGGTTATGAATTCATAAATGTTTATTGCATGCATGCAGTGTGTGTGTGTGTGTGTGTGTGTGTATCTGCATGTGTAGAGACAGTTTGGTCCAGTGGTTAAGGCAACAGGCTAGAAACCAGGAGACTGTGAGTTCTAGTCCCACCTTAGGCACAAAGCTAGCCTGGTGACCTTGGACCAGTCACTTTCTCTCAGCCCTAAGAAGGAGGCAATGGCAAACTACTTCTGAAAAACCTTGCCAAGAAAACTTCATGGACCGTGTCCTCTTCTATTTCTGCAGATAATCCTCTTCCTTTAAAACAAGAAAAAGAAGGAGAGAATTTGCAAGAAATAAAAGCAATGCACTCTAGTTGAGGAAATCAGTATATGTAGCATATACTATGATTGTAACAGGTTTGATTGCCATGAAACTGTATTACTTATCCCCATTGACAGAACAGTGTTCGAAGTCTTCTTTATGGCTCAGGTCAGATATAATGATCTCATCCCTATAAACTCAAGAGTTATTGAGCTATGAATAAGCCTTCGCCCCTCCTGCCTTCATAGTCTTAACCAGATTTATTTAAACGTTAACCTCCCATTACAGTAGAATTGAGTAAATTGTCTTTTTGGAAAGCAGAATACAGTACGTACAGCTTACTATAGTCTGAAAAGTGGAATTAGTGAGAGAAAAGTAGATAACCGTGGCACTTCTAATATTTTACCAAGACATGAATTCCTCAGCTAAGAAACTGAACAGTCTAAAGTTAGGTGGTATTCTTCATCTATCGAGTGGTTTTCATTTTTTTTCCTCTTGTGCTTCTTACTCAATGGATCACCCTAGTTGGAGAGCTATTTCGATAGCAATGTGTGTTTCACTTTTGGAGGGAGGGTACCCAAAATTGTCTTTCATAGTCTGATACCAGAATTTCTATCTTGAATCAATTAGCATTTGGAGAACTAAACAGTGGTTTCATTCTAAGTTCTGCTTACCCATATGCCTGGTATCCTCCAGTTATTGGACTATAACGTCCACAGTGCTTTGCCTTTGCCCACATGGGTCAAATTTATTTGGGTTTGAAACCCAAACATCTCAAGAAGTACAGGTGTTGGACAGCAATCAGGAGGAAGGTTCAAGTGATGAATTAGTCTGGACTCGTTAGGTAAACACAAGAGGGCAAGGTTTGATTCCCCACATGCCTTTAAGCCTTATCTAGTTCTTCCCAAGCAAAAGCTGCCAATATGGGGAGATTCCTGTATAATAGGCAGAGTAAAATAAAGTAGCGAGCTAGAACCGTACATGTGTAGGTCTGGTTACTTGTGCCTGACAACAGGAAGCCTATGCCTGCTAAAGGTTATTCTTGGTTTCTGCTTTTCTATTCATCCTTTTTTTTTTCTTACCCTTCGTAAGCAAAGCAAAATGCGAAACCAGTATTACAAAAACAAATATAAGCAACTCTTAATCAACTAGATAGTTTTGGATTCAGCCATGTAATATCACTGCGGCAAGAGCATCATCATTGGCTGCAATTTAAGATGCTGGGTTGTCACCTTCACAAAGCTCAAGTCTTGGTTGTCTTCAAGATACCCTTCTCACTGTTGAATCTGTCTATTCAGTGACATCTGGGGACAGAAGGCATGTTGACACTCTTATCTCGGAGGAAGTCCAATAAACAGTGAGACCTTTGTCGAGTCTTTTCCGTTAGGTCTTCAAACAACTTCCCCCACCCCATATATCTTGACCTCCTTCTCTCTTTGATGCTTTAGGACAGTCATGAAGACATAGCTCTTTAGGAGAACATTTGAAGATGTTGAGATTTAGACTACCTCTGGTCATGGTAAATCAAGTGAATGTTTGTGGTTAGGAGCAGTCTTGAATATTTGCGTGGTTAAAATAGTATGCTTGCTGTCGGTGTCTATGGAGATTCTCAGTCATCCAGGTCACAGTTGTCCCAAAGGTGCTTTTCCAAGAGGCAACTGGACTTTCTGGTTTTTCTTTGAAGAGGTTTCACTTCTTCATCCAAGAAGCTTTTTCAGCTCTGATTGAATGGTGGGGGAATGCTGTTGGTGCAAAGCCTTTGAGAATTGAACAGCATAGAAGTTGCAGTAAGTATGTCAGTAAACCAATCCATAATGTAATCCTTAGTGTTCATGCTAATTTTTCCTAAACATTTTGTTGTCTGGGGATTGGCAGATTTGCATGGAAAGCTTTGCATTACCAGCATTTGAAAAGGCGAGTAGAGAACTTCAGCCTTGCTTTGTGTTGTGGATGAAATAAAACAGTGATTGGTTTTGTGTTTCATACATTGACAAACTTGATAGTCGTAACTGCTCCAATTATGGTTCCATGAAATCTTAGTCATTGCCGCATACATTTCTGTCTACTGTTTCCCATACATGGTTCAGTTCAACTATAGGATAGATTTCAGTTCAGCGATTCTTTGGGTTTCTCCCTTACAATTTGTTTTCCTTACCCAGTTTCTCTGATTTTGAGTTACACCGCATTGTAGGCAGTACGTGCTGTGCTTTTTCGGCGGCCATCAACATGCACAACCATGAAACACACAGACATGATTTGTAAGCAACAGCTGTATGCAGATACGAGGCTGGGATTATTGCCTTTAGCTGGGTTTTGTAGTTAAATCTAACTTTACAACACTTCCGTTATGAAAGAAATCACTGTTTATGAGCCAAGCTAGCAATCCTGATTCAAATTGATTGGGCAATGGAAAATAACAACAGTGGAGAGGAGAGAAGGACATACAAAATTAATTTTTATGGCCTGGAGGATGTGATTTTTCTTCACTTTAGACTATTGCTGCTCAGAGCTACGTCCTGTTAATATCTGAACGAGGCAGGAAAGGAGGAGGCAGACATGCACACAACGGATGTTGCTGATTTCAACTGCAAATATCACCCCTGTGGCAGATATAACAACCTAATGGAATAACTCTGACTCAAAAATAAATTGAATTCCCATTACAACTGGCCTGATTTATATTTATTTATTTTTCCAGAAGCCGGCCACCCAACCACTATCTCGTTGTGCTGCAGATTCTCTGGCTTCCCGTGGAGAAGAGAGCAAATGATTAGGTTTCTTAAGCCCACCTTGGAGGTGAAGCACGGCATGTACCTCTCTAGCCGGGTGATTCATACACATGGCTTCTCCCTCCAACGTGCTGTGAGGAGGGGGAGAGATAGGAGGACAATGAAGCACTAAGGCTGGTCCTTTAAGTAGGTCATGGACTGCCTAGAGTGGTTACTATCAGCAGCCACCTTGTGTGGAAAACAAAACCTGTCAATGTGGAACACTCTCTACTTGTAAACAAACCTTTATGAAAGCTGGCAGGACTTGTTGAAAAATATGGAGTTTGGCATACATAGGATTAGGTAACTTCCGACTTCATTACTGCGGGAATACCAAAGGCTCCTTGTAAATAAATGGCAACCCGCTTGTGTCCTTTTTCCTCTTTTATGCGCTGCGGAATCTGCATTGATCAGGTCTGGGTGAATGTCTCTGAGTAAAGAGGTTCCTCCCTGTTGTGTTCAGAGAACAATGGGAAGAACCATCGCACAGTAGAAACGTTCAACGGGGATATAGCAGAGGTGGGATTCAGCAGGTGCTGACCAGTTCTGGAGAACCGGTAGCAGAAATTTTGAGTAGTTCGGAGAAGTGGCAAATACCACCTCTGGCTGGCCCCGCCCCCATCTATTCTCTGCCTCCCGAGTCCCAGCTGATCGGGAGGAAATGGGGATTTTGCAGTATCCTTCCCCTGGAGTGGGGTGGGAATGGAGATTTTACAGTATCCTTCCCCTGCCACGCCCACCAAGCCATGCCCACCAAGCCACGCCACGCCACGCCACGCCCACCAAACCATACCCACATAACCGGCAGTAAAAAAATTTGAATCCCACCATTGGGATATAGGATTGTTGTTGTTAGTTGTGAAGTCGTGTCACGACCCCATGGACAACGTTCCTCCAGGCCTTCCTGTTCTCTACCATCCCCTGGAGTCCATTTAAGCTCACGCCGACTGCTTCAAGTGACTCCATCCAGCCACCTCATTCTCTGTCGTCCCCTTCTTCTTTTGCCCTCAATTTTTCCCAGCATTAGGCTCTTCTCCAGTGAGTCCTCCCTTCTCATTAGGTGGCCAAAGTATTTGAGTTTCATCTTCAGGATCTGGCCTTCTAAAGAGCAGTCAGGGTTGATCTCCTCTAGGACTGACCGGTTTGATCGCCTTGCAACCCAAGGGACTTGCAGGAGTCTTCTCCAGCACCATAGTTCAAAGGGATATAGGGTATGCTACAAAAACGACGATAAATCTGATGACGTACAAGTAGTCCTCGCCTTACGATCACAATGGAGCCCAACATTTCTGTTGCGAAGTGAGACATTTGTGAAGTGGGTTTTTTGCCCCATTTTTCAATTTTTCTTGCCCCAAACGTTAAGTGAACCACTGCAGTTGATAAGTCAGTCAGACGGTTATTAAGTGAATCTTGTTTCCCCCCCTGACTTTGCTTGTCAGAAAGTGGCAAAAGGGGATCACATGACCCCGGGACACTGTAGCCGTCATAAATATGAGTCAGTGGCCAAGCATCTGAATTTTGATCACGTGTCCATGGAGATGCTGCAACGGTCATAAGTCTCACTTTTTTCCCCACTGCTGTTGTAACTTTGAATGGTCACTAAATGAACTGTTGTAAGTCATTAAGAGCCTTGGTGGCACAGTGGTTAGAATGCAGTACTGCAGGCTATTTCTGCTGCCTGCCGGCTGCCTGCAATTTGGCAGTTTGAATCTCACCAGGCTCAAGGTTGACTCATCCTTCCATCCTTCCGAGGTGGGTAAAATGAGGACCCAGATTGTTGGGGGCAATAGGCTGACTCTATAAACTGCTTAGAGAGGGCTGTACAGCCCTGTGAAGCGGTATATAAGTCTAAGTGTTATTGCCCTTCCTTCCTTCCTTCCTTCCTTCCTTCCTTCCTTCCTTCCTTCCTTCCTTCCTTCCTTCCTTCCTTCCTTCCTTCCTTCCTTCCTTCCTTCCTTCCTTCCTTCCTTCCCTCCCCTTCCCTTCCCTTCCCTTCCCTATCCATCCATCCATCCATCAATGCATCCATCCATCCATCCATCCATCCATCCATCCATCCCAGCTCAAGGTTGACTCAGCCTTCCATCCTTCTGAGGTCAGTAAAATGAGGACCCAGATTGTTGGGAGCAATATGCTGACTCTGTAAACTGCTTAGAGAGAGCTGTGAGCACTGTTAAGCGGTATATAAGTCTAAGCGCTATTGCAATTTTACAATTGTTCCAGCACCGAACAAATAATCAAAACCTCTTTTGTTGACTTGGACATCATTTGAATTTGTAGGCTGAATAATTTTACTGGAGTTATTTTTTGCTCGTTAGTGTAAAAGATAATAGATTAAAGTGCTTTTTCCAAGAAGATATAATCCTTGTCACAGAGAACAAAGGATGTGTGTGTTGCATTTTGCAAGCAACAAATAGAAGAACTGTTGAGGTGCTTGCTTTTTTCTAATAAATAATTAGGAGACACAATGGCTGCTATGAAAGATATGGATACGGATACGGAGCAGGATGTCTATGGAGATTCTCAGTCATCCCGGTCATGGTTTTCCCAAAGGTGCTTTTTCAAGAGGCAACTGGACTTTCCGGTTTTTCTTTGAAGATGTTTTGCTTCTCATCCAAGAAGCTTGGATGAGAAGCAGAAACGTCTTCAAAGAAAAAACCAGAAAGTCCAGTTGCCTCTTGAAAAAGCACCTGTGAGATTGGAGCAGGAAGAAGGTGTGATTAACTGGCTAGTCACTATGATTTACACAACTGTGATCTATTAAGGCTGAACACCCAACTCATTGCTCATGTACAGTAGCCTGACAGTTCTTGATATTTTTCTGTGAGAGAATTCTAGGGGGACATTTCTCCACGATTTGGTGGGAAAGGAGATGAATGGAGGCTCAAATGGACTTGCCATCCGGAGCCCTGGCCTCCAGTTGCCCCACTCATTCCTAATTTGTGCAGGCTGGCTCTCTAGGTATCCTTCACATTGCCCATTGATGTCTATGGGAGTGCCGTGTGCGTTTACGGAGTTGAAACACTAGCCTTGTTGCAGCCTTGAGTTTCCATTAACATTCATACTTTTTGGACTCATGAGTTCAGGTTTTGACAGATCTCATGTAGTGTTTAGACATGAATTTTTAAAAAGGCCATTACTGGCTATTCCCCAGCTTGCTCACTGAGTGTGCTTCAAGCGACTGAACTAGCTCCTGCAAAGAAGCCGGGAGATTTTCTTACTAGGTCTGAAAAATGACACCTGGAAGACAAATGGGAGCTGTCATAGCTAAGCCTCTGAGGAATGCCTTGCAAGCACTGTGGCTTTACATAGCTAAATTTCAGCGTGCCGCTTCAAAAGGTTCTTGCCCTAAAGGTGCTTACGGGGGCTCTTGCTTCCGTCAGGAATCATAACTACCGTCGATCATAAATTTATTTTAAACATCTTTCTCTCCTTGGGATTTTCAGGGCAGCTCCCCTTGGGTTTATCATTATATACAATCCCTTATATACAGCTCCCTGTAAATGGCTAATTATCAGCTGTGAGTGGAAGAAAATATGGTTGACTGCCACACATCTATTGTTTGTTACACTTTGGGGGGATCTGTATAAAACGGGCTTAAGCATCTTTTCTAGTCCTGCCCGTCACTGTAGGATCAGAGATTATATACGAAAAGAGCAGGCTGAGCAGGAAGGCAGAGTTAAGTGTGTCATCAGTTTGGAATCATTACGTTGTCACAAGAGACTGAAGCCCAGCACTCCCTTCCCATGAAATCCGTTGACCCTTATCTAGTGCCAATTTAGCTTTGACAGTTGGTTGACTAGATTCTTGTGTCTAGACAGTAATAATAAACTCTTCTGTTCCTTGAACTCAATAAATTCTTCTTGATTATCTTGATCAGATTATTTCATCTCTAATCTTTGCAAAATCACCCATCTAGTGAAAGTTCCACAATTGCGTCTTGAATCTCATGGAATCTTGTGAGACGTTGGTCTTTCCATGAGAAGTTTCCATTGTTCTGATGATCATGCAAATATTGGCTTCTTTAAAAAAAAAAAAAATAAGTTTCAGTATGGCAGCAGACGTCCTGTAGAGATGCAATAAATGTCCTGCTGATCATAAATAAAATGGAAATCACAAAGTTCAAACGCTGCTAACAATTCTATTTCATACTGTTTAAACTTTTCTACGCTCCTGGTAGGTTTTAGGAAATCCTTATAATACTTTGCTTTAGGATTATAGCAGAGATTTTGAGGGTCAGGAAAGCTATAATTACAATGGTTTCACTGAGTGTATATAGAAGGTAACTACTGTCAGTCTTTAAGGTAAATCAGAAATGAAGAACAGTAGATTAATTAATATATCATTTTAGGACTTCCATCATTAAAATCATTGAAATATAGGAAGCATCAAGACTCAAGCAGTGAATATGTTGGAATATAGAAACCATGAAATTTAGAAAACTTGATTTAACTGATATTTTCCATCCTACTCATCTCCTTGTTTTGATGGTTCTTTTTTTTTTTTACTCTTTGTGATTTTCCACATCATTTATCTCCCTGTTTCCATAGATGGCAGTTTCTAAAATGGACAGATAAGCCAGCATGCAACACTGTATCCAGGGGTAGGTTCTAACTTACCTCACCACCGGTTCGCTTCCTTCCGCACCGCGTGGCCAAAAACAAGATGGCGGTGCATGCGCAGTGCCGGCAACTCAGCTTCTGTGCATGTGCAGAAGAAAAAATAAATTAAAAAAAGTTCCAAAAAAAATATGGTGGCGTCCACAGACCAGCATCGACTGAACTGGCTCTGTGACGTCACCAGCGGGTTGCTACCGGTTCGGGTGAACCAGTCCAAACTGGGAGGAACCCACCTCTGACTGTATCCATCTCGATTTTTGAGAAAAGAGGGAATTCAACCTTACAATTACAACTTACATCTCTTCCATTTGCTTAGCTAAGTGTGCTCATATATTCCATCCCCTGTTTTTACTTGTGAGTTTTCCCATTCAGCTCCAGGTGGCCAGCATCAGTCTATCCCGGCTTCATCTCCTGTAGCTTGGATAGTCCTTACTTGCTTGTGACTCCATTCAAGTCTGGTATGTGATGGTTATATCTTTTTGCATTTTTCCTTCCATTGTCTGGAGTTTTCCTTGCACAAATCTGGCCCTCTTCAGGTCTCAACATTCCCCAGCCAGCAGGACCATTGCTGAGAAGTGTGGCCATCCTTGCTTCTCAACAATGGCAACGTTGAGGGCACCCAGATGAAGAATCACGTCCTCATTGAGAGCACCTACGTTGAGAAACACATCGATCCATTCTTAGGCACAACTTGAGTCATGATGTAGAATTGTACATCATGTAGAATTGTACATCATTAGAGCAGTGATGGCGAACCTTTTCGGGACACTGAGTGCCCAAACCGGAATGAGTGTGTATGTGCGCGTGCCGGAGTGCCGGAAACCCAAAGACCAGCTGGCCGGTGCACGCATGCCCATTTTTGGCCATTTTTCAGGCTGTTTTCAGGCCGTTTTTCAGGCCGTTTTCAAGCTGTTTTTCGGGCCATTTTCAGGCCATTTTTAGGCCAAAATGGTCTGAAAAATGGCCTGAAATTGGCCCCAAAAATGGCCTGAAAACGGCCTGAAAAAGACCCGGAAAATGCCCCGGAAAAAGGCCTATTTTTTGGCTGTTTTGGGGGCCGTTTTCAGGCCGTTTTTCGGCACTTCGTCGCCCGCGAAGACTAGCGTGCTGGAAACCAGAAGAGCAGCTGGCGATGGCACACGTGCCCGCAGAGAGGGCTCTGCGTGCCACCTCTGGCACACGTGCCATAGGTTCGCCATTGCGGCTTTAGAGGGTCATTTTATGGAAGGATCAACTCCAGATTTACTGTTTGGAACAGCAAGGCATTTGCATGATGGTTTAGGTTCCAAGATCCTAAACTTTAAAGGGTCTCCTGATAGCATCTATACATGTATGTGTTGGCAGAGAAACCCCTTGCTTATTCATTACGTTTATATCCCATCTTCATTGTTTATCCCTTGATAGAGTATATATTATGCTCCTCCTTCTATGTCTTCCCCATAACCATATGAGTTGAGAGAATGCCTGGCCCAGAATTATGCAACTGACCTTTGTGTCTAAGAGAAGAGTAGAATTTACAACTCATTATCTCAATATCTAGTCCAGGGGTCTGCAAACTTGGCAACTTTAAACTGAACTATTGGGAGTTGTAGACTTGTGGACTTCAGCTCCCAGAATGCCTCAGCCAGACATGCTCACTTTGGCTTCTTAGTTTTTTTCTAAATGTTTCACAGAGTCCTAGTGGTTAGTGCTTGTTTTTTTTCCCCCTTGGGAAAACAGCTGGGCCCAACCTAGTCAAATGCAGATGAAGCTATTTAGGATCAGGTTTAAACCCAAAGCACATTAGATAAATGCAGAAGATATTTTCCTTATCCAGAGTTAGAGGGTCTCGTGATGTTTTCCATGGTTCCAGTGCTAAGCTTCCCATCTCTGACCTGTTTGAAATTATTATAATCTTCTCCTGCTTTATTATAATTAAACGTTATGGTAATTGAAAAATCCACTGCATGTTGGTCAATAACACCATGTCCCTTCAGGGTGTTTTAAGGGATCACAGCAGGGCAATAAATAAATAAAATCCCCAACTGTCAAGTTCTATTATGTTAACATTCCTACAGGGCATTGTCAAAGACAAAGAAAAAAAAAGTTGCTTTCAGGCAGGAGGTTGGAGAAATTCAGGGCAAAGGGACAAATCAGCATATCCCTCGACTTCTAAGGAAGCGATTTTCTCACTAGCTGTCAGAGAGAAGGAGCGAACAGCTTAGCTTGTCTTTGTGTAGGAGGGATGATAGGCTGAAGCTGGAAGGGACAAAATTGCAATGTGGCAACTCTCACTTCATCTGTCTTAATGCGGGCTCAGTCTTTTGCTGATGTCCACAAAGATCAAGTTCTCTGGGTATTACAACAGGCTCAAAGAAGAGGAGGAAAAAAGAGACGGACGCACATCAAACCGCCTTGTAATCAGCACTTTACAAACCTGAACTTTCTGCTGCTTTTCTTTTCTTTCTTTCTTTTTTTTAAAAAAGGATTAAAATGTACATTTCCTCTGCAGGAAAGCAAAACAATCAATAATAGAAGCCTTCAGGCCCACACCTATAAATCACTATGAAAGGCTGAACCGAAAACAAATCGTATGATGCGACAGCATGATAGTGCCATGTGCATAGTATATATACACACACAAAATATAGCTGCTGGCTTTTGAATAACAGTCAGAGCTGCTAAAAGTGAAGGCAGCCCTCTACACTTTCTCTACCGGATTGATTTTCCATCCAGAGGATTTTCATAACTAATTATCGGTAAGCTTCCTGTGAAGCTTCTAAGCTACAAGAAGGAACGTCTGCAGGAATGAGATGAAAGGCTCGGAGACGGATCATAAACTAGAAGGATCCTAACCTTAACCCAAATTCAACCACATTGAACGAGGAGCGATTAAGGAAAGGGACATTAGGAGGAGGAAAAGATTCAGGGTAGTCAAACCTTAGAATTTCCCAGGGTATATTTATTACATTAGAAGGTTATAGCTTTAGTCTGGCAAGATTCTGTCTATTAGCTATAAGCTAATAAAGATCTATGAATTGATGCGTGTTAACTTCTTTTGGCTTAGAGTAAAGTTAGGGAAAACTCTGCAAAGCAAATTACAGGTAGTCCTCAGTGTATGACCACAATTGAGCCCAACATTTCTGTTGCTAAGCGAGACATTTGTTAAGTGAGTTTTGCCACATTTTACGACCTGGCTTTCCATGGATGTTAAGTGAATCACTGCAGTTGTTCATTCAGTAACACGGTTGTTAAGTGAATCTGGCTTTCTCATTGACTTGTCAGAAGGTCGCAAAAGGGATCACATGACCCCGGGACACTGCAGCTGTCATAAATATGTCATAAACATGAGCCAGTTGAATTTTGATCACATGATCTTGAGGATACTTCAATGATCGTAAGTGAAAAATGGCCGTAAGTTACTTTTTTCAGTGCCATTGTAGCTTCGAATAGTCACTAAACAAATGGTTGTAAGTTGAGGATTACCTGTAGTTTAATTTCATTCTCTTACTTCAGTTTATGATAAGTCACAAGATCTGGAAGATAAGACTTTACCTACTTTTGGGGCTAATTTTGTTGACAAAATACCAGAGTGAATTCATGCCCAAGTTCCTCCTTACTATAATAGCATTCTGATGGCCTTGTCCAAGGCTTCCAGTTTTGAGAAATATGGTGATCAATAGCCTGAAATTCTGTTTCCAAAACATTCCTCATATTCAATATGAGTTTTTAAAGGAGGTAAAGTTCTGTTTGTTTACCTCTGTTTTTCAACTTTTCATATACATGTCACAGAAGTGAGTACACCCCCTCACATTTTGTAAATATTTAAGTATATCTTTTCATGTGACAACACTGAAGAAATGACACTTGGCTACAATGTAAAGTAGTGAGTATACAGCTTGTATAACAGTGTAAATGTGCTGTCCCCTGAAAATAACGCAACACACAGCCATTAATGTCTAAACTGCTGGCAACAAAAGTGAGTACACCCCTAAGTGATAATGTCCAAACTACTTTACATTGTAGCCAAGTGTCATTTCTTCAGTGTTCTCACATGAAAAGATAAATGTTTACAAAATGTGAGGGGGTGTACTCACTTCTGTGACATACTGTACATTGCTTTTAATTTGAGCAGCTTTGGCTCGGCGATCAAGTCATTTGTTCTAGGAAATAGCTGGACAATTCTGAACAAAGTTAAAACAGCTTGATTTGCAAAAGGAATAGTAAGGTGGGTAACTTGAAATGGCTGAGCAAATACAAACGTACTTTTCAAATAGACAGCTATTTAAGTTACAACTGCCAAAACATCTTAGGGAGATATTTACGTGAGCGAGATTCGAACAGCTCGACAAAATGGTCAGATATGGGAGATTCCATTCTATACCCTACAATGGACGACTCTGCATTTGTGGAGCGGCAGAGATAGAAGACCTGGCTCACATCCTATTTGATTGTTGCCTGTATAAGAGGGTGAGAGACAGGTACCTCGGTCTATATACCAAACGAATGGCCCATTGGGATCCCCCATATCAAAACAACTTACCTTATGTGTGGCCAGAATCTGAAAATAACATTTAATACAGCACAGTACTTAAGCAACATGGTTCAGTTGAGATCTGCATATGTGGGATATGTGGGAGTAGATTGCAGGGATGACACCGAAATATAATTTTATCATATTTTATCTATATCTTAAATTAGTGTATTTTATTCCAATTTCATTTTAGACTGTATTTTATTCCAATTTCATTTTAAATCGTATTTTATCCAATTCCACTTTAAATCGCTTTTATCAAATTTTAGTAATAATTTGTTTCTGGAACTCTGAACTTTGATATGGCCCAAGGGCTAATCAATAAATAAAGTTCCTTCTGCAAAAGGAATACATTATCCCAGAAAATTCACTTCCCAAAACAATAGTTGTGTATACCTGGCAAGTTTCACCAAGTCAGTTTTATAACTCAAGACCCGAAGCTGACTTGGGTGTATTCAGAACCTTTGCCAAGTTAGCTATAGTTTGGATTTAACTGATTTCATGTTTAATACTAAGATAGGATTCCAACTGTGGTTTGTTGAATCATGGTAACCTGCTTACTAGGCAACACTGAATCATAATTGATGGATCGATGCATTATTAGGTCAAAAACTCCTTCTCTTGAGAACCCTGCTCTAAAAGATTTGTTTTCAAAGCAGATTTTGGGAATTCCACCAGTTATGCCCTTTCCTGGACCAACAATCCCTACTCACAGTCACTCATGCCCTAGTCACTTCCCGTGTTGACTATTGCAACACGCTCTGCATGGGGCTGCCCTTGAAGAGCATCCGGAAGCTCCAGTTGGTGAAAAATGCGGCGGCCCACATGGTTTTGTGCAGACCCCAGTGTGCATATGTATCACCTCTCCTGCGGGAGCTGCATTGGCTGCCGATTTGCTTCCGGGTGCAATTCAAGGTGCTGGTTGTCACCTTTAAAGCCCTTCATGGCTTGGGACCAGGTGATCTGAGGACCGTCTCTTGCCGGTCACATCTACCCCGACCCACCAGAGCGGGAAGGCAGGGAATGTTGTGGGTCCCATCCCCAAGGGAGATACACCTGGTGGGACCCAGAAGAAGGGCCTTCTCCGTAGTGGTTCCCTCTCTCTGGAACATCATCCCCCCAGATTAGAACGGCCCCCACTCTAATACTCTTCCAGAAGGTGCTGAAGACCTGCTTCATCCAGCGGGCCTGGGGAACCCAGAGCGGGATGGAACCCATTAAATGGCTCGTGTGATCTGCTGTTGCCGTGGCGGGAGGTGATTTTATTATATTATATTAATTTATTTGATTCTTTTTTATTAGTTTCATTGTTTTAAATGAGGTTTTATATTCTGTAAGCCGCTTTGAGTCGCCATGTGCGAATAGGCGGCAATATTAATTCAATAAATAAATACTAACTAAATTTTAAGACGTCAAAAGGGTGGTTTAAAGATCTGCTGAGATGTTCATTCCCTCCAATCCAACAGCATTTTTAAAAAGTTGGATATTTTACCTCAGTCACTTCAGGTAGGGTTCTTTAATGCCTTAAAGGCAATGGGGTTGTGTTCTGCATCTTCTGAACTGTATGTTTTGGCATGCTGGCTTAGTGTGCCTAATCAACGAGACGATTAACAAACAGTGACTAAGTCAAAGCTCATAACCTTATAGTCCTGCTGGATTAGTTAAAAAAAGAAAAGAAAAGTGTGTGTGGGGGGGAGGAAGAGGGACCCCCACAAAGCTAGTTTACATAAAGCAAGCTAAGCCACTTTTCTCTCATGACTTTGGAATGCAGCCATAATGGTGTAATTATCCACGATGACCTGGAAGACATTTTGTTTGTTTTCCTTGAAAGTAAAATTCAGCCACTGTCTCTTGCCATAAAAGCCGAGGCATAAATTGTAATGGAGTCAGTGAATCAGCCTTAGTGGTATGTCTCCTTTCAGGGCTGTGATTTATTCAAATAGGGTTCGAGCAACTTACAAGAGGCCCTGCCATTATGCCTTATGTTTGGGAGCTGACGGGAGCATTAAGTCGCTGCGGTCTGGGGGATGCAGAAAGCTTAAAACCCTCCTATATTTTTGTTTTGTTTTACTTCTCTAAACTTTGCATGGCTCAGATGAATTATAGGTGGTTCCTTCTTCTGTAATTGTTGTGCTTTACCAAAATGAATTATTGACATTTCCACCAGTAGTGGCTTTAGTGCGGATCGTGCAGCTCAGAGCTATTGGGAGATTTGCTCAGATAACTGCTTAACTCTTGCTCTCTTTCCCAGTTTTATCACTGGTGGCCCCATGAATAACTGTGGGATTCAGGTCCTGCCATTGTGGTTATCACTTTTTCCTTAAAGGGCTAAGGACTCTACTGGGGCTCTGCCTCTGAAGTATTTGTGGCCTTTTCCTTGATAATTACCTGTCTTGGCTTTTCTTGGAAGGATCACAAACATTAACGACAAAAGGAAAACTTCTTAGAGTTTTCTAAGTTAGTTAGTTAGAACAATTAATCAGTGGAACGACTTGCCTCCAGAAGTTGTGGGTGCTCCAACCCTGGAGGTTTTTAAGAAGAGATTGGACAGCCATTTGCTTGAAATGGTATAGGCCCGTGATGGCAAACCTATGGCACGCGTGCCACAGGTGACACGCAGAGCCCTCTCTGCGGGCACACCAGCCATCACCCCAGCCCAGCTCCACCGCACATGCACGTGCACCTCCGATGGCCAGCTGGTCTTCAGGTCTCTGCCGCGCATGTGCGAGAGGTGCTCGCATTGCACTTTGGGGGTTTGTGCGCATGCGCCCCCCCCGTGCCCTGTTTTGGGCCTGGAAGGCCTCCTGCACCAGCCTGGAAGCCAAAAATGGGCGAGGAGCGGGCTGGGGTGCATGCGTGGGGGGGCACATGCACGGGGGGCGCTCGCATTGCATTTTGGGGTTTCGAGTGTGCACTTTGGGCACTCAGCACCAAAAAGTTTAGCCATCATTGGTATAGGCTTTCCTGCTTGAGCAGGGAGTTCGATTAGAAGACCTCCAAGGTCCCTTCCAACTCTGTTATTCTGTTATCCTAAGCGGGCCAGATGAAGTACATGGCCACTTTAATTTCTCAATTTGTCATTTGTAAGCCTCCCTTGTTTTCTGCATCCAGAACGTCATTTCTTTCATCTTTTGTCGTTCCTGCCTTGTTGTTTCCTGTCTTCCCCACTGTCAACTTCGGATTGTAAACCCTTTGGGGCAGAACAGTATCACTCTGGGTGTTTGTGTGTGTGTGATTATGCAGGCTGATGACACTTAATTATTCTGCCTGCCTGCTTCCCACAGCAGTTAGAGGGGTTAGTGCTATCATGTTTAATTTGCTTTGGATGAGAGAGTGCAGGGGGACAAAATATGGCTTGATGGGACTGGCTTCAGATATGCAATTGGAAAATTGGAGGACGCAGGGAGGTTTCATTATCCCGGAAACAAAGCCTTTTGCCAACTCAGTTTCTCCATGTCTTCACAATTACCTCTACATGTGTAGACACAGACACAAGTTTATATATTTAACAGAATAAGTTGGAAGGGACCTTGGAGGTCTTCTAGTCCAATCCCCTGCTCAGACAACGAAACCTATCACATTTCAGTCCAATTTTTCTCTCTGTTCTCTTTCTCATGTTTAGTGAAGGTATTTCTCTCTTTTAGTGAGCCTATTTCTTCCTCTAGTGCAGGGATGTCAAGCTCAATTTCATTGAGGGCCGCATCAGGGTTGTGTCTGACCTTGGGGGGCCGGGGGGGCGTGGCCAGGGGGTGTGGCCAAGGGGCATGGTGAGCTCGACATCACTCCTGCGCGGCCCTCCCTTGCTTCATTTTCACTGGCAGAGGCACCACGGGCCGGTCCTTCGCTGTTTACAGGGCAGCCCCGCGGGCCAGATCTAAGCACCCTGCAGGCCGGATCTGGCCTGCGGGCCGTGAGTTTGACACCCCTGCTCTAGTGTTTAATGTGTCCTTCATTCCAATACACTGCCTGATTGGCTTTTGACAGTTGTCAGTGCCCTTAGCTATAACATCCTTTGGTGAAATTTCAACCAAATATATTGAGTTATTTAGCAATGAAGCATCGGAAGAAAGGCATAGATGCCCAGGAATATTAACAGCTGCATATCTCAGAAAGGGGGGGGGGGAAGCAATTTAAATTTATTTTACCTTTCTTCAGATTGTTGACTTTCTATAATATAGTTGCATAGTACATGGCTTCTAGGTATTATTGGTAATAGCAATAGCACTTAGACTTATATACCGCTTCACAGTGCTTTACAGCCCTCTCTAAGCGGTTCACAGAGTCAGCATATTGCCCCCAACAATCTGGGTCCTCATTTTACCCACCTCGGAAGGATGGAAGGCTGAGTCAACCTTGAGCCGGTGGGACTTGAACCGCCGAACTGCAGCTAGCAGTCAGCTGAAGTAGCCTGCAGTACTGCACTCTAACCACTGCGCCACCTCGGCTCAGATGTAAGGTGTGCAGTAGAATTATGTTACAGGTGTCTTTACTCATCTAGTTCTGGTGAATTACTTTCTTTGAAGTATTCTTCACCTTTGATCAACGTGTGGTGAGGGTTTTATTTTCCTTCGGTTAATAGTGATCAGTCAAGTTTTTTGTAGGCAGTTTACATTAATGCCAGTTCCACAAGACAGTGATTTCCCAACATCTTAAATCAATAGGTGTTTTTGTTTGTAGCAGGACCACAACTGACACTGATGTTGCAACTCACATGATTTAAAGGATGTGGCATGTAGGTTGGTTGGTGAGCCTAACATTTTAGGAAGATTTTATTCAATCTTATGCTTAACTATGATTCTTACATTTTTTGGCTTAACGTTCCTAGCAGGGGTGGGTTCCTCCCGGTTCGGACCAGTTCGCCAGAACCAGTAGCAACCCACTGGTGACATCACAATGACATCACCGATCCGGTTCGGTCGGTGCCGGTTCGTGGGTGCCGCCATCTTTTTTTTATTTATTTTTATTTTTTTTAAAAAAAATTCTTTTCTTCTGAGCATGCTCAGAAGCCGAGTTCTGGCACTGTGCATGCGGTCGTCATCTTGTTTTTGGCTTTTTTTTAAATTATTTTTTTTCAGATTTTTCATTACTGCGCATGCGCACGCGCACTTTGTGTGCGCACGCCCACAAGGTGCGCCCACGCAGCACGGGAGGGAACGAACCGGCAGCGAGGTAAGTTGGAACCCACCCCTGGTTCCTAGTATCCTTACAAGCCATCCAATGAGATCTTCTTTCAGTGCAAAGATGCTCTATGATGGGACAGAATTGAATATAAATTCTTCATCCCCTTCAATGGCTAATGATGATTGGAACTTTGTACATTGAAAAAAAAAACCCAGTAGTATAGTAGGATATCTCAATTTCAGGAATATATGATTTTATATGAGCCGCGGTGGTGCAGTGGTTAGAATGCAGTACTGCAGGCTATTCCTGCTGACTGCTGGCTGCTTGCAATTTGGCAGTTCAGTTCTCACCAGGTTGACTCAGCCTTCCATCCTTCTGAGGTGGGTAAAATGAGGTCCCAGATTATTGGGGGCAATATGCTGACTCTGTGAACTGCTTAGAGAGGGCTGTAAAAGCACTGTGAAGTGGTATATAAGTCTAAATGCTATTGCTATTGCTATTTCAGTTCTTTTGCCAAAATGGATAAAATGTTGTATGGTTAAAAAAAATCAATTTAAATCAGATTGGACAAAGTTTTAAAACGCTTTCTGGTTGTCTGTTTGTTTCAGGGGAATTTGTCTTATCTGCATTTTATTCTCTTGCTTCAGTTGACTAGTTTATTGTCGACTCTGATAGGAAAGGAGGCTTGTTAAAGTTCAATGAAATGATTGGTGTAGGTTCAGAGTTTTTTCTTCCTAAAAACACTCCGGATGACATAGCTGTTTTCTTCACTATATATGAAACCTCATTTGGCAGTTCAATTCTCACCAGGCTCATTGAGGATCAGGGCTCTGGAATAAACAAGGAAAAGGATAATTACCATATGTACAGTAGGTTAATTAACTTATCGATGTAATCAGATCACCAATCCAATCATTACAGCTAGCTGTTTTGTGAATGGCATCTATCAAAATTATCACTTATCTATCCTTTCCCTATTTTATTTCCCTCTCATTGATTATCAAGCTCCTCATCATTTGAACATGATGCTACTCCATATCTTTGAAAGTTTGTTGTAATAAATGTGATGGGATCATTTTGAAGACGATCCAAATTTCTTCCTTCCCATCCTTCCTTCCTTCCTTCCTTCCTTCCTTCCTTCCTTCCTTCCTTCCTTCCTTCCTTCCTTCCTTCCTTCCTTCCTTCCTTCCTTCCTCTTTGCATTTCAACAGACTTGCAAGTAATCCATCCCAAATATTTCACCCACTCTTAGAATGACTGGATAACACTTCCCTACAAAAAGAAGTCAAGAGTTTCCTATGCAGCTTCAAACATCTAACTTGAAGTAGGAACTCCATCAAAGAAACACTTAAAAAAAATAAGTAAAGTTTCCAGTCTTTGCTTGATTATTTCCCTCATCCTCTGTCTACTCTCTGCTTGTTCCTCAACAGTACCAAAACTTAATAGCCTTGTTATCACCTCATTAACTTGGCAGAGCTGAAAGATATATGCCAACTGCATTTGCTCTTCAAGAGATGACATGATTGATGTTACTCCACAAAGCCAAGGAAAAACTCCTGGTGCTGAACTACCTTGTAATCTCCCATTGTTACACCACCATTTTCTGACATTAGACCCTACAAACCGTTTGTTCTCTTAAAGATTCTCTTAAAGTACCTGGGAACATAATGCTTGCTTTTGCCTAACATTTTGAAAAAAAAAGCGACTCAGCAAAAGCAGTGAATGAGGACGATTAATCATTATAACGTGCCCAACTGCACCTAATCCATGAAGAAATCCCACCCATATCTCTTGAACTTTGGCCAGTGTGGGAGAATAACTCATTAAGAGATTAATTTTTGGATCAGGGCCGTTCTTCTGTTTCATAATTGCTATTGATTCAAGGTCTGATCTCTGAAGCCCACTGAAGTTGAACATAGCCGTTTGGCTTCTTACCAAGATATTTTGAGTTGTAATTATATTTAGGTGTGATGTTGGTCCTCTTCTCCCCCCCCCAACTTTCCGGTATTGTTTTCTTTTGTTCTGCTGCCTACAGATTGCAAAAAAGATGGGGGGGGGGAACTAAACAGGTGGCCTGCTTTATTTTTAACAATAATTCAGAAGGTCGGGCGTGAGGAGGGGTTTTGCTTAAAAAAAAAGAGCAACATAAATATTGATGCTTTTCTCACAAACTATTGGAGCAGTTTGTAGAATCCTTTGGAAGAAAAATGCTGTAATCAAGATGGAGGAATTGAGGGCTCGGGGTAATCCATCTTGTTTGCATTGTTGCAGAACCATGCAATGTTTCACTCCAACTTGTTATAGCTTATGGAGGCTGTTTGCAGAATATCAGAAATAACAGTCCCTGAACTCCAAAGCAGCTGTTGTAAGCAATGATTTTACAATCTTTATGCCTAGCTGCCGTTGAGAAATGACTTCCTTGTGAAGAATTGGGCTTGGATGAAAAAAGTTCCAGGATCGGAGAGCCCTTGTGATATATTCTTGTGTCTTGGCTTTCTGTTTTCTAGCCAGCTTTCTGGTTATCCTGTAAGGATTCAGTTCAGTCAGTCAACATTCCTATTGTGGGTGGCTCTGGAACGTACCTGGTTTACAATGGTAATCTATATATATATAAGCAAAATACCAATCATGCATCATCATGAATTCTCCAGAACCGTAAAGCCTAAGAACTTGAAACTTGGCACGTATGTTCCTCTTGGCTTCTAGGTGCTTGCTAAGAAAGGATTTTTCGAAATGACCATCAGATCGTTAGTTATTTGTTATATTATTATTAACACGCTCTGATGCTAAGGAGTTAGATGTTCTACTCCCCCTCCCCACCTGAAAAGAACTCTGTTCCAACTGCCAGTTGCCTTATATTAACACGCTCTGATGCAAAGGAGTTACACATTCTACCTAAATTTTCAAGCTTTAAGTGTCAATGTATCAAGCCCGATCACATAGTTTCGTAGCGAAGCACGGGTATCCAGCTACTAGTATATTATCAAATGGATAGGTGTGTTCTTTGGGGATGACAACCCAATAAAAGTAACAAGTGAGGATTGTCGAGAAAGGCTGAGGGGTGAACCAAGGAGAAAAGAAATGGAATACTGTTCCCTTGTTTTAACTCATCTTTATAATGGAAGGTGCAGCTGAAGAAGGAGTGGGGGGCAATGTCAACGGTAGCTTCCCAGGAACGAGCCCCACATTCCAGAAAGGGGCCCAAGATAAGAGACTGCATAGTCCTGAACTGGATGGTAGGATACGGAAAAGATTCAGGATAGCCACACCCTAGAATCTCCCAGGGTGTATTTACTACATTCGAAGGTTATAGCTTTAGTCTGGCAAGATTCTGTCTATTAGCTATAAGCTAATAAAGATGTGGAGCCAAGTGGATCTTACTGCGTCATCGCCAAGACTTGGACCTCATGTATTTCATTTAAAGTACAAAGATATTTTATCAAGAGTCAAAGAATGATGTGTAATTTCAGAGATGGTTGGTGTCATGAGGCATCCTCTCCACTTTTTTTTTTTAATTTTTAATGCTGTAATCCCTACCTTTTTTTTACTTGGTTTTTGACGTTCTTCTTACTTATGCTTTTATATTATGATGGGTTTTTTTTTAATTATTATAAGCCACCCTGAGATGAAAGGTGTAGAAATGTGAATGAATGAATGAATGAATGAATGAATTAATGAATTAATGAAAGTTAGAGGAAGCAAATGGAAGTATTTATCAATAGAATTTAATCTGGAATTAGCTGCCATGGTGTGAGGTAATGACCAATGGTTTAGAGGGCTTTGAAAAGAGAATGAACCTTATCGAGAAGCATTTCAGAGTTAGGATGTTTCTGATTAGCTTCCATCAACCAGAGGTGGTATTCAGCCGGTTCGGACCAGTTCGCCCGAACCGGTAGTGGAAATCGCGGGCCCATCCACCCCGGCTCTATGTTGTCCTATGTAGGGATGTTTTTGAGGCCGGGCACATGTGCAGAAGGCACACACACACAAAAAGTGCATGCGCAGAAGGCCGGGTGCATGCGTGGAAGGCAGGCGCGCACGCAAACTGGGGGCACATGCGCATGAAGTGAGCGTGCGCACGGGCGGCGAACCGGTAGCGGCAAAATGGGAAACCCACCCCTGCCATCAACCCATATTTAGTCTACATAGTTTCACATGTTTTAAGTTGGAGTTCATTCTGTCAAAGATCTGACTCATCCTGTAGTTAAACAAAGGGATAATACTAAGAAAAACTGCATTTTTTATTTTTTTTTACATTCAACTTGCCAAACTCTTTGGAATTTTGATGCAAGATATATTTGAGATTAAACTTAGTGCTTGCCAGTGCCATGACATCTTCTGTTTTTGAAGATCGTGCATTTCTCCTGGGGAGAACGCAGAGGACGGGGGAAGAGAAATTGATTTCTTTACCTCTCTACTAGCAGTTTCTGGAGAGGAATAACAAGAGGGAACTATTGTCTTTCTATTCTGTTTTGCTCCAGAAAATATCCACTTGCCCAGAAATAGGCTTGTTGAGGAGCCTTTTTATTTAATTTGCACACTTCCCATTGCTTACGTGAAACAGGTTCCGCTCCTATAATGCGGAATTGTGAGCTCATTTTATTTTCGCGCCCTTCCCTTTTTATATTCTTATATGTGCTGATCTTTTTTGCACAAGCTGCAGGGGTGGTATTCATTTACATTTCCTACCAGTTTGCAAATGTGAGCACGCCTTCCGTACATGCGCACAGCCTCAAAAACGTGGATAAATGGGACGTCATTACGTCCGGGCGGGTGGGTGGGGGCAGGCCCACCCGCAGTCAGCGCTACCGGTTCACCTGAACCGGATTGAACCTGCTGAATACCACATCTGACAAGCCATAATAGATGAACTGAGCAACCTGTTTGCATCAAGACTCAGTTGGGGACCATGGTTTGAATTGTACTTGTCATGACTAATGGAGGGAAAATTGTGACTTGCAGGAAGCTGTGGACCAAAAAAAAAAAAAGAGAGATTTTCACAACGTGCTTCAAAATTAAACATATACTAATTGCGCAAATAGCATATTGTTTTGATATGGTCAAATGACTAAATCAATAATGTTTCTATTCTGAGAGGCAGAAACAAGAAATAGGGGAAATATTATTGTGCATATTTTTATATAACATATTAAAAGTAATAGCTAGATATAAAGATTAGATGTTGAAAGATGGTGATACCATGTACATTTTAATGATATTGTTATTGTCACTAGAATGGGGGACTAAAATATTGAATAACTAAATAATGAAGGCCTGTATTTTAACATAAATATGTATAATAACATTACAATTACATAAGTATGATCTAAATAACAAATAATATTAATACTAAAAAAAAGTTTCTATTCTGCTCATTCTACTAATTGCTTTACTCCTTTATTTTTAAATCGGTGCTTTGGCATTTGAAATGAGAAGAAAATGCAACGCCTAGTAGGGTGGGTTTTTTTGGAAACTTAGGCATCTCCTAAGCTGCTACCTGGCTGTGTCTTTTGGGAAAGAAGGAAGTTGGATGGGTCAACCAATCCAAATATAATTGCACACTGTAGAGAAAGATACATTCCCATGTTCAAGATAATGGCTAGATTTAAGTACTGTGAGTTCTCTACAGGGTGGATTTGATTTAAATCAAGTCGATTTAAATCAAGTCGATTTAAATCACGATTTAAATCAAGTCAATTTAAATCACGATTTAAATCATGGTTTAAATCACGATTTAAATCATGGTTTAAATCATGATTTAAATCATGGTTTAAATCACTAGTAAAAAGCCTTGATTTAAATCAACTCAATTTAAATCACAATTTTTAAAGAGCAACTGTCATCTCTGTCCCGCAATAGCTCCTCCTCTTGACCCGCTGTTGACTCACCAACAGTCCCAATATTGCAGAATATACAGCCTCATGCTACATAACTAAGCTCCATTTCATGCTGAATAAACTAAATTATTCATGTATCTTAAATAGAAAACTATCTTTAGATAGATTTTTATTCCAAAAGCAGTTTATTAAAATAAAGTTGATAAAAATAAAAAATAAAAATCCGATTTAAATAAAAAAAAATCCGATTTAATTTTTTTTAAAAAAAAATCTGATTTTTTAATTATTATTATTATTATTTTTTAAAAAAATATCATTGATTTTTATCCACCCTGCTTCTCTAAGATGGCCCGTAGTGCACAGTAATGTAAAGGTAAGACGCTCTTACAGTTCTCCATTTTTAGAACCACGTTGGGCATACATTCTACCTTGGAATATTCCGATAGAATAGGTTTATTGAACAGCCCTTACTCTGGTGTCTTTGAGAGTGTAAGAGAGTAGTATTGGTCTGCCAGGAATCCCTGCAACAGTGTTGGTATTTTTCAGTCTGGCTTTATGTGCAGCACAGAGTCAATGCATTTGTGGACAAGGCTTGTGCGTGTGAGTAGAATTTTAATGACGCTAACCCATTTCAGAAATAGGCCATTTGTTTCAGTTAAACAGTACTATCTACTTCCAATTAGACTGTGTTAGAGTGATCAAAGATTTTATCTGTCTTGTGTGTGTTATACAACCCCCTTCAGTGTTCAACTTTTCATCTGCATTAATGATAGGGAGACTCCCATTACTGGTAATCTATTTTTATTTATTTCCCCCCCCCCTCCTTCAGGAAACGTAGAATAAACGGGAAGAGAAAAAAATAAGAAAGAAATCAGGAATTGTGTCCTGGAGATACTTAGATTTCTTTTGCCATTCGGCAGAACGGATGTCCTTAGTCAAATATTTGGCTGATGATTATCTAGCATAAAAAGGGAAGCATTTGGTACATGCTATAGAATGAGGGATGGAAATACATTTTAAAGTTCTCCGTAGAATTTGTGGGGAGAAAAATTGGGTGAACATTTAAAAAAAAAAATCTAGGGTAAGGAGACAAGGAGATTGCAGAATTCTGAATTTCTGATAATTTTATCAGGGAAAGCAGGATTTGTTATACTTGCCTTGGTCACTGTGAAGGTGTGCAGAAGTCTATAAGGAAACATAAACTTAGCCCAGGAAGACAGGAAGGGGTGAGAAAGAACCTCAAGATTACTCCATTTTAACATCTTTTGGTATAAGAAGAAGGGAAAGGAACATGGTTACACAATTATTTTATTATATTGTTTAACACTAAAGTGGAATTCTAATATTTCCTGTGGTGGCTGATCTGGCACCTCAAATAAAATTTTGTTGATTTTTTTTTTTTCCTTTCAAAGGACTGGAAGTCTGTAGAGATTCTCAGTCATCCAGGTCATGGTTGTCCCAAAGGTGCTTTTTCAGGAGGCAACTGGACTTTCTTGTGTTTTTTTTTCTTTGAAGACATTTCGCTTCTCACTCAAGAAGCTTCTTCAGCTCTTCCCCACTATCCTGTCAGAGCTGAAGAAGCTTCTTGGATGAGAAGCGAAACGCCTTCAAAGAAAAAAACAAGAAAGTCCAGTTGCCTCCTGAAAAAGCACCTTTGGGACATTTGAAAGGACTACTAAAGCAACTTCTCTTTCACAAATTGAATGGGAACTTTTTAGTGAACACCTGCAGGGACATGACTTATTCAGTATCTCTGCTCTCCCCAACCAGGTGCCTTCTAGGTGTATTTTCTCTGGTTCCTGCCAATTTAAGTGATAAACCACAGAGGGAGAAAAACAACAATATAAGAAGGCTTCGAAGATTGGCACCTTCCATCTCATGCACTATGGACTTTGGCAATTATTAGATCTGATCTAATCTGATCGCTGATCCCAAAGCTCTTGTCTTACTCCAAATCCCATCCTTCTGAGCTCCCATCTCTTCATAAATCGCATCCTTTGCTTTTCAGCTGTTAACAGAGTAATAATTGTGTGCAGTACTTTTTCATCTGTCAACAGTATCAAGTAGCATTTTAAGAAAAGCAGGGGGAAAATAATGGTAGCAATATTATAGTCTACCATTTCTACCAACCTTATTTTACAATAGCTCTGTGCTTGCATGCTAGAAATTTTTGGTCTTTGTCTCTCTTCCACCCGCCTCTTTCTATACAATGTTAAGTCAGGTAGTGTGTTACAACACAACTGCTAAGTTATACTCAGCGTACACAACACAATTTAGGTCAGGAAAGGTTGCCTAGAAAGAATTTGACCCAGTTGGAGCTCTGGGAGAAATGACAATAGTTGTCTATTAGTTAATTCCTGATTTTGTCTCTCAGCAAGATTTACGCTTTGAAGTGATCCCAGAGCTTTCTTGAGAATAGAATGATCTTTCCCCTTTCCCTTTCTACACAGTAAATGATTGTGGGTTTTTTTTAATGTTGAAATGTTCTGTATTAGTTAGTTCCTTTTCTCCGACTTTGAATATATTCAGGTCTACTGATCACCATCCTTAATCGTTGCTAGAAGGAGGGCTTGTCATTTTCTTCTGAACCTGATACTGCCCTTGACCTGCAAACATTTGTCATAGAAGAATGGGAACTGTGGAAACCTTGCAATCCTGCTGGGAGGTCCCAGAAGTGAGCAACAAACCTGGGACTTATCCGTACCAAAGCATTCTCAACTTGTTTAGAAGAAGGAACGTAATTCTTTTCAGACCGAGAGCTGTGCTCTTGGGCCAGACAAAGACTGCATTTGATTTATTTATTCAGCTTTTATTCTGCCTCAGCCTGGTGACTCTCGGTAGTTACAAGGTCAGAGGAAACACAAGAGCAGGATTAAAACAACATAGAAGCCAAACTGCAAAACCAAAAAAAGTTGGAGAGAACAATAGTAATAATAATAAGAGGTAGGGGTGATGCTGTTGAAAGGGTTGTTGTTGTTTGTTTGCAATTTTCCATTTTTAAGGACTTCCTAAAAACTACAGGAAAGCTCCAGTCTCTTCTCAGTGGGGAATACTTGGTGTGGAGAATTGGCATGTTTTAGCTTTGGCTCCTCTGATGTCCCATAAATGTGGGAGAACAAAAAGTCCCTACCTACATGATCTAACACACTGAGCCGAATCCAATTGAAGGAGGCTCCATAAAGATCCCAAATTCCAAATCATGAGTTTATACCTGCACTTTCAATCTATACTTGGAACTGAATCTGATGATTACCCACAGGATAGGTAGAATATTGTCTGGCATGAACAACCAAAACCCAAATGGGTAGATTTCAAAATAGCTACTTTATTGTTCTCTGCCAGTAATGCAGGAATCTTCCCAGACTGGCAGTTTTCACCAGATAAGGCTCAAATGCATTCAAGGGGATAGTCAGACCTTACCCTCTTACGTTTTTGTAATGAGTCCAGATTAATTCTCCACTTAAACCCTCTTCCCAAAGTTGGGAGCCAATTAAGACATGGGTCACCTCATTCTGAACTAATTGTAATTTCCAAGTGCTCTTTAAAGTTAGCTCCATGTAAGCTGTAATGCAGTACAGTGTGTGTGTGTGTGTGTGTGTGTGACAATAGCCTAAATTACAGTCAGTAGCTTTTCTGTATCAGGTAAGGAGGCAACTGTCTGGTTGGCTGAAGAGAATATGTAGCAATAAATGGATTAATTAAAGTTCATATGACCACAACCTAATTTTAAAGTAACTATTTGCTTTGTGTACCATTTTTGGTGGAACTCTGAGCATTCAATTTTTTTTTTAGGGACGATATGCAGTTCTGTTGTTTATCTCCCGTTTAGCATCTTCCATCATCTTACTTCATCTAGAACATTTTTGGCTGGTACGTGACAATGTTCCTAAAACATTTCACACAAATATAGAAGTGCAATATGATAAAAAGGACAAAAATTATCTCAACCTGCTACAGCTTACGTAAGTTAACACAAGTTTGGAAACTTCCCAGGAAAGGAATTCCAAATTTGAAGATCAGTTGTCAGAAATGTCCTATGAATTGTCCATGCCTTAACAGCTTGAATTAAGAACATAAACCATCTTACTTTTCTAAGCACTTTAAGGAAGTCATGATGTAAGTAAGATGGTTTATGTTCTTAATTCAAGCTGTTAAGGCATGGACAATTCATAGGACATTTCTGACAACTGATCTTCAAATTTGGAATTCCTTTCCTGGGAAGTTTCCAAACCTACACACGCTTATATCAGCCTGCACACTTGATTAGGAAATATTAAAGTTCTGAAGAACTTTGAGGAGATGCTTCATTTCAGAGACCGCTCTAGCCTGGAATATCTTTAAACTCATTCACAAACCAACAAATCCCTCTGGTTTCTAAGAACAAAGCAAAGCCAGTGTCTTACTTTGCTCTTCTCCATAATGTCCTCCAGCACTTCCAGTCAACCAAAATGTCTTCATGCATAGTTTTTCACAGTGGTGCCCAAATCCCTTCTGGTGTTTGTAAGCACCTTGGTGAAGCAGGTTCTATTTGCCTCTTGGCTTATATTAACTACCTCACACAAACCCAATGCTGTCCATATATGCTTCTTGTGTTGGATGAGATAAAACATCCCTTTGGACATTTTTGAAAAGAGATGGAAAAAACATATTTTAGTGGTTCAGATGGTGTGTTTGTTTAACATCAGGTATTAAGAATGCAGTTACATCTTCATCTCAAAAAATTCCAGGTGATGGGTCTGCCCAAACTCACATTTGTCCATTTTCTGTATAGCTTGTTTGTTACCTTTGCTTTCCCTAGTCTCATTGCACAATTCTGAATTTTCCAGATGCTCTTCATTCTCTTAATTATTAATTTTGCCTGAATCTTTGAAGATTTCCCTTCCATATCTCCTTAAGACCCACCTTAGAATGTCCGCATAACAACCTACCGTGTAAGATTAAACATTGAACACTTTCTAGTTCCTCTGTTGTCCATCATAACTTCCATTCATCTCCATGGCTCATGTGGAGAAGAACAGCTCTTTCAGAACTATACCACTGCTCTGTACCAGGCTGAAACATGTTGATGATGAATGGATGAGCAAAATCTGTTATCTAGAATTATCATCAAAAGCAGGCAATAATAAAAACATTAAGCATAGACATCAGAGAGAGAGGCATTAATCAATGCAAGGAGAACAGGTTTTCTCCTTTTAATTTAATCTCAGGAAGGACCTTTGAAAGCCACGGTTTAGGTATAAACCAATTAATTTTGACAATATTATTTTTCCTCTCTGTTAGATGGTGGGTAGAGATGACAGGAGACAGACTTCCAAAGCAGCTCTTTATTTCAGCTCTTGTATCAGCAACCAGCAAAGAGCAGTCTGACAGCTTGCCCTTTTATAGGGAGCTGTCAGACAGACCAGCCAATAGCGTTTGAGCTTTTTCCCGCTCAAACGCTGGACCTGGTTGGAACCATGTAACACAGTTTAAACAGTTAGAACATAACACCCCTCCCCTCCTGGATGGAGCTGTCCAGCATACGTAATCACGCAGGTAGGCGGGGCGTCTTGGAGCCCTACTAGACCTGCGCAATTCAGTTGGTGGTGAGGCAGCGGCCTGTCTATAGGGAGCTGTCAGACAGACCAGCCAATAGCGTTTGAGCTTTTTCCCGCTCAAACGCTGGACCTGGTTGGAACCATGTAACACAGTTTAAACAGTTAGAACATAACACCCCTCCCCTCCTGGATGGAGCTGTCCAGCATACGTAATCACGCAGGTAGGCGGGGCGTCTTGGAGCACTACTAGACCTGCGCAATACAGATGGTGGTGAGGCAGC
>QLTV01001714.1:618582-631425 GCA_003457575.1 Thermophis baileyi
AGATGTCTGCCTGGCTGGTTGAAAGTGCTGAAGAAGCTAGTCACAGTTCTCCTGGCCCAAGCCCTCGTCGCCACTGTTAGATGGTGGGTAGAGATGACAGGAGACAGACTTCCAAAGCAGCTCTTTATTTCAGCTCTTGTATCAGCAACCAGCAAAGAGCAGTCTGACAGCTTGCCCTTTTATAGGGAGCTGTCAGACAGACCAGCCAATAGCGTTTGAGCTTTTTCCCGCTCAAACGCTGGACCTGGTTGGAACCATGTAACACAGTTTAAACAGTTAGAACATAACACTCTCCAACTTAGGAGCTTTAATAGAAAGTATATTATAGGCTAAAAATTACAAATGAATATATGGTTTAGGATCAAACATGGAAATAATAAATCTATATAACAGCTGTCTCCAACTTGACATCTACTCGTGATGTTGATTCATATCTCCCATATGTAGATATTACAGGAATTGCAATTCAATATGTTTGGAAGTTATCAAGTGCATACATTTGCATGTAAGGATAATTATAGCTGGTTTTAAAACATAGAATATAGAATCCTAGGGCCAGAAGGACCTTGGAGGTCTTTTAGTTCAACCTTCTGCCCAAGGCAGGAAAACATATACCATCCTGGATAAATGGTTGTCCAATCTATTTTTTTTTTTTTTAAAAACTTCCAGTGATGGAGCACCCACAACTCCAGGAGGCAAGCTATTCCATTGATTAATTGCTTGCATTGTTAGAAAATTTCTCCTTACTTCTAAGTTGGATCTCTTATTAACAAGCTTCCATCCATTACTTCTGATCCTGCCTTCTGGTACTTTGGAGAAAAAAAGTCAATCCCCTTTTCTCTGTGACAGCCTCTTAAGTACAGGAAGACAGTGAGCAGAGTTGGAAGGGACCCTGGAGGTCTTCTAATCCAACCAAGTTCAAGCAGGAAACCCTATAACATTTCAAATGAATGGTTGTCCAATCTCTTCTTAAAAACCTCCAGTGTTGGAACACCTAAAGCCTCTGGAGGCAAGTCATTCCACTGATTAATAAAGTCATTCTTACTGTCAGAAAATTACTCCTTAGTTCTAGGTTGGAACTAAGTTATCCTGTTCTCCCCAATCTTTCTCTTCTCTTCTACCTAGCTCCTTCAACCGTTCATATAATTTCATATAATTTAGCCTTCAAGACCCCTTATCTCCTTTGTTGCTCTTCTCTGCACACTTTCTAGGACAGTGATGGCGAATCTTTTCGCCACCGAGTGCCGAAAAGGTCGCACGGAAACATTGTGTGCGCACACTCGTTGGGCCACGCTCCGGAAAAGCCAAACTTCTGGGTTCTAGCGCGCATGCGTGCCCAACAATCAGCTGGCCGGCACACATGCACAGGCCGGTTTTCAGCACTGCCACGCACGCGAAGGGATCGTGCTCCAGTAAAGCCAACCTTCCGGATTCTGGCACACATGCGCACCTGACAATCAGCTGGCTGGCACACATGCGCACACCAGTTTTTGGCACTGCCGCACATGCGAAGGACAGCTGATGGTCACATGCGCATGCACACCAGAAACCCAGAAGACAAATAGGCAAGGTCGCGCGTGCCGGGCAATATGGCTTCACATGCCACTTTGGGCACACGTGCCATAGGTTCGCCATCACGGTTCTAGGATCTCATTATCTTTTTTTGTATCGTGGTGACCAGAATTGGATGTAGCATTTCAAGTGTGGCCTCCCTCTTGCAGTATCAAGTGGTATTATCCCTTTTCATTTTCCTACTTCTTTTAGCATATCTATGGTACGATTCTGTGAAATAGATGACCTCAGTGATAGCTTGCATGACTGAATTAAAATATGAATCTAAATCTCCCCGATCTTAGTCTCACCATTGTCTCTGCTTTCCAAATCTGCCTAGCTCTAAAGAAGGCTCGTAAAAGAAATCACAATGTATTTCTCATCAATCAAGTGACCATTCAGCACCAGTTCTTATTATCAATCATCCAGTAGATGATTGCATAATAAAATAACTAAGAAAAAAGGACTAAGAAAATATATATATATATATCAAGTTCCAGACTTTTCAAAGTCTCCCCTGACTGGAAAAAAAGACAGAAATTGTCTCAATTTATAGTCTGTCAGAATTGTCTTTTTCTACCTCCAAGGTGTAGACTCCCATTTCTCCAATTTAGCAATTATATTATTATGGTAAGACAGATAAAATTACTTTTGAAAATCCTTCCCACTCTCTTAATTCCCTTGCCATTTACTGAAGGGAGTTTTTGTCATACCGTGAGTTTTCTTGGGTGACTTGGAGGTTTCTCAGTTCCTCCTGCCCCCAGTTATCAAACTGTTGTAGAACAACCTTCTCCAATTTGAGATCATTCAGGTTTGCTGAAAATACAGATGCCAGGACTGGAGTTGAAAGTTGTAACCAACTTATTGGAGTGTTCTGAGATGGAGATGATGGTATCAAGATCTGTTGTGGGGTTTTTTTGCACATTAAAAAGTAACCAGTGCTAATATATTACTTGAGGTGAATGTTTTCCTTTCAGTTGACAGTCTATTTTTTTTCCTATAGTAAATAGCTATCACTGTTCTCCCATACAAACGTGTGTCTCACCTAGTCCTTTCAGCCAACAGATGGCATTCAAGGCAGTTAATGAAAAATGGCAATGAAGTTAAAAAGCACAATTAATGTGGTAATTAAGAGCAAATTAAACCGCAACCACAGGAAGAGGAAACGGTTCTCCTACCTCGCTTAGACAATATAGACTGTCTTATTATTATTTTTAAATGGTGGTGGAAAGGTAATAGGTAACAGTAGATAAGGATCAGTTATCCTGCCAGATGTTGCTGGACTTCAATTCCCATCAGTGCAAACAATCATGATTAGTGGTTAGATTATATGAGTTGGAGTCCAGGAATACCTTTGCAATTATCATCGCTCACCAATGAAGCAGATAAGACGTGAAAGCTATAAATGTATAAATAAAGATGCAGCAATGTGTAACATCACTTACCTGGGAAGCATTTCTCTGTGGGTTTCCATTTTAATCGAAAATGGAATGAGATTATGAAATATGAGATATTCAGAATCAAGTCAAGTCATACTTCGTGACTTGTACTTTGATTTCTTTTACACATCTCACATTTCATTTTGTTTACATTCCTTTAAAAAAAAACAATGCTCAATCATATTTTGATGATGTGACCACGTGGATGCTGCAATGGTTGTGTGAAAAATGGTCATAGGTCACTTTTTTCAGTGCCGTTGTAGCTTCAAACGGTCACTAAATGAACTATTGTAAGTTGAGGACTACCTGCAATATTGTTACACTACTTTAAGCCATTGTAGTTTTAAAGAATGACAGGTGATACCTTTCCTGTTTCACGAATCAAATGCTGGAAGATTTAAGGAATGAGTCTGTGTGAGTTAATAACTCTTATTAAGTTTAAACCTGAGACCTGCTGATGCTATTTATCCATTCCTTAGAGCTCTGGGCTTTGTCTGACCAATTTAGTCAGATCTGTTACATTTTGATGTGGTGTAGCTAACTTCCAATATGCAGGCAGTGGCCTTTTCCAAGGAATATGTGTGTATGTCTATCTCAGTGCTTTTAACAATTCTGTCTTGAAATCACTTTGAACCGAAAACAACAACAACAACAACAACAAAGAAATAACTAAAATGGAAGTGATCCTCTGAGGATGAAGGATTTCAACATGTTTCTTGTGTTTGCTTTTCAATTTCTGCAAGGAACAAAGACTTCAAGTCTACTGCAGCTCCCAACAGCCATTATTATAAACATGACAGGGTAGTGAGGGAATTACCATCTACAAATATAAATCCTTAAATGGATTTCCATTCTCAATTTGGACACTTTCTATATTCTGTGCATCTTGCAGTTTGCAACCTTCGTTTACCCAAATTGGTAGGAAAAGAAAAAAAAATGTTATAATATAGGAAAAAGTAATCTGCTGGTATATATTAAATAGTGCCCCAATGGGAGAAGAATAGATCTCGACTTTTTGATTGTTTATTGTTTTGAGGGCCTTTTCTTTTTCCAAACACTAAAGAATTGTTCCTAGAAGAAAATGCTAATGAAACGATAAATGTTGTTTCTTGATATTTTATTTTAACCTCCCCCCCAACATACATATAGAAAGAGCAATTTTTGGGGGGGGGAAATGGGGTTTGTTTTTGCTTTTCTTTCATTTGCATACCTGTTATAAGACATATTGCTTTCAGAATGATGAAGAACTCTTTTGCAAATTACCATTGAGCCCTGGGGAGAGCCAAACAAAGGGATTTGTTGTCCACCACATAACAATCTAGAGTTTTCAGATCTCCTTGAGGAGCAGAAGAAATGTAAACCCCTTCCAGAACAATATTTGCTTTGTTTTTAGAGAAGTGCATCCCACTAAGTTGAACACAGGTCAAGAAAAAAAAAAGTAGCAGAATATAACAGAATAACAGAGTTGGAAATGACCTTGGAGGTCTTCCCGTCCAACCGACTGCTCAGGCAGGAAACCCTATACCATCACAGACTCCTAAATGTTATAAATCTACCATTACACCAAGATTTTGTTCTTCAAATATTTTTGATGTTGCCTTCAATTTCTTTGGAAAGTCTTTAGGTAGGAATTTGAGGCATCCAGAGTCAGATTTATGGAATTACACTGTAGTAGTTGTGTTTAGGATGGGAATTTTCCAAGATGGAAGAGTAGAAAAGAGGTTTTCCAAGATTTTCTTTTCTCTTTGCTTCCAGGTTTAACCTATAATCCATGAATTCCATAATAAGTCTCCCATCCAAATACTAAACACATTACACCCAGTTTAGCTCCTCAGAATAGCTCTGAGTAGCTACTATTATCAGCTCTTCAGAGCTTAAAATGCAGCAAGGTGAAATTACCTTCTCAAACTCTCTGGGCATTTTCAGTCTCACACAGTGGACTTAGACTTACTCTTTACTAATTAAGAGATGGAGTTATTTATGGTTATAATAGTTGGGCAACATTGACATTTTGAGTCCAAATATGTTCGTTTGTGTTCATGTGAGGGAATCTAGAGGTATTGCTTCTATTGTGTGACAAAGGTTATGTTCAAATTTAGGCCAATCACTGTCAGAAGTTATGAATATAAAATGAAACAGAAATACCATAGAGATATAGAGTTTCTCTCCCTCTCTCTTTTTCACACACACACACACACAAGCACACAGAAACCACAAACACATGCATACATTTCTTTGAGCTCTTGGAGAAAACCTAGGATAAAAATCTAACAAACTACAGTAAATAACACAAGAACAGATGGTATTTGAAGATTAATCAGCAGCTACGTAAGAATATTCATTTAAGTTTGTTGTCCTTGTTAGATATGCTGTTGTACCTCCTGATAGCAATGCCAAGTCTGTGGTCTAGACCCGTGATGGCGAACCTATGGCACCCGTGCCCAAAGTGGCACGCGAAGCCATATCACCCGGCACGCGCGGCCTTGCCTGTTTGTCTTCCGGGTTTCTGGCGTGCATGCATGCGCGACCATCAGCTGTCCTTCGCACATGTGGCAGTGCCGAAAACCGGTGTGTGCATGCGTGCCAGCCAGCTGATTGTCAGGTGTGCATGTGAGCCAGAAGTTTGGCTTTTCCGGAGCACGATCCCTTCGCGTGCATGGCAGTGCTGAAAACCGGCCTGTGTATGCGTGCCAGCCAGCTGATTGTTGGGTGCGCATGCGCGCTAGGACACAGAAGTTCGGCTTTTCTGGAGCGTGGCCCGACGAGCACGCACGCACGATGTTTCTGTGCGACCTTTTCGGCACTCGGTGCCAAAAAGGTTCTCCATCACTGGTCTAGAGTCTCCGTTTATGGTTTAAAATTGACATGCAGGGAGAAAGTTCTACTATTGGTCCATTCTCTAAAACTATACTCAGGTATTTATTCAATACTACTAGTTTTGGAGTTAGATCCCAATATAATATTTGCTGAGAGCATCTAATCAGATACGAAACCATCCCATTACTTAGATCAGGGGTGTCAAACACAAGGGCCGGGGGGCCAGATCCGGCCTGCGGGGTGCTTAGATCTGGCCCGCAGAGTTGCCCTGGAAACAGCGAAGGACTGGCCCACGGTACCTCTGCCAGCAAAAACTGAGCTTGGGAGCCCATTTTCGCTGGCAGAGCTCTCGGGCCACCACAGACACCCCTGACATGAGTGACGTCGAACTGGCCACACCCACCCCAGCCCCACTGACCTTGTGACACAATAGCAATAGCAGTTAGACTTATATACCGCTTCATAGTGCTTTACAGCCCTCTCTAAGCGGTTCACAGAGTCAGCATATTGCCCCCAACAATCTGGGTCCTCATTTTACCCACCTCAGAAGGATGGAAGACTGAGACAACCTTGAGCCGGTGAGATTTGAACCGCCGAACTGCAGCTAGCAGCCAGCTGAAGTAGCCTGCAGTGCTGCACTCTAACCACTGCGCCACCTCGGCTCACAACCCTGATGTGGCCCTCAATGAACTCGAGTTTGACACCCCTGACTTAGATCATCCTTTCTTTACATGAAAATCACCAACCGAGGCATCCTACCATCATAATTTAATTAAAAAATATTATTATCAGAACTTTGGCTGCAGAATCAACAATCTTGAGATGAACTTTAATGTGCTAATAGCACTTCACTGCTATGGCTGTAGGCTGAGTATGAGTATTCTATCACAATAGCAATAGAAAAGGGGAAAATACAGCCCCCACCCACAAAAGTTGATGTTTCTGGAATCTTCCTTCAGGCTGGAGAGAAACTGCCGTATTTAGAGCAAAGCACAGTCATAACTGATATTCTAATCTGTCTTTCAAACATAGAATCGGATTCCTGCTTTCCGTGGTTTGTATAAATGTGTCTCCACGGAGCTAATGGACTTTGATGGGAAGAAGAATTAGCTTCTTTCGTTCTTCATCTTTTCCATTTTTTAGTTCCTCTGACTTTGTGTGAAGTGGATCACGCAGAGACCAAGCAAGGACCTCTGCAGATTTTCATTGTTCTCCTTAATAATTACTTAATAACAGAGGAAATGATTAATAGATGTTAGTTTCTTGTTAAGAAGAAGCCAACCTCATTTAGTATGATGGATCCATTTCTTCAGATACCCCATTACCTGTGTTCCTGATGTGGTAGGTTATGGTATGACCTTATATTCCAGAACTTATGGAAATCTGACTACTTACTTGTACATCGCAGAAGATGGTGGATCTGGGCCCTGCTTTTGACAGATGGCTATGCTTCAAAACATTAGAACCATCAATTTCTTTTGAATATTTATGGATCCAAAATCATTCTTAGAAGTATGTGGACTCTGTAAACCGCTTAGAGAGTGCTGTAAAAGAACTATGAAGCAGTATATAAGTCTGAGTGCTATCGCTATTGCTAAAGATGGTCCTTATAGCGACACTTGATCTTAATAAAGCAAAAATATTTGGACTGAGATTCTTATGGTTGATAGGAAAGTTCTGTATCCATGCAGGGATATCAAACAAATTGATGGATCAATCCTAAATGCTGCAGTTCGTGGAATTCAGATTTCTCATTTTAAATGTTGGTCTTAAAAGTTGGGTCTTTTTGGAAAGTGCATGCAATATGGTGCATGGAGAAAACCAGCAGAAATAGATAATTGTTGAAATTGTATTTTTTTTCTTGTTGTTTTCCTGTTGAACAACAAACTCTTTATTGTCTTGCTCTTCCTTTTATCTCTTCATCCTTAAATGTTTAGAATGGAGGAAGAATTGAACAAAGTGGTGTGATTTTAATGAAGTTGAGTTTCAAATGAGTTTAATACTATTTTGAGTCCCTTAATTTTTTAAGTAACGAGAGAATAAAACACAATGGAATGTGAAATACTGCTGCAGAGAATAAAATATAGATTGTCTGAAAGCTAATCTGGTGGGATCAGTTTATAATAATTGTCCACTGGACTGTGTCTTGACAAATACAGGTAGTCCCAGTGGTGGGATTCAAATTTTTTTACTACCGGTTTGGTGGGCATGGCTTGGTGGGCATGGTGTGGCTTGGTGGGCGTGGCAGGGGAAGGATACTGCAAAATCTCCATTCCCTCCCCACTCCAGGGGAAGGATACTGCAAAATCCCCATTTCTTCCCGATCAGCTGGAACTTGGGAGGCAGAGAATAGATGGGGGCGGGGCCAGTCAGAGGTTCTCTATTTACCGGTTCTCTGAACTACTCAAAATTTCCGCTTCCGGTTCTCCAGAACTGGTCAGAACCTGCTGAATACCACCTCTGGGTAGTCCTCAACTTACAACAGTTCATTTAGTGACTGTTCAAAGTTACAATGGCACTGAAAAAGTTACTTATGACCATTTTTCACACTTACGACCATTGCAGCATCCCCATGGTCACGTCATCAAAAAATTCAATCTCTTGGCAATTGACTCATATTTATGACGGTTGCAGTGCCCCTGGGTCATGTGATCCCCTTTTGCGACTTTCTGACAACCAAAGTCAATGGGGAAGCCAGATTCACTTAACAACTGTGTTACTAATTTAACGCCTGCAGTGACTCACTTAGCAACTCTGGCCAGAAAGGTCGTAAAATGAGGCAAAACTCATTTAACAAATGTCTCGCTTAACCACAGAAATGTTGGGCTCAATTGTGGTCATAAGTCAAGGACTACCTGTCCAAACTCTCAAAGGTGTCACAGATCACTATAACTATCGTATCATACCAAAGTCGTTTTGTGACAGTTTGGGCTTAGCCTGCTACATAAATGCAGTTTGGGTGTGCAAACCATGGTTTACGGCAGTGTGCAAAGCCAGTCTATGGATGCAAAGTCACCTATGCCTCAGGTATAACGTGTAAGTTTTCAGCGTGCTTAGCTGGAAAGATTGATGGGACTTATTCAAACTCCTCGGCTTGCAGACTTAATGACATTATTAGAGAAAGATCTTGTTCTCCATCTAACGCAGTGTATAAAGTGCTTAAGCTGATTAAAATCAATGTCTGAAGGCCACTTAACTGGATTTCGACTACTGAGTGTTACCGTTTGCATGAGAGTTTGGTGCAGTCTACCAGCTAGTCCAAACTTGGCAGGATGCCAGACAGTTTGACAACTGGTGTTATTGTCCACTTAGAAGGAAGGTCTCTAAATTCTAAACATGTGATCGCAAAATATTGCAGCTCCATTCTGCAATATCTGCATGTCCTACCCTCGTGTAGTTGATTGCAGACTAATGTGATTTTTGATCGTGCTTTGAAAGGGGAAACCAAAGTATG
Source organism: Thermophis baileyi (assembly GCA_003457575.1). Classification (NCBI taxonomy): domain Eukaryota; kingdom Metazoa; phylum Chordata; class Lepidosauria; order Squamata; family Dipsadidae; genus Thermophis; species Thermophis baileyi. The sequence goes on from QLTV01001714.1 coordinate 627,844, forward strand.
TAAAGTTTAGATTTGTAGCTCAAGAAATATTGTACACTGTATCCCATGGTCATTGTTTTTATCCCCACCCCACCCCCCGCTATATACTGACTGAATATTTGCATGCATAAGAGCTAGGTTTGCTTCAATAATTCTAATGGTCCATCAAATCTAGTAGAACTACTATAATATTTTTGATGCAGGACTTGACAATATTAAGCTGCTTATATTCTCAAACAATTCGGATATAACCAGCCGTTTGAATTGTTCTTCCCTTGAATTAAAACTGAGTTGTTCCTTTCAGCCATCCTTATATCCTTTTGTGTTTACACTTTGCTGTTATGATCCTGCCATAGAAAGAATAGCCGATACGTTACTTAGAGAATTCTGTACAGTTTTGCATCGGGAAAAATTGAGTTATGTTAGAAGTAAGTTAGAGACACGGGAGCTTTCCAATAAGAGGTCCGGTTCTCCCTCTTTCCCTAATTCTATTCAGCCCTGATATTATTTTCCCAACAAACATTTTGTATTGCTTACAAAAGTAGGAAAGTTGTAGGAACTTGCGGATTTGCAATTCACCCAGTTGCAAACAAGTGAATGCAAGGTAATTGGCTAATATCCAGGAAAAAGTCCTTATTTGTGTTCCGTGTGGGAATTTATTTATTTTATTTACAGGTAGTCCTCGACTTACGACCACAATTGAGCCCAAAATTTCTGCTGCTGAGCGAAACATTTGTGAATTTTGCCCCGTTTTAGGACCTTTCTTGCCACCAGTTCTTAAATGAATCGCTGCGGTTGTTAAGTGAATCTGGCTTCCCCAGTGACTTTGCTTGTCAGAAGGCTGCAAAAGGTGAGCCCGCCATACTACAACCGCCATTAATATGAGTCAGTTGCCAAGCATTCTGAATTTTGATCACGTGAGGCTGCAACGGTCGTAAGTGTGAAAAGCAGGCCTAAGTCACTTTTTTCAGTGCCGTTGTAACTTTAAATGGTCACTAACTGAACTGTTGTAAGTCAAGGACTACCTGTATTTATTTCTCAAATTTAGGTAATGCCCATCTCAGTCACAGATACCGGTGCAAAGAAAATGAGAATTGGAATATGTCTATCTTGCGTGTTCGAATTGGCTTTCTTGTTTGAAGCCTGTGCATTTTTTTCTTTAAATCCCACTTCATTCCCTATTTCCAGATCTTGCATTGTTCTGTCACCACTCTTGCCTATGTCTCTGCAGAAGAGAGATGCTAAATATTGAATATTTTCTTGTGCATTTCAGCAGCCTAGTTGCATAGGAATGTAGGAGTAATTTTAAAAAGTTTGATTTGGATTGAGACTGTTCTTTATCCTTTAAAAAAAAAAAAAACCTGGTTCCTTTTGAAACATTTAAAGAGATACTTTCTCGTTTTTGTATTTACATGGCAGCCCAAAACAGCTACGAAAAGGACTTTTGGATCCATTACAAACGAACAGGTAATTACATACCCACACTCAGGATATTCACTCTCCCTCCTTTTTGATTCTTTAAATATGGTTAAAGAATTGTTCTATGAAAGGGACGCCGGTCATTTTTTTTCAAAATGCTGAAACGGGAAGAACGGGTGTTGAAACATGACTGAAATGTTTCTATAAATTTGAAATTGTGAAGGTAAGTGCGTATTTCAATCGGTCGATGTGTATTATAACATCTTGAAAGAATCTCCGTAGTAAATTAAGTTTCGGGTTCTGCATGACATCTAATATTAGAGCTTTGTGATAGCTGCATGCACATCACTAAATGTCACCTGAAAACCCATCATTTGATGGCTGGAGTAGTAGGTCCTCAGTGAAAATAATTATATTTCAGGTGATGTGAAGCATCTGTGATGTGGTGTCTCCTTCATCTTGGCTGTTTGTTGCTTCCTGTCGCAGTCATCAAATTATCAATATATCTTCTGATCACGAAGATTGCCATGCATTAGCTCAGGGGTGTCAAACTCGATTTCATTGAGGGCTGCATCAGGGTTGTGTTTGACCTCGGCGGGGTGGGGGTATGTGACCAGGGAGCATGGTCAGCTCGACGTCACTCGTGTTGGGGTGCCTGTGGTGGCCCAAGTGCTCCTGAGATCCATTTTCAGCTGTGACAGTTTCATGCAACCCTCTGCCAATGAAAACGGAGCTCAGGAGGGCCACCCGTGGCCCACCCGAGCTCCGTTTTCGCTGGCAGAGGCACCGTGGGCTGTTTCCAGGACAGCCCCACGGGCCGGATTTGGCCCCCGGGGCTTGAGTTTGACACCCCTGCATTAGCTGATCGTTGCCATATCAAGATTGTAGAACTCGTGTTTAGCGATATCCATTGATGTCTTTTCACACCTTTGATTATTCAGGCAGTACTTTTTTTCCTTCTTCTTAAATGAAATCTAAATGAAATATCGGAGCAATCTTGTCTCTGATGATGGGGTATATGTTTTGCCATCCTGCATATAAAAGGAGGAAAAAGCACGACAAATCCCAGTTTAAATTATTTTTCAAAAATATATATTTTTCTATTCACCTGCTGTTATGCATGTTTGTCATTACACATTAACACAAATTTACTGTTAAGTTCCTGTATATGTATATGTATATGTATATGTATATGTATATGTATATGTATATGTATATGTATATGTATATGTATATGTATATGTATATGTATATGTATATGTATATGTATATGTATATGTATATGTATATGTAGTCCTTGACTTACAACAGTTCATTTAGTGACTGTTCGAAGTTACAACGACACTGAAAAAAGTGACTTATGACCATTTTTTATACTTACAACAATTTCAGCATCCCTATGATCATGTGATCAAAATTCAGATGCTTGGCAACTGATTCTTATTTATGACGGTATCTTGGGGTCGTGTGATCCCCTTCTGTGACTTTCTGACAAGCAAAGTCAATGGGGAAGCCGGATTCACTTAACAACTATGTTACTAATTTAAGACTCACAGTGATTCATTTAACAGCCGTGGCAAGAAAAGTCGTAAAATAGGGCAAAACTCACTTAACAAATGTCTTGCTTAGCAACAGACATTTGGGGCTCAGTTTTGGTCGTAAATTGAGGACTACCTATATATATATATATATATATATGTTGCTGTGTACTAATATAGGCACTTAAATAATTTCCCCATTTTAAACTTATTTTTTTTTCTCTCCTGCTTCCTCTACAAATATTTTGAAATCTCAAAAATGTGGGGGGAATTACACGGCTAGAATAGACACAGGGCAAGCATCTTGCTTTTACCTTTTTTTAAAGTAAAAAAAAAAATGACGGCTCTCATCATCTGCGTTTGTTGAAAAAACAAAATGGAGAGCCTCAGCCTGAATCAAAAACCTCTGAATTGTAGTTGCAGAGCTAAAGACAGAAGAATCAATGCATGATTGTCAGATCGCATACAAATAAAGGAGCGTATGGAAGCGATCTCTCCCACTTCTGTGAGGTTGCTTTCTTTTCTTTTCTTCCCAATCTCCCAAGCGAAAGAAAACAAAACACCGCCAGTCATAACTCAGGAGCTTTCCAAGATAATAATAATAATAATAATAATAATAATAATAATAATAATAATAATAATAAAC
>QLTV01001714.1:631504-641619 GCA_003457575.1 Thermophis baileyi
ATAATAATAATAATAATAATAATAATAATAATAATAATAATAATAATAAACCACACACCAAGAAAAAAAATCTGCCTACAATTCTCAAACTATTTACTGTAGTACAAGCCCTTCTGAAGTTACGAGGATGACTTTGAAGCAAAGGGGCTGACGTGTTTTTTTGAGACCTGGTTGACTAAAAAGCAGGAGGTGATTCATTCAGTGTAGGCCGTCCAGCCATAATAGATCCCTCACGGTGGGATAGGCTATCAAAATTCAGCAAAAGATAAGAGAGACAGGCAAATTAGCAGATGTGTGAACAGGAAGGACGCAACAAGAGCTGGATATGATCAAATGTTTGATAGATTGAGTTTACCTTGGGGACTGAAGAGTTGAAAGCTGAAAACCAAGTGACAACATTAAATCAAACCACATAAGGGTTACTCCTAAGGGATAATTGCTCATTTAGAATAATATATTTACTGGTTTGCAGCAGATGGCAGCAGCTAACCAGTCCTGGCTGATCTTGGAAGATAAGCAAGGTCAGACCTGGTCAGTATTGGGATGGGAGACTGGAAATTCAGAAAGTAGCCCATCACAAATCAGTGGTGAATCACGTCTGAGTCACTGCAGGTACCAAGAAATGAGCTTGACCCAATTTTTTCCTATTCTACTAGAGTTGGCCTAGCTTCAGCTACCTCCAAGCATAGTCTTTGCAACCGTCCTTGTTGTTTTGCGTTGGGTAGATGTTTACGAGACTGGAATGGTACGTGGCCGAAGTGCTGTCCAATAGACCAGGGGTGGGTTCTAACTTACCTCGCTGCCGGTTTGCTTCCTCCCGTGCCACGTGGCTGCACCTCATGCATGCGCAGTGCCAATTTTTAAAAAAAATTCAAAAAAAAAGCCAAAAACAAGATGGTGACGCATGCGCAGTGCCGGAAACTCGGCTTCTGCGCATGCTCAGAAAAAAAAAAAATTTAAAAAATCCAAAAAAAAAAAAAGATGGCTGCATCCACGGACTGGCACCGACCAAACCGGCTCCGTGACATCATTGTGACATCACCAGCGGGTTGCTACCAATTTGGGCGAACTGGTCCAAACCGGGAGGAACCCACCTCTGCAGTAGACAGATAGTGATCCTATTTTACACTACAGTAGGTGTGACAAACTCTCAATGAGGGAAGCACTCTTGACACCCAATATTAAGCTGCTATGGCTGTATGCTCTATCACAGGGGTGTCAAACCTGCGGCGTCACGGCAGCATCACGTGACATATCAGGACTTTTTTCCCCTTCACTAAACCGGGCGTGGGCGTGGCCAGCGTGTGACGCATCCGGCCCGCGGGCCACGAGTTTGACAGCCCGGCTCTATCAGTTTTCTGCTGCTTAATAAAAGCAGCTGGTCTCTGACAGAAAGCCACTTGAAGAGACTAGAAGCTGGATTTACAGGCGGCTGTTATGTAATAGTTTGGGTTGACAAAATCAGAAATGAGGTGATAAGACGCCTGGGAAAGCCAAGGGAAATCATCTAAACCATAAAAATAGCGAAAGTTAGAATATTTTGGACCTGTGGTGCGACACCCAGAAAAATACGCCATACTTCACTTAATCCTCCAAGGAAAGATTGAAGGCAAACAAGGTCCAGGCAGAAGAAGATGGCTTCAAAATCTAAGGGACTGGTTTGGATAAAACTCAGCAGCACTTTTTCGTGCGGCTGTTGATAAAAATAGGATCACCAACATGATCGCCAACATCCGATGACGGATATGGAACAAGAAGAAGAAGAATAAAAGCAGCTGGGGAATGGTGCACCACTATTTTTTAAATCAACCAGGCCAAAAGTATCTCAAAAGCTTAAATCAGGGCAAGTTGGACCAAAGTTTGAAAAAACATTGGTCCAGTTGCCATGATTTTAATCTTTTTAGATATTTTCAGGTGAATGTTGTCATATTTTATACCTGAGTCAAATGAAACAGATCCGGGGTTTGGGCACCTTCCTTTGGGTCAGCTGAAGGGCTCATTAAGTGCCTCAGGTGCCTTCTCTGCATGTTAAGGTTGGCAGCCGTGAGAACAGTTGTGAACCAATTGGAAGCCATTCCTGTGTATTTAGGAGAGGGGGAAATTGTGGCAGTGGGAAAGGGATCTCAGTTGCCTCAAGCCTCAAGATGTAAAAATGCCCAATGAGTTTGTTATACTGTAGACCAGCGGTCCCCAACCCCCAGTTTGTGGACTGGCACCGGTCCGTGGCATGCCAGCAACCAGGCCACACAAATAAGCAAAGCCCCATCCGTGGTATGCAGGCAGCACGCAAAACCACGTCCCCTGTAGTCCGTGAAAAAAAACTCTCTTCATGGAACCAATTCCTGTTGCCCAAAAGGTTTGAGGCCTCTGCTGTAGATGACAAAACCTTGGTGAAGCCCCATCTGTGATATGCAGGCAGCAGGCAAAAACCCCCCCCCTCCGATCTGTGGTAAAAACTTTCTCCACGGAACTGATCCCTGGTGCTCCAAAGGTTGGGGGCCTCTGTTGTAGACTACAAAACCTTGGGCCTCTCTGGCCTGGATTTGCAGGGTTGCATTACACCAGGAAACGACAGCCAGGAAGAGCGAAGAAGGAATGAGATGCCCTTCGATCCTTCTTTCGTGTTTTCACCTCTGTCCTTGGTGTTTCTCCATTATCACTCTCTCCTTTGTTTGTGGTGGCAGTGTTCCTTTTGGTGCCTGTCAGCACCATTTTCCATCATTCACAGAGATGCTATTGATGAATACTAATCACCTCTTTCTCCTTAGAGGAAAAGTCTTTGCTAGGGTTTCTTTTTCCCCTCTCTCCTTTCCTTTAAAAGAAAAAAAAATGAGAAGAGGGATTCAACCTTCCCAGGTTGATACATCCATCTGGAAGTGAAAACCTTTATTTCCCCATTCATTCTACCCAAATGTTTTTCTTGTATACTATACGCAGAATTTATTTCTATTCCTACATATTGATTTTAGTATGACGAGGAGAGACCCCATGCCATGACCCACAAGGCCTACGTCTGGTTCCTTATCACTCATCATACATTTCTAATGATTGCATTATTTGTAATATCTGAAATGCTGATTTTTACCGCAGCCATGAAAGGCATGCTGATTAAAAAAAACCAAAACCAAAACCCAGAGATGCTGAACTGTCTTTATCTTGATTTGTTTGCAACACTCCTACACAATTCAGTTGTAATTTTGGCCATTTCTGTTCCACACCAAAAGTTGCCTGGCAATTCGTACTTTTTAAAAAATAGGGCAACCCACGAATATGGCAAATATTTAATGACAAAGAATATTCAATGACTGGGGGAATCATGTTCAGAAAATAGCTGGCAGTCAGATGTTAGATATGCAAAGCAGCTGTACTGTGTGACTGAGGACAGCTGTATTGCCTGGAGTCTCATATTCATCCATCCACAAGTTCTTCCAACTTAAAGATGTGTCACTTCATTAGGCTTTTTGGAGTTGGAGAAGAGTTAAGGAACATTTAAAAAGTTGAAAAGTGCTGCAGAAGCTGCTTTGGGGAGGGGGGAGGGGCAAGAACATTTCAAACTCTCGTTACGAAGCTTAAGGACACGATTAAAAAAGGTTCAAAAGATAAAACCTCCCTCAAGTCAATCTTGACTCTCCATGACCTTATGGACCTGACTTGGGTTTTTTTTTCTTTCTTTCTTGGCAACGCTACAAAATTATTGCTTTTGTTCTTCTCAACTTGCTTGCCTAGCCTACAGCCTTGGTATCTTCTAGCAGGCAGTCATCCAAAAAGAGCTTGTGTCTGATTCTGCTTAGCTTTTTTTTTTAACATCAGCCAAGTTTAGTTCAGTGCTGCCACTTGCTATAACCAGCTGGGTTGCTAGGAGGCCACTTTGGGTGCATTGAATCCTGGGCTAACATTTTGAAGCTTTTGGTTATACGTGGACGAAGATAAAGCTTTTAGATAAAAGGGGACATCCATCCCAGAAAACCCCCACAAATATATATACACACACTGTTTAAATGAGGTGGTCATTGTTCTCTGTCATCGTATAATGTTTCCATGGTTCTTGTTAAATACTACTATTTCTTCTTTAACAAAGATGGCAGTTAAATGTCCAAAGTGTAAACAGGAAGAACCCATCATTCAAAAGATATGTAGTTCATGCTTGGATGACATGATAGACATAGCTTATGGTTAGTTGTGAACATGATTGATGGCAAACAGCTGTCTTGTTTAATGCTTTTCGACTTCCAGCTACCACCAATGAAAGAAACAAAATCAAGGAAACAGCTGATTATTTTAATGTCAGTCCTTGGTTAGTGAGGGTAGTAATCAGGGTTTGTTGATGCAGTAAGTCTTTAAAAAGTCTACAACAGATGCTTGATGTATCATGTTTTTATCTTTAATTAACCATCCAAAGTCACTATACTGAGATGGGTAACTCCATAAATTTCAATAAATAAATAAATGTTTATTGATAAGCCCATGAGATAACGGGAAGGAACTAGTTGGTATATAGGAAACCACAAGTTATGCTTGTCATGTTATCAGCATATGTGCATCAGTGAATGCAGATTCGTGTGGTTTAGCATTTCCACCAAATACTGTCATAAAAAGAAGTCTTTCTGAATTGCTTTCTCCTTCCTACCCCCTCTTAATGAATATAGTTTAAAGGAGTGGTTCTCAACCTTTACTTTACCATGGACCTCCTTTACATACCTTTTGTGACACTGACCATGGCCACCGACCACCAAAACTTAACTCAAGATTTAAATCATAGTATTTCTTCAAGCCTTCTCGGAACCCCTGTGATGACATCGTAGCTCCCCAGGAGTCCGTGGACCACAGGTTGAGAACCACTGGTTTAAAGTCTTTCTGTACCTTATTTTCAGAATTGTCTATATCCAACATGTGTCCTCAACCTGTGGGCCACGGCCCACTATCGATCCATGGCCTATTTGCAACCGGGCCATGTGAGTGACTGGCTGGTGTATACACCAGGGGTGGGTTCCACTTACCTTCCCTACCGGTTCGCATCGCGATGGAAGTGCGCATTTTGCACGCGTGTGATTGCTTCGCCCATCATGTCACACAAAAGACCCGGAAATGACCCTCTGCGCATGTGCAGAAGCCTTTGCGCATGCGCAGAGGTGTTTTTTTTGCAAGCTGTGGTGACTGGAGGACCGGTTTTGGAGCGTGGACCGCCGGTCATCGCGGCCGGTTCTGCGAGCGGCGGTAAATTTCTGCTAACGGTTCTAAGGAACCAGTCCGAACCGGCAGCAACCCACCAATAGCATACACGCACACAGTCCCACTCATACAAGCATCACAGGGACTCGTGGCCCCACTCACATGAGCAATGGGTACTCACATACATGCACATGTGCCTGCCCCTCCCACAAAACCATCCCCTTTTCCCCTGCCCACGCTCTGGGACATCAACCCAGAAAGGTTGGGGAACTCTGCAATAGACAATTATCTCATGGATATTTTTTAATCAGCAACACCCTATTAGTTATTATTGCCATTTTTGTAAGCATGTTGGTTCTCAATTATCACCACTTCCTAAACTTTTGAAAACTCTAGATGATCCTTTGGAAAAGTTACTGATGAGTGCCAGTCCATTAGGTGGTAGAGATGATGGAGGGGGTATGTATGAGCTTCCTGTTTCCCCTGACATTCCTAAGAGGGATAATCACAGAACTTCAAGCCCATATATGACTCATGAATGAATACCAGGTCATTGTTTAAATAACTGATGTCAAATTATCCTTGAATATGTTGAAAGCTAAGAATATATTTAATTCAAAGCATAACAGCCTGTAATTACATGTAGGATCAATTCGTAGTCATAGTTTACTAAAGAAGATGACCCATGGAATTAAGATGGATTTGTTTCCAAGGTCACAAGTCTTTAGACTTGCATCTTCTTTGGCATTACACCAAAGCATAAACATATGTGGGGAAATTGAGATTGATATCGTTCAGAAAAAAAAGGCATATTGTGTATATAACAGATCTATGCAGTAATATATCCCCTTCTCTCTTTCTGTGGCTTCTAGGGTCAAAATGTATTTGGACTTGATATAATTGAAACACCCGAAGGAGACAAGTGGCCCCAGTTGATAGTGCAACAAATCCTTGATAGGGAACAGAAGGACACCTATGTGATGAAGATTAAAGTGGAGGATGGTGGAAACCCTCCGAGATCCAGCACGGCCATTCTCCAAGTCACCGTCACTGATGTGAATGACAACCGTCCGGTCTTCAAGGAGAATGATATTGAAGTCAGCGTTCCTGAAAATGCACCTGTGGGCACCTCTGTTTCTCAACTTCACGCCACCGATGCTGACTTGGGATCCAACGCCCAGATTCACTTTTATTTCAGCAGCCAGATCTCCAGTTTGGCCAAAAGGCTGTTTGCCATCGATAACATCACTGGTCTTATCACTGTCAAGGAGCCCTTGGACCGGGAGGAATCCCCAGTACACAAATTAACAGTTTTGGCAAGTGATGGCAGTTCCACACCCTCCAGAGCTACCGTAACAGTGAATGTCACAGACATTAACGATAACATTCCCTCAATAGACACAAGGTACATTATCAATCCAGTGAACGGGACTGTGTTACTGTCTGAGAAAGCACCACTCAATACTAAGATTGCCCTGATAACTGTAATGGATAAGGATGCTGATCTTAATGGCAAAGTTACTTGCTTCACAGACCATGATGTCCCGTTCAGGTTAAAGCCGGTGTTTGATAATCAGTTTCTCCTGGAAACAGCCACCTTCTTAGATTACGAGGCCACCAGAGAATATGCCATCAAAATAGTGGCTTCGGATTCAGGAAAGCCACCCTTGAACCAATCTGCGATGCTACTGATCAAAATCAAAGATGAAAATGACAATGCCCCGGTGTTCACGCAACCAGTGATCGGACTCTCCATTCCTGAGAATAATGCTCCTGGAACCCAGCTGACCAAGATAAGTGCCACGGATGCTGACAGCGGCCGCAATGCTGAAATCAGCTACATGCTGGGATTGGATGCTCCCCCTATTTTCAACCTGGATCGCCGTACAGGCATTCTGACAGCCGTGAGGAAGCTGGATAGAGAAAAACAAGATCGCTACTCATTCACAGTGCTGGCTAAAGATAACGGCATGCCACCTTTGCAAACCAATGCTACCGTGACTGTTTCTGTTTTGGACCAAAATGACAACAGCCCTGCTTTCACGCACAACGAATACAACTTCTACGTGCCAGAAAATCTACCCATGTATGGCACCGTTGGACTGATCACTGTGACAGATGCGGACTCTGGAGAAAATGCAATAGTGACCTTGTCTATATTAAATGGCAAAGATAATTTCATTATCGATCCTCTCACTGGAGTCATAAGGCCGAATATTACTTTTGACAGGGAGCAGCAAGGATCTTATACTTTTCAGGTGAAAGCAGTGGACGGGGGCAGGCTACCACGCACCTCCACGGCTAAAGTGACTATCAATGTTGTCGATGTGAACGACAACAGGCCTGTTTTTGTCATTCCTTCCACCAACTACTCCTATGACTTGGTTCCGATGTCTGCCAGTCCTGGCTCCGTAGTGACAAAAGTGTTTGCTGTGGACAATGATACTGGGATGAACGCTGAGCTGCGTTATAGCATTATTGGTGGGAATTCACGAGGGTTGTTTATGATTGATCAGTTAACGGGCAATGTCACTTTGAAGGAGAAAGTCATCTCAGCAGATCATGGATTGCACAGACTGGTAATCAAAGTCAATGATTTAGGGCAGCCTGAATCTTTATACACCATAGCATTAGTGCATTTATTTGTGAATGAAACAGTCACCAACGGATCCTACGTCCAAGAGTTGGTGCGCCGAAACATGGAAACACCCGTTGGCCAAAACGTCGGGGATGGAGACATTACCCCACAAACCAATGACTATGTCAAAATCATCATTGCCATTATCGCAGGCACCATGACGGTGATACTGGTCATTTTTGTGACAGCTCTGGTACGTTGTCGCCAAACTCCTAGGCACAAAGTGGTCCAGAAAAGCAAGCAGAGTGGCGAGTGGGTTTCTCCAAATCAAGAAAACCGTCAGATCAAGAAGAAGAAGAAAAAGAAGAAGCGGTCTCCCAAAAGTCTTCTTCTAAACTTTGTGACCATTGAAGAATCTAAGCCTGATGATCCTGGCCATGAACACATCAATGGCACCTTGGACATTCCTGTAGAGCTAGAAGAACAGACTATGGGAAAATATAACTGGGCCACGACACCAACCACATTTAAACCTGACAGTCCAGATTTAGCAAAGCATTACAAGTCTGCCACTCCACAGCCCACATTTCAGATTAAACCTGAGACTCCAGTACCACCGAAGAAACACCATGTCATACAGGAACTGCCTCTGGATAACACATTTGTGGTGGGTTGTGATTCCCTCTCCAAGTGTTCTTCCAGTAGCTCGGACCCATACAGTGTCTCTGAATGCAGCTGTCAAGGAGGGTTCAAGGCTCCTGGCTCTGTCCACACCAGACAGGTAAGAACAACTTTTGTTTTACATCTTTTTCTTTGCTTTGTCACCCTCCCTCCTTTCTGATTTAGTTTCTTCCTTGTGTTACACTCTGCCCTTAGAATGTGGATAAATGATAGATGATAGATAGATAGAGAGATGGAGTGATGTATATATATATAGATAGGATAGATGATAGATAGATAGATAGATAGATAGATAGATAGATAGATAGATAGATAGATAGATAGATAGATAGATAGATAGATAGATAACTGAGAAGTAAACAGTTTGTGATTCATCAGTACTAAAAGGAAAAAATGTAGTGACTTTTAGCTACAAGGAAAATGTGATTGCTGGATGTGCGTGTTAGGGGGTAACTCTTGTCTGCAGATGGCAGTGTGGCACTTCTTCCTTTGCATGCATAAGAGCAGATCTGCAAAACAAAAGAGAGGTTACAATTTAGTCCAGCTAGCAAGATATACTTGGGAATTTAAGAAATCTGGACTAGGTGGAACCCATTAAAGCTCTGCAGGATCTCATAAATTGTTCTTAATGCTAATGGAGTCTGGAATTGCCAATTCATTTCATTGACTTGGATCGGTTCCTCAAAGATTCTCAGAAGCAAACCCAATTTTATTCCCTCCTTCCCTGCATTATAACTCTTACGGAGTTGAGTGTCATTTGCAAGAATAGACATTTACACTGCTGTCTAGAGTCCTAAAAACTAGGTGCCTAACACAATCAACGGAAGGAAACAACCTTAAAATTAATCTTGAGTGGGGTAATCACAAATCCAGCTTTTGGAAACAAGCACAGCTGTCCATTCCTACTCTTGTCTACAAATGGGTTAAATTACAGCTCTGATTTACAAGAAGGCGAAGACGTTTGTTAAGACGTTGCTTTATAATAATGCAATAGAAGCACAGCTCTAAATTGTCATTGTAGAAAGCGAAACTGGGTTAAAAACATTCAGATATGAACACAGACGCTCCCATCAATTGCAGGGAGATTGTCACTTTTAAAAGAGCCAGAATCTCATTTTTATGAGGTGTAAATTTGTCGCTGGGGATTGCAATTTGGTCATTCATGGGAGGGACATATTTCTTACCTAAAACTGCTCCAGCTAGGAATTAAGTTTTTAGAATTTTGCTTACCTTTTTGGTCGCTTCTATCCAATCGGCAAGGTACCAAACGTTGAAGGAAGTTACAGTGATGGTCTTCTGAACCTTTAGAATAGGATGACTGTATTTTCACACAACTAAAGTTATATTCTCAGGACTAAAGTAATATTATAAGAGTGGTCAGTTTGTATTTGTAATGCAAATGGCCACAAACCAGCATTCTAACCGTATGGCTAAAATTTGCCTTATGCTACCCTGTTTCCCCCAAAATAAGACATCCCCTGATAATAAGCCCAATCGGGCTTTTGAGTGCATGGCAATAAGGCCAAGCGCTTATTTCAGGGTTCAAAAAAAAATATAAGACAGGGTCTTATTTTTGGGGAAACACGGTAGATGGGAAGAAAGTAGATAGAAAGCCCACAATAGCACTGGCTAGCCAATTTTTTTTTCCTTTCCACTTTGATGAAACCATCAAGAAGAATTACTGAGT
>QLTV01001714.1:642484-657743 GCA_003457575.1 Thermophis baileyi
ATACCCTGTTTCCCCCAAAATAAGACATCCCCTGATAATAAGCCCAATCGGGCTTTTGAGTGCATGGCAATAAGGCCAAGCGCTTATTTCAGGGTTCAAAAAAATATAAGACAGGGTCTTACTTTCGGGGAAACACAGTATAGAGTAGGCATCAACGTTTAAGATGTCTCCTATAATTTGGCAACCAGGAAAATCCTAGTCCTGTATATTTTATATAGTTGTGCTGTCCATTCTAGTTCTTGGTAGCAAAAATATACCCTATAAACTCCCCGTTTTTTTTTTTTTTTAAAATCCTGCTTCTCTTACGCATATTTTTCACCATTCTTGACTGTTGCATTTTCCAGTAAAGCTACAACAATTGAACCAGGAACTTTTATGTTGATTCCATTTTTTTCTTTCTATCCTTTCTCTGTGCACAATCCCCTCTTTTTCCAGGTTTTATGTCTCAATAGAAGTAGTCTAAAAAATTCTCAAGAGGGTGAAGCACTGTCATGTTGGTGGTAATAACTTCACTTATAAAGACATACATTCTTTCTAGGTTCCTTGACTTTAGAGAAGTTCAGTAAAACCAAAGGCTCAGAGAAGGGATCCCTTGGGGGTGTGTTATCTTATAATGATGTGAAAATCGTATTTACCAAACTTTGAACCTACTGTACTTCGTACAGCAGAGTTGTAATGCAATAGGCTGAGTTATGATAAATAAAGCAGATCTCCGGGGACATATATGTAGAATGAATCCATACTGGAGTTGTGGTTTGTTAGGAAAAGTAATTTATTTCACTGGACATTGCTTTTCCCAATGAATTCTGGGAATGTGAACTATTCAGTAGAAGATGCAGCAACTACAATATTTCCAAACCATCCTAGGAGGAGAAGTAATAATGGGTGTTGAAGTTTGTGGTATACCTAATATCCTGCTAGGGCAGTTTCCGTGAATAATTGTTCTGTTGAGTGGAAACTTCTGAATCCCCTGGGAATGTTCAGTGCTTTTAGCGATAGGAGCACAACTGCTTTCCTCTATACTTGCTCAATTGATTTGGTACTTATTTTATAACAAATAGTAACTGTGTTAAAGATTATTGCTGCATTTTTTCCCCACCGTTTTCATTTGTTTTGATTTTAAGCACACAGCAACCAGTTATATTTTCATGAATAGTTTATGAGGTTCTTCAACAGATCTCATTTGTGGGGCCACTAAGGGGTGTATTATGGGACTTTATACAACAGTAGGCAGTCCCCTGGTCTTCTGATAAATTGTAGTAAATTGCCAGGGAAGAGTCATGACAAAACATGTCCAAAATTAGTGAGGAAAGGATATCATCATCATCATCATCATCATCATCATCATCATCATCATCATCATCATCATCATCATCATCATCATCCCACCAGGTACCACATCCCAAAATTGTTGCATCTATTTTAATATTTTGAGAGTGAGATAGAAAAGCAAAAACATAATCTTGCATAGAACTAAAACTTTGGGGGATTTGGTGGGTTTTTGGAAGAGCATTGATAAGATAACAAACTATCACCAACCTCTAATTTATTCTGGCCAATATTTAGATGTGGGAGGTTCCTCCACCCCCAAAAATTTGGCAAAAATAAGGCAGAATTTGAGATTGTAAACCAATCCCTGACAATCAACAATCAGGAATGAGTGATTTGCTCTCATTGCTTGGTAATTGCCTGAAGCAGATAGCTCACTCTACCTAACTGTAGCAGGACCAGGTCTCTTGGCAGCCGATATTCCATAAGCCAATATTTAAAATAATGAGGGGAGATGGGTTGGTTGAGGCCAAGGCTATTCTCATGCTGTTTCTCTGTTTGCCAGCTCTGAACGTCTTCGCATCAACTGTTAAGTACCGAAGTCGTACACACAATGATGTTAAGCCAGCAAACATGGAAATATGGGCATAGCACGAGAAAAGCCCTTTGTCTTCCCTCCCTGATTGCTGAAGAATTTTATCGTCTGATCTCCAGAGGGTTTTCGAAGTGGCGTTGAACTGTTCAAGCTGCCCTACTCAAAGGTATTCAGGGCCAGGACACTAACAATTGGAAGGAATGCAAAGGAAAATAAAGGAAAAAACAAAAGACCAAGGGACTTTAGAAGATTGTTCTTTAGCTGTTCTATAATGTCATTTTTATGCTGAAACAAAAGGGAGGGGGGAAGTGATACTGACCACTACTCCATGTGAATGGTAGTAAACTATGAGATACACCTTTCATTCTTTTCGGTTGCTTCCAGCCGCATTCTCTTTAATTGATTCATCCCCTTAATTTATTTATGTTCACGATATCTGTGGTCCGTTCCTCCCATTCCTTATTCATATTGGGGGGGGGGGAAAGGAGCAATAACAAGTTATGCATATACACTTGAAACAGACAGTGGTCCAATTGTTTATACTCCCTGCCTTTCTCGATAAAATGGATTGCTTTGTGTGCTTCACATTGGGAGAAAAAAAATGTTATTTATTTTTGGAGTATTTTGTAGGAAGACATTGTCACTATTCAGAGTAGCCAAATCTAGGGCAGTTGGATTGTTCTTTTGTTTTGATTTACAAACGTAGTCTAAGTTGGTTCGTTTCAATATTGGTGATCTTCATGGCATAATGAGAGTGAGTGCTTTCTCTCTCATTCCACACATATTGTACGAGAGGGGAAATAAAGTTTCCAGTTAAAAGTTAATACAAGCCAAACTTTTAAGAAGAGAAATTTACAATGTTGTCCACCCCACCCCACAATCAGGAAGAGTCTGGTAGCACCTTTTAATAGGTTTATAAATAAGGCATATCCCTGGAGAGCATATTGATGCTTCTGGTCTTTCATAAACACATTGGAGACCTTGATATGATTCATGACCTGGGGGGGGGATGGGGGGGTCAGGAAGTTAATTGGCCTGTTGATTTTGTCTGTCTGTCTGGGTTTAAGAACAAGTTTACCATCCTCCTGAGGTTGGTAAAATGAGGAGCCAGATTGTTGGCTGACTCTGTAAACTGCTTAGAGAGGGCTGTCAAGCACTGTGAAGCAGTATATAAGTCTAAGTGCTATTGCTGTAATGGTTTCTCTTCACAGGACTAACTCGTAGGACATAAGTGCAGAACTGACTGAATGGCAGAATTAGAAAATTTATTTCCATACCAACCTTCCAAATAGAATGAGGTTGATTTAGATTAGATTAGATTCTCTCTAAGATTGACTCAGCCTTCCATCCTTCCGAGGTCAGTAAAATGGGGACCCAGATTGTTAGGGGCAGTATGCTGGCTCTTAAAACCGCTTAGAGAGCACTGCGAAGCGGTATATAAGTCTAAGTGCTGTTGCTGTTTACCCTCGGTTAACTTAAAAAAAAAATCTTTGCTAATTTTTTTTTAAAAAAAGGGTTTAATGCATTGTTAGCCCCTTTGAGTTACATTCAAAAGATGGACAGGTGTAGAAATCAATGTAATAAATAAAAAAAAATCAGCTTTTGTGAGCTGCTGCTCTCATCATGTGAAGCTCCTCTGAAGGTACTATCCAATTCCTTCTGATTTTTGGATAAAATGGACTCTGTTCCTCCTACAAACAGAGAAAAGATAAGATATGGGAGGAATGTGATAATACAAACTAGACCTATGTGCATACAAAGCAGGTTATCCACCTGACATGTATTGTTAATTACTTAAGGTGAAGTTAATATTTTAAAGAGAACCTACATTGGTACAATATACGCTGAATTCCAGTTCTCAAATATTTATATTAAAAAAATATATATTTAATGCGATGTAAGGCTGTTAGCAATGGAGAAAAAATGACTGTGAGGATTGCAAAATTACAGTATTGCTGCCTAATGTTAAAATGGCTTCCATCTTAGTCAATTTTGAAGAAGGAAAAAAAAATCCTACTTAATCTATCCTTGTTGGCGTAAGATGCAACAATTTCATTCTTTATTGGTGTTTATCATATATTGAAAATGTA
Organism: Thermophis baileyi; assembly: GCA_003457575.1. Taxonomy (NCBI): domain Eukaryota; kingdom Metazoa; phylum Chordata; class Lepidosauria; order Squamata; family Dipsadidae; genus Thermophis; species Thermophis baileyi. Next base: position 646,439 of record QLTV01001714.1, read on the forward strand.
CACTGCTATGCCTGGTGCAGTTGTGTTAGTATGTTTCCTCGTCCCATCTTTCAGGCAATAAGAAATAGAATACTGTATACTTCATCTAACAAATCTTGCCTTTCTTATACAATTTAACGGGCAAAGGTCCACATGGAAAAAAACACTCGGAAGAAACAGACTTTCTGCTTAAACAGAACTGATATTCTTCCTGTAGGATTTATTGGACAGAAATTCCGCAAACTTGTTCTTCGTTTCCTTTAAAGAGGAAAAAGGGGCATAAGGCTATATTTATTTAAAACAACAACAACAACAAAACTATTACAGGTAGACCTCAACTTATGACCACAGTTGAGCCCAAAATTGATGTTGCTAAGTGAGTTTTGCCCCATTTTACAACTTTACTTGCCACATTTGTTAAGCGAATTACTGCAGTTGTTAAATTAGTAACCCGGTTGTTAAGTAAATCTGGTTTGACTTTGCTTGTCAAGTATATTGTAAACTAGACTTTAGTGCAAATTCCCACCCAATATTGACTATTGAATTCTTCTGATGGGAAATGGTTACTTGGCTCTCTGGTTTGTAAACTATAATAAAGTATAGTTTGCAAAAGGGATCACAGGATGGACTGTGTCCATCATAAACGTGATTCAGTTGTCAGGATCCGAATGTAAATCACATGACCCATAGGGATGCTGACACAGTCCGAAAAATGGCCATAAATCACTTTTCTCAGTGCCGTTGTAACTTTGAATGGTCACTAAGTGAACTGTTGTAAGTCGAGGACTACCTGTGTTCTAGAGGTGCTATTGGAAAAAAATCATTACATGGGGAAAAAGAGGACTGCCTCCCTAACTGAATACTTTGTATTTGACTGCCACAAAAGGAAGCCTGTTTTGCATATTTTGTTACTGTATGTGTACCAGGAAAGCAGAAACACACACACACACACACACACACACACACACACACACACCACAAACACAAACACAGACAGAGTTTTTTATTACATGTATTCTCCATGTCTTCGTCTGGAGTTGTTAGGAACCTCATGGAAGCTTCAGACAGTGCAATGTATAGTGAACGCTAACTATTCTGTCGAATCCCTTTTCTTTTCCCAACCCACACTGTTAAGAGTGCCTATCTTAAGCTTAACGCAGTCTATGTAGAGATGCTTCCTCAAGATCAGTTCTTCCTTAAAAAGAAAAAAAATATATCAGCTGGAAGTCCATGATGAGCATAAGAGCTTCGTATGCCCACTGGAATTCAGTACCCCAGTGATTCTCAACCTGTGGTCCCCGGATCTCTAGCGGGGGACGTAATGTCATCCCAGGGGTTTCACGAAGGTTTGAAGAAATCTTATGATTTCTTCTTGGGGGGGGGGAGTCCATGGCCATGGTCTGTATACCACAAAAGATATTTAAAGGGGAGGGATCTATGGGAAAGAATAGGTTGAGAATCACTTCAGTACATAGTTTTCAAGGAGGATCGTGAGCTTTGGTATGTCTGAATAAAAAAAAATACTTGCACGCAATAGCCTTTATATTTAATTGAAAACTCAATATCTAATGTAACCACACTTTAAAGCTGATTTGCTGTACTCCACTTCCTCTCCTGTCCAACAGTATATTGTAAACTAGACTTTAGTGCAAATTCCCACCCAATATTGACTATTGAATTCTTCTGATGGGAAATGGTTACTTGGCTCTCTGGTTTGTAAACTATAATAAATTATACAAAGAATACATATATATTGCCATTTATCATATTGCGCAACATATTTTTAGAGGGGGCTATTGGGGGGGAGGGGAAGAAGTGGGTAGGTTATTTAACCTGTTACGAGGAATCACATCTCTTTGGTTTCACTAGGGGTGATTTTCTCTGTAATTACCGTTCACGTCTTCGTATTGAACATAGGATCCTAATTGGAAGAAACATCTGGTTGTAAGGACACACCTTTTCGAAATAGAGATGTCACATGCATACAGAAGAAAGAAACAATGATTTTCTCTCCTAATTTAATAAAGATATTTTGTTCTGAGACTTGCTGTTCACTACAACGATGATGTTTGAAACACCTTTGTCCAGCCTGCCTGCCCTCCAGATGTGAGCATTTCAACTCCTAGAATTTTCAGCCATGCCCAGTTGATCTCCACAAATCTGGATAATGCCCAGATTGGATCAGGTTTCAAGAGAGGCAGACAAATCTGTCATTCCCTGGAGTGATCACATGTTTTCAAGCACCAGGGAATTCCGTTCCATTTTCAAATCTGTTAGTAATGTGTTGTTTTCCCCAATGTTCTGCATGAAAATTGATGCACATTTTATTTCCAATGTATTCTGTTGCAAAGCCTTTCCCCACATGTACACAGTTTTCTTTAATTCACACCTGTAGTTTCCCCCCCCCTTAACATGCACATTTTTGTACGATGATTTTTAACTGTAGAACCGCAACACGAAATTAGTGTGAAAACTGAAGGATAATTATCTTACATGATTGCTTTGGAATGTATAAATGAGCTGAGCTTATATTAAAAATGTAAAGTAAATGAAATTCATCCCCATGAGGATCAGGTGATGGGAGGCAGTCCAGATGGGCAAGACAACAGAATATAGTACATGCTTAAAACTTTAATTTAATTACTATGATTTTAGGAAGTGGGTAGAAACAATAAGATAGGGCAACTGATAGGGAGGGAGAAGCCCTCCCAATGAAGGAGAGCTATAGGGTGGGAAATAAGTCCTTTGACTCAACTATCATCCGTTTGGACTGTTGAAGTAGGTACACTGTACAGTGTATGAATGTACGTGCATTGTACAATGCTGTCAGGTATGAAGAGTTCAAGTTCAGTAAAGGTTGTGTCTGACTCTAGAGGGAGGTGCTCATCTCTGTTTCCTAGCTGAGAAAACCAGCATTGTCTAAAGATGCTTCCATGGTCATGTGGCCACCATGACTATACACCGAGGCACACAGAATGCTGTTACCTTCCCACTAAAGTGGTACCTATGTATCTATTCGCATTTGCAAGCTTTTGAACTGCTAGGTGGGCAGGAGCTGGAGCAAGTAACGGGAGCTCACCCCATCGCATGGCCCTCAGGTCTCAAACCAGGGCTATCGGCTTTCCAGATGACCAGCTCAGCGTCCTTAACCATTGATCCATCATGCCCCCTTTCAAATTGACTACCTTATTGCAATTCTGTCTATAATACATGAATCCCAGTTCACACACATACACACACCATCCTATTCTATGCATTTGATATCTTTGGTCTAAGGGAAAAGCTTTGCTTTAGTCTCTATCACGTTTCCTTGTGTCATTTTTAAGTACATTTTTTCCAGTCTTCGAAAATGATTGCTTCTCTCTTCTAAGATGTTATCAATCTTCTGTCCTTGGAAAATAAAAACATTCTTTTGTTCTACATCTTTATGCAATATGTTCATGCGAAAGTTGAAAACCAGGCCCTGAACCATATCTTGTGGTACCCTAATCAGTTCAAACCATAGTTTGATTCAGGCTGATATTTGTAGCAAAGCACAATAGCTTATTTCACAAGTTATGTTGGGGTTTTTAAAAAATAAATAAATAAATAAAAATCCAGGATTTGTATTATGTGTCAACTGAGCCTATATTTTATATCACTTCAAGCAGCTAATGCTTCTTGGTGATCCAGGTGATGAACTTATGTATCCTACCTGGCTTTGAAGAAGATTGAGTTCAAAAAAGCTATCTTTCCAGCATTCGGCATTGCCTTGGTATTAAATCTGCACCTTTCCTTGTTGACTTGAGGATGAGAATATCACCAGAAATTTAGCTATTGGTTCTGGAACTGAAGTAGTAGTATGGAGAAGCAGCAGATATATAAATCTGTTGCTAAAAATTCATACTGTCTAAAATAAATAAAAGTTGAATAGATGTGCATAATTTTTTTAAAAGAAGTAAGGAAGTTTGCAGTAATAGACAGACCAGAGGAATTTACCTAATATTTTTCCCCATGTATATCCCTATATATCATCTGTCGCTTTGTCAATTGTTAGGTGAAGATACACGCCTTAAGTATTGTTATACATTTTTGTCATATTTACTGACTTGGTTCTAATCGGTTGGTCTTCCCAAGAGCATTTATCAAAGCAACAGCTACTATCTTGTACTAAGGCTCAGTTCACTGAGGCAGTGAAGATACACATACTGTAGGTCAAGAGGAATATAGATTACTTTTTGTTTTGATCATGTAACTATCAGTCAGAGCATGTGGCATTGTGGCATCCCACAAAGTGTTTGCTTCCTAAAGCTTTTTTGTACTTTTGTAAATCACAAAGAAAATCAACATTTTTCTTCCTTTGTGTAAGCCTTGGATTGGATGGGCCTAAAAAAATATTTTTGGGGATCTTTTTTTGGGGGGGGGGATAGGGAGGGCAGAGGTTTTAAAATGCTTAAAGGAAAACCTTACTGAATTGCTTTGTTAGCTTGGGGAGTTAAGGCTTACATTTCCTGATAGAACAATTGATCAGTAGAACAACTTGCCCCCATAAGCTTTGGGTGCTCCAACACTGGAGATTTTTAAGAAGAGATTGTCTAAAATGGTATAGGGCTTCCTGCGTGAGCAGGGTGTTGGACTAGAAGACCTCCAACCAGTGGTGGGTTCCTCCCGGTTCGGACCGGTTCGCCCGAACAGGTAGCGACCTGTTGGTGATGTCACGATGATGTCACGCTTCCGGTTTGGTCAATGCCAGTCCGTGGGCGCCGCCATCTTTTTATTTTTTATTTTTTAAAATTATTTATTTATTTTCTTCTGCGTATGTGCAGAAGCCGAGTTTCCGGCACTGTGAATGTGTCGCCATATTGTTTTTGGTTTTTTTTTTTAAAAAAAAAATTTAAAAAAATTTGCACTGCGCATGCGCCCACACGGCGTGGCCACGCAGCGCGGGAGGAAGCGAACAGGCAGCGAGGTAATTTAGAACCCACCCCTGCCTACGTCCCTTCCAACTCTGTTATTCTTTTTCTAGTATTGGCAAATCTTTTCTGGTATTAGTTCTTCACCATTTGGTATTAACCCCCCAGGGACTGAGTGCCATGATCAAACATGGATTCAGTGTGTCACTTAGCAGCCAGAAATGGAGTAATATTCCACACTTCGATGTCTTCAGAAGTTTGCAGGTGGTTCAGTGTCTGTCCATTGAGTGTCTGTGTAATCAATACCCCTAGGTGGGGGCAGGAGGGCATATACTGTAGATCATAGGCAGCTGGTCTTCATGAGGTGTTTCCTCTTCTGGAGGCACCTTATAGCTCTTAGACTTATATACCGCTTCACAGTGCTTTACAGCCCTCTCTAAGTGGTTCACAGAGTCAGCATATTGCCCCCAACAATCTGGGTCCTCATTTTACCCACCTCAGAAGGATGGAAGGCTGAGTCAACCTTGAGCCGGTCAGGATCGAACTTCTTGGCTGTGGGCAGAGTTAGCCTGCAATACTCCACTCTAATCACTGCACCATCACAGCTTCCTTCTCATTTCTCTTCCTTCCTTCTCGCCTTCCTTCCTTCCTTCCTTCCTTCCTTCCTTCCTTCCTTCCTTCCTTCCTTCCTTCCTTCCTTCCTTCCTTCCTTCCTTCCTTCCTTCCCTTCACAAGCAATAGCACTTAGATATATACTGCTTTGCAATGCTTTACAGCCCTCTCTAAGCGGTTCACAGAGTCAGCCTCTTGCCCCCAACAATCTGGGTCCTCATTTTACCCACCTCAGAAGGATGGAAGGCTGAGTCAACCTTGAGCTGGTGAGATTTGAACTGCCGAATTGCAGATAGCAGTCAGCTGAAGTAGCCTGCAGTGCTGCACTCTAACCACTGTGCCACCTCGGCTCTTATGCCATATCTCTAAGGTGTCTCACACCAAATGTAGTATTATGCCTTGACTTTTTGTTGAGATGGAACCCACTAAAAGCCAGTAGGCAGTTCTACTGTGCAAACTCTAATTTCTGTCAATACACAGTGCAGGAGATGGAGATACTCTCCTTGATTGGGAGTGGAACGTCGCTTTATTTCAGAAAAGCATTTTGAAGGGACGGCTCAGTCAAAAAACCTTGTACATCGAAGCATCCCTCTGAAGATTTTTAATAACCCTAGTAAACAGCTCATCCTATCTTCTCAGAGTGGACCTTGGAGAAATGCAATTTTCCGTTTTGAACAAGGATTCCATTGGATGCAACGGCACTCATTTTCTGAGAAATGAGCAGATGTGGATAACTGTCTTTTGTTCTTGGGAATGGAATATTAGCAATATATGGGCATTTTGGTAGCATTTGGAAGAACAGTCTCCACTAGTTCAGCGAGAAGCTTTAAGAGCTAAACAAAAGTGGCTTGCTCCACTTTTTAAGCAATGCTTTTCATACAGATCTTGGGGAGGGGGGGAAAGAGCAATTTTGCTGATGTGGGAAAATATAGCAGGCCCTATCATTAAGCATGGTGAGGCATTCGGCTCAGATACCAAGTTTTTCTCAGAGGTATCCATGACATGAATGAATTGCACTCTCTTTCTCTTAATCAGTAGACAGAATTGTGGGTCAGCAACACACAGCTAGGATTTGCTGAGTCTTTATTGTGGCAATGATTTTTTTTTTTTTACTGTTTTCCATCTAGAGAGGGCCAATTTTCATAGGATCGATGTGGGTCTTCCTCTTGATCACCAGAGAGGAGAGTCCTACTTCAATGAGTTATTTTCATGATGCAGTTGGCTGGAGGAAGTGTAAGTGGGATCTGTTTAAAGCTCAGCCAGACCCATCAATTAACCTCTTTTTGACGTTCCTCCATCGACCCATGAATCCTTGTGATAAAATGCTAGAGAATAATACTCCTTATGGCTTCCTTGCAAGGTAATTTTGATTTTACCTAAAAGAAGGTCATTTATTCCACCATGGACATTTCCGGGAGATTAAAACATTTGGAATTTGCTAAAGCTGCGAAATACTGGACTACCAATAGCAACTCTCCAGATATTATACTGGAATATGTCCCTTTCCTTTTCCTTTTCCTTTTCCTTTTCCTTTTCCTTTTCCTTTTCCTTTTCCTTTTCCTTTTCCTTTGAGTTGCTCCGGGATGACCAAAGGGCCAGTCCTGTGACTACCACAGCTCTGGAATATGGGAGCGGCCTGTGGTGGGGGTTGAACTCCTTCCTTCCTTCCTTCCTTCCTTCCTTCCTTCCTTCCTTCCTTCCTTCCTTCCTTCCTTCCTTCCTTCCTTCCTTCTTTCTTTCTTTCTTTCTTTCTTTCTTTCTTTCTTTCTTTCTTTCTTTCTTTCTTTCTTTCTTTCTTTCTTTTCATATTTCCTAACCTCTCATCTCCTTTGGCCCGATTTATCTCTGCAGTTGCCAAAGGTTAAACATTTGTGCACAAAACTAAGTGACTAGCCTGCATCATGCATCCTTGTGGATATTTTCAGAATGAATTGTTAAATGAGTGGAAATTTTTCAGTGTGATTAAAGAAGAAGGTAACCATTAAGCAAAGCTTTACTCCCCCCACCCTTTCAATTGAATGTCAGGAGTCAGGTGCCCAAATGTTTTTTTCCAAATGCCTTCTCAAACGCAAGAAAGTAGTTCTTTGTAGAAAATGGACTGGAAAATGAAACTCAGAGGTAGAAGGCAGTACTCTTAAGGCTGTAATAGGCAACCTAATGTCCCAAATTGATCACTGAGGATGATAATAAAACTCCATTATAGGAATTTTGGCATCTGGTTTAGTTAAGTCTCTGTTCCAGGAAGTAAATATACTCTGCTTCCCTGCTCTCCAAATTCAAGGACAGCTTCACCCTCAATGTGTTGTCTTACGTCTCTCTGTGTGAATAACACTGGTCTACAAATTTTGGGAAATTATTGCCCTCCGAGATAAAATGTATTAATTTTACATATTTTGATTAGATGAACTAGAAAACAGGTGATAAAGGTGCTGGTTGGCTAATTTTTTCAAGATATTTCATAATAAAGATTTATACACCGGCGAGTATATTTGCCTACAAGGGAGGGAGGTGTCCAATGATCATGATGCCTCATAACTTTTTGACAAAGTACAAAGTAGAACAATGGAAATAGTATCATATGGAAGTGTATAAATTTATCTTCACTTTGAGACTAAAGTCAAAAAGGCCTTCAAGTCCGTGACAATAGAGTTTCTCGGGAACAGCAAGGCAGCTGACTATGAAAAACACATGGAAAATTTGCTTACTGTAGGTCCTATAAAGCACTTGGTGCAAACATGTCATTGAAAATTCACTTCTTACACTCGCATTTAGACAATTTTCCTTTGAACTGTGGGGCAGTGATTGATGAGCCTGGAGAGAGATTCCACCAGGATATCACAGGCATGGAGAAAAGGTACCAAGAGAAATGGAGTCCGTCCATGCTTGCCGATTACTGCTAGAATCTCCCCAGGGATGATCCTACTGCAGTTCACAAGAGAAAAGCCAAAAGGCACAGTTTAGATACCGAATAAAGATGGAACCTTGTCGTTTAATTTGATGTTAGAGCATGTCAGTTTTTCGTGCAAAAAGCATGAAAATGTTACACGAAAAACCAATAAGTGAATGGAAAGTTACGTTATTGGTATCAATAAAAGATAAATTTATCATGCTTGGTGTGGCACCATTCTCATTGCGATATCACATTTTGCAGAAAAGTTATGGAGCATCGTCGCACATCCCCCTTGCAATTTTGAATTATTTTGATGCAAATTTTGACCTGAAGCTGTATCTTGGAAACTGGAGCCAATTCACACTCAGGACTTGATTTTCCTTTATTAGTGACCCAATACTGGTAAAATTAAGCCACTTTCATTTCCGAGGCTTGTAGACCAGTATAACAGGAAATCAGCTTTTAATGAATCAAAGTAAAAACCTGTCCCTGGTCATTCAAAACTGAATTCTGCCAGCTCAGAAGAACAAGCAAGCCATGAATGTCTGCCATCTAAAGCAAATGTCCTCTGGTCTGTTGGGTAAATGCCACCATTATTTATCTATTTTACTTGATGTGGGGTCAAGCTGTGAAGACTTAAAGTGCACAAATTAGAACTGAGGGGTAGAAATGCTTCCCGAACACAAACACCATGACAGAAGATGGAAGACTGTAAATATGGGGATTCTACTGCTTGTTGCTCTTTCTGATGAAAAGTGCAGACTGTTTTTTTTTTAAATATTTATGACTTTCTTGGTCAAAAAGCTGCCCAGTAATACTTGGTCAAAAGCTGCCCAGTAATACTTGGTTGCACGCATTTGTATGCTATCTGTCATTGTCTTCAGTTGTTTGGGGCTCAGCAACATATTAAAAAGAGGGTATCCATTTCACACATACTGTCCATTTGAGCTTGAACAAGAACCACACTTGGTTTTAATGAACAAATATGTGAAAGTCTGTAGAATGTTTGGAGGAAAAAAATGCACAACAACATCCAGTATAAGATTAAAGACTCCCAGGGTGTGAAAATAAATACTGTATGGAAGTCTATGATGGGATTAGCACAGTTTACAAACATAATTGTGGAAATCATGGATTTGACAGGTTCACCTAAAGCTTAATGAGCTTGCTTGATTGGCTTTTGTCCTTTTTTGTCCCCCAAAATCTTATCAAAATGGTAACATTAGCAGTCTAGAGAGATTCTCAGTCACTCAGATTATGGTGGTCCCAAAGGTGCTTTTTCAAAAGGCAACTGGACTTGGTTTTTCCTTGAACACTTTCTGCTTCTCACCTGAACTGAAGAAGCTTCTGAGAAGCGAAACGTCTTCAAGGGAAAACAAAGGAAATCCAGTTGCCTCTTGAAAAAGCCTCTTTGCGACTGTAGCATTAGTTGTTATTAACAGATACACTAATTATTCCTAAAATGATCAGAGTTATATATCTTTCATCAAGGCACACAAGAAACAATGGTTGGAAACTAACCAAAGAGAGAAGCAACCTGGAATTAAGGAAAAACTTCTTAACAGTGAGGACAAATAACCAGTGGAACAGAAGTTGCCTTCAGAAATCGTGGGTGCTCCATCACTGGAGGTTTCTAAGTAGAGACTAGACAGTCACTTTGTCAGGGTTCCAAGTAACATACCCATAGCAAACAAAACTCTGAGGCAGGCAATTTCCTCAAATAATAGGTTTATTGGATATGTCATATTGGCACAGGCTGGTGAAAACTGACTCTGACTATTCCCGCGGTTTTCATCTAATTAAAAGTGAAAGTTTGTCACTTTCTCAAAACAATCAGTCACATGGTCCAATCAGGATACTGTCCAGTTGCTAGGTGACTCCAGTCCCCTCCTTCCGAGCACCTGCAGGAATGTCCTTGGTTCCCACGAGAAAGTATTTTGTTTTGGCTACAACACCCCAACTATCTCTATTCCCCCCCTCCCTATCCCTCTTCTCTGGTGTGTCAGCACTGAAATCTCAAAATGGCCTCAGCCAGGCCAGCTTCAGGGTTGACACACTTCTCTGAAATAGTATAGGTTCTCCTGCTTGAGCAGGGGGCTGGACTAGAAGACCTCCAAGGTCCCTTCCAGCTCTATTCTTGTATAATTTTGCATTCTAGAAGGAAATTCAGGAATTGCAGCCAAGTGAGGATTGCATCAAGGATGCTTACATATTGTTTTTTGTTTTTTTTAAATAGGGAGGCTTAGTTATGGAACCACTGAAGCAAAAATCGTAACACAGTGGATGTCAACATATAAAAGAGTTTCCTTGGATATACGGCAGGAAATGTGCACACAAATCCTCTGAAATGTTATGTCTATCATATATGGCAGCCCAATTATTAAAAAAGCATTTAGCAAGCAAGAATGATAGATTGGTTACAGTTATTTGGCTTTAAAACACTAACTTGGCAAAGATGAATATGTGCTTAGTTGTTTACGAAATTCCAGCATCTGTCCTCACAATCCTCTTACAAGAAGGAAAAAAAAAAAGCAGTTCAGAATTAACAAATGGCAACATGGATTTTGAAAAGGAGATGGAATCCAGCAGATTATCCACTAGGGAAAGATTTGGTTTTGTTGTTTTGTTTTTCCTCTGTTAACTGCTTTTAACCTTTGTGTTAAACTGGATTCACCCTTTCCAATGTTTTAAATGCTACTGACGCTTCGGTAGCATGAAACATTTTAAAAGGCATCGGAGAGCTTGGAGAAAAGCTAAAGATATTTTTAACTGAATTTGCAAGACAGACAAGTGCAGTCTTCGAAAAGAATATATATACACACAGGATAGATAGATAGATACTGTAGATAGATAGATAGATAGATAGATAGATAGATAGATAGATAGATAGATAGATAGATAGATAGATAGATAGATAGATAGATAGATAGAT
>QLTV01001714.1:703808-716871 GCA_003457575.1 Thermophis baileyi
CTCCTTAATTTTTGGTAACTTGTGTGCTGATCATAATGAGAAAGAAGGTTTTGAATTGTTCCTACGTCCTACATACCTAGACACTGAAATATAAAATAATTGGTTGGTTCTTTATGACGCCATTATGGTGGAGTTTGATAGTTATAAGTTGACTAGTGCTCTACAAGAACCTATAGCTGAATTAATAATAAAGCGGGTAAACCATAAGGAAATGTTTGAAGATATTGAGTGACAAAGAGCTATAGACTGAAAATATGTTTCTTGGTTATTTCAAGTGATGTGGGACTGACATATTGGAGATTAATAAGCATGGTCTTGGGTGGTCTGTGATAGGCACAAAAGTTGTGCCTTCCTTTATTGCAGGTCCTGGTTGGAGCTTCTTCCTATTAAATATGATCTGTGGTTTTCTATGTTGTTTATCTGTGCATTTATTTACCTATTTTATTTACCTATTTTTTTTGTCTGTGTTGTCCAAAAAAATTATTGAAATGCCTATCCTTTAGATACCCCAGTTCTATCAGTGTCATATCACATAAAAAAACCTCTGAATTTCTTTCTCATGCTCTCTTACATATATTCCACCCACAAAAGTGATTTTTGGCATGATTTCCCCTTCAGGCAGGAAGATATTCTTGGCTTGTAGAAGGCAACTGAGTGTTTTCTTCCTGGGGAATACTTGAGTTGAGAGAGTCCTGATTTAAAACAGTCTGTGAGTCCTATAAGCCAATGGTTTAGCAGAAAATTGGAAAGATCCTGCCGAGAAGTGACTGATTGAGGCTTTGTTTGCCACAACCCAATCTCCTTGTGTGAATGTCTAATACACTGAATTTCTATAAGTCATTTCGCTGCCTGAGGCTACGGACAACATAGCAGTACAGCACCCCTCCATCTCACTTACAAACCCCAACCTTGCAACTGAATTTTACTTCAACTCATCCAGCCCGATAGGATATATCCATAATCCTTGAAGGAGATGCCTATTAAGGAATATGGGCCAGCGGTAAAGAGAACTCTCTTTTCTGGGACGTGAAAAGTTTGGGAAGCTTAGGAATAATAGCTCCTGATGCAATTTTTCTCTTTGCCTAGGACTAAAGCTGGCTCTACATTTCTTACCTTTGTCCCAATCTGAGATAGCGTCCTTCATTTTTCTTCTTGAATTTAAATAATTCATTATATTGCCTTTATAAACTGGATAATCCCACTTTTGATACACACAAACACACACACACACGTGTGTGTGTATCAATATACACTTGCTCACTCTCACTCTACTGTAGCTCTATATCATCTCTAGCTATCTAGCTATCATCTAGCTTATCGATCATCTAGCTATGTAGCTACCTATTTAGCTTTCTAGCTATCATCTCTATCATCTATCTATCTATCTATCTATCTATCTATCTATCTATCTATCTATCTATCTATCTATCTATCTATCTATCTATCTATCTATCTATCTATCTATCTATTCTCTATCTATCTATCTATCTATCATCTATCTATCTATCAATCTACCTATCTACCTATTTATCATCTAATGTGTATATTTATGACTGGGTGTTGCGGAGATAAATAATTAGAGGTGAAATGATAATATATTTCATAACAAAAATAAGAACACCTAAGTATGTGTCTACATGGTGAAGAACAAAGAGAACAAAGAAAAGATTAACACATGCGCAGTACAGGTATCACATGAGAACTTCATATCAGTATACAGTGTCATTTCAGAATAAGAGTCCTGCTGACAAATTAAAATGAACGTAGTGACACTGGGTGTGTATGAAAATGTGGAATACCTGGGATAGCTAAGTTAATACTGACTTCCGCTGTGCTAATCCCGCCTTTTTTTTAATTACTCTGGTTTTCACGATACAATGTTTTCTAAGATATAGCGAGTTTCCTAAACTTATTACCTCCCTTATGGAAAACCAGTGCATCCACCCTTCTCAGGATGATGTCATAGTTCCGAGCAATGAACCCAATTGAATCAGGACTTATAAACATGTCTCTGTGTTGGCAGGAAAGAACAAAGCCCAATAGGCAGAGATTTTAAAGTATTCTTGGCCCTCCTTTGAGGCACATTAGAAACATTCCAGGCTGCAATTAGTTGGGTTCAATAGTATAGGTCAATGTGTTGACCTACAACACATTATCAAATAGGTTCATGCCCTGAGACCTGATTTTCTAAGATCCCCCTCTCTCTCTTTTTTTGGCTCTGGTTTTCCAAGGTCTTCCTTTGACACATACTAGCTCAGAAAAAAAAATGATTAAAATCAGATTTGTCATTGAAATGGCTTGCTTGCACAGCAGCTACATTGTGTATCACCCCCATGACAGTTGGCTGAATCATCTATGTTGTGAATAGTCTTGCAATATATGGCTCTTTTGTGGCAATACTAATCACTATCCCAAGATCTGTAGATCCTGGGAGAATTAATCTCCTGCAGGTTGGTTGAAGGGGGAAAGAATGTTAGACAGATGGCAAAATGAAATAATGTGTGAAGTTTTATTTTATAAACTGTGATTAATTCTATTTTCATTTCAGAACCCTGGGGTCTAAAGCTTTTTTCCCCCCTTTTAATCCCCAAACCTTATGTGAGTAAATATGGTGGCACTTAAAAAAAAATCCAGGCTAGATCATGACATTAGCTGATTGTATTTATATTAGCGCATGTAGGTATTCAAGATCAGTCGGGAGACTACAATTTGCATCTGAATGTTCAGGTAGATTTTGAAAACAACAGCAATAACAAAGATCCTCAGATAATTACAAATATTGCTAAACAAAATCTCTAATGTGGAGGTAGATTGGAACAAAATAATCATTAATATTATTGATCAAATGAGCACATTTTTTAAAATTGTCAAGCTATTCTCCGAAGCACCTGAGGGCAGGACAAGAAGCAATGGGTGGAAACTAATCAAGAAGAGAAGCAACCTAGAACTAAGGAGAAATTTCCTGACAGTGGGAAGAATTAATCAGTGGAACAACTTGCCTCCAGAAGATGTAAATGCTCCAACACTGGAAGTTTTTAAGAAGAGATTGGATAACCATTTGTCTGAAATGCTACAAGGTTTCCTGCCTAAGCAGGGGGTTGGACTAGAAGATCTCCAAGGTCCCTTCCAACTCTGTTATTCTATTCTATTCTAAATTGAAACAGAGAGTGAACATCTTATTTGTTGTCACTGGTATACTTAAAATAACCATTGTTAAGTAAATTTAAGTCTTCTGACTTCTAGGTATACAACCAGAATAGAGCTGGAAGGGACCTTGGAGGTCTTTTTTCCAACCCCCTGCTCAAGTAGGAGACCCTATACCATTTCAGACAGGTGGCTGTCCAGTCTTTTCTTAAAAACCTCCAGTGATGGAGCACCCACAACCTCTGAAGGCAAGCTGTTCTATTAGTTAATTGTCCTCCCTGTTAGGAAGTTTCTCCTTAATTCCAGGTTGCTTCTTTCCTTGATTAATTTCTATCCATTGTTTCTTGTTTGCCTTCTGGTGCTTTGGAAAATAAGTTGACCTTCTCTTCTTTGTGGCAGTCCCTCAAATACTGGAATACTACTATCATGTCACCCCTAGTTCTTCTTTTCTCATCTTTTACCATCTTAAAAGGGGAAACAAGGATTCTCAGTAAAAAAATCTGCACCCCAAGAATAACCGAGCCTTCATTAATAGGATTACCTACCTGTGCCTTAGCAACATATACCCTGAAAAGCAATTTATACTTTTGAAACGGATGCAGTAATAAATCATCCAACTTTTCATTACAATAAAAAAAAAACAGAGCACAGAAACAGAAATGTTTTAATTCATCTCTTTCTAATCCTGTTCATTTTTCAAAGTAGGTTCGGTAATGCTTGCAAGATTGCAATGACATCATATGAGAAATAGAAGCCGATGAGGCTTTATTTAAAAAAAACAACAACACAAAAAACAACTTATATCAGTTGACCAGTAGTAGGACATCAGAGAATACTGAGAATATGAGTATCAGGTCCAAGATCAGAGACGACCCAAAGAAATCCAATCAAGTTCAATCCTTCATTTGCTTAACCTAATGGATAGATTCTTGCCAAGCTAAACTATAACTTTTTGTTAGAGAATGTTCTGCCCCCAGCGACGAGCCACCAATAATACGCACACACAAACTGCAAAACACTGTTCTTTTACTAATAAATGTCTCCTAATAACTTCTTAGGAGCAACATAATAATTTGAAAACAAAATAAAGGCAGAATAGAGAGTTCCAACTCTCTGCTGGTAAATGTCTAATCTTTAACAGCTGGCCGGAGTCCAAGAGATACTATGAGCAGGTCTGACTGTATTTGACAATACTCCCAGAGCTAAAAATGCAGGAAACAAGACCCGTACTGGAATAAGTAAACAAGCAGACTGGAGTCACAAAGATCAAGAGTAATATTAAACGTTGTTTCCTGCAACAGTAGCCACTCTTGTCTTCTAGCAGCCCTGTGTGCCCGAGCATTGAGAAGAAGAGGCTCCTCCTCTTCTTCTTCGGTCCTGATGGGCTCCTCAGGAGGTACAGAAGGCCCTGCTAGACTCTCAGCCTCCTCACTCTCTGACTCGGGTGCCAGGTACACGGGTCGATGATACCTCGCCACAACCGCCTCATCGTCCTCCTCGCTCTCTGACTCGGGCGCCAGGTGCACGGGCCGATGGTACCATGTCACAACCACCTCATCGTCCTCGGGATCCTGGCGGGCCACAACAGAGAACAACTGTCCCAGTCAAGAGGAGAGTTCAACTGGGGAATTAGCTTGGACTCATTGCATAAACACAAGAGGGCAAGGTCTGACTCCCTTCCCCTCCCCCCCATGCTTTTGAGTCTTATCTAGCCTTTCCCAGGTGAAACTGGCCAATCGGGAGATTTTGGTGAAATAGGCATGCAACAATAGTTACTTTGAACTCTACATTTGTGGGTCCGGTTGTTCATGCTTGACATTTTCTAACCCACTAGATATGTCCTGAGAAATTCTAGGATGTGGCTAATCTGAACGTCTTCCCCCTACCCCATCCAGCTCAGAACTTCACAGACTCTTAATCCAACCTCTTTTTAGGAAAGTTCTGTGTTTCCAACACTCTTCTCCACTGTTCCCGCGAGTGCACATTCCATCCCAACGAGGAGCTGTGGTTTGAGTGAAACTAAAAATGGAACTCAACCCTGCAGGTTCATGAGTTTCTTTGCCATTATTGATATTTTACAATTTAAGGATGCCCAACTCAACAGCAATAGCAATAACACTTAGACTTAAATACTGTTCCTTTAGGACTTTGAGCACTATCTGGGCAGTTTACAACATCAGCATATTGCCCCCAACAATCTGGGTCCTTATGTTGCTGACCTCAGAAGGGATGGAAGGCTGAGTCAACCTTGAGCCTTCAGGATCGAACTCCAGACTGTGGGCACAATTAGCCTGCAATACTGCATTCTAACCACTGCGCCACCAAGGCTCTTATAGCCTTTAACAGCAACGTTAGTTATGTGTGAAAGCGTCATAGCATATACCTATTGAGTTGGGTTATGCCTTTTTTTTTTGCAGACAAAGCTAGTTCATCCTTTGCGTCAGAGAGCAAATTGTCTGGAATGTTACTATATAATGTTGCACACTGGAAAAGAAGGGGGGGGAAAACACTCTTAGGCTTGTCAGTATGCTTTCTGTACATTAATGGCATTGAAGCCTGATGTTATGCACCCAATTCTATTATTTAGCCCTACTTCCAAGACAATAAAATGATTATGAGTTGGAAGGCATATTGAGTTTATATATCTGTTGGGTGTTCTGCATCAGATGATCATGTGCTTGAAACTTCTCTCCTTGTATTAAGATGTCTCATGATACGTATAAAAGGCTGCATGTTTTTTTTTTTTTTTGTGACTCAGTACTGTTGATCTCAAAGAGAGCCTATTAAGGGGAGTTAATTTTTGTGGGTGTGGGTGTGTGTTTTGTTTTTTTTAAATAATCAAATCGACAACCCAGGAAAAGCTGTCGAATGCCATTGGAGGCTTGTGGTTTTGTTGTTAAGCTTCAAAGATAACTTTACATTGTTAATCATATAAATCTCTTAAATAATTAGCATTTGCTATTCGCTGGGGCCAAGCATTTACCAGGTTTTAGCAGGAATTAATTTTGGGCTTTTCCCAAATGTTCTCTCTGCTTCCTTCCTAATAGCACTTGAGGAAGATGAATTTTCAAATTTTCGCACTGATTCACACAGAGCGAGCCATAGAGTTTGTTCATCTGTTGTTATCTCTTTCCCAGTGTTCGGCTCCCAAGTGACTAACAATAAAAGTGATAGTTGCTATAGGTCATTATAGTTCCCCTTCAGAATGTCTTTGCTTAAATGTAAGCAGAATTGTTCTTTTTTTATTTCAGAATTAAACTTAAGTCAATAAAGCTCCCTTTCCTCCCCCCACTTTCTATTTCTTTCTCTCTCTTCCCCCCCCCAAATGGTCCAGCTGGTTGTGAGTCATTTCAGAAAAACGAGGCAAGAATATTCTCTACTTTCTTCTAGCCTTCAGTGATAGAATACAAAGTTTTCTATTTGAAAATGTAGTTATCTGAATGCCTACTGTAATATAGTTTTGGAAAAAAAAAATATTTCCCAGGTACTATTACCAAACCTCCAGATCTAAATGGTGGATAGCAGTAGGGAAGAAATCTCTCTCTGTCTCTCTGTCTCTCTCTCTCTGTCTCTGTCTCTGTCTCTCTCTCTCTAGATCGGTATCTCGTTGTGTATGGATAGCGTGTTGATCTCGTCTGTCGCTCTCTCACNTCTCTGTCTCTGTCTCTGTCTCTCTGTCTCTCTCTCTCTCTCTCTCTCTCTCTCTCTCTCTCTCTCTCTCTCTCTCTCTCTCTCTCTCTCTCTCTCTCTCTCTCTCTCTCTCTCTCTCCCCCCCCCTTTCTCTGGAGAATATTTGTCTTGTTCTATAAATGGAAGACAGAACGGGTTTCTGATGATGGATGGAAAAACAGGAGGAAAGGAATTAATTTCTTGTCAAGCTGTGGGTGGTGTAATGGTTAGAATAGAGTATTGCAGGCAAACTCTGCCCACAGCCTGTAGTTCTATCCTAATGGGGCTTGAGATTGACTCAGCCTTCCATTCTTCTGAGGTCAGTAAAACTAGGACCCAGTTGTTGGGGGCAATGTGTTGACATTGTAAACTGGCCAGAGAGTGCTGTAAAACACTACGGAGTGGTATATAAATCTAAGTGCTATTGCTATTGTTGGAAAGAGTGGGTGATGGTATTGGTGAAGCTGGATGGAACATTCAACTTGACTTACAGTATGGGTGTGATATTATAAGCAGTCCACTTTCCCCTGAGCTCATGTACTTTGAATTATGCAGATTATTTTTCTTTCTTAAAGGGAAAAAAAAAGAGATATAGATTGAAGGTTGAAGCGGCGGTTGGTTGGTTTTACAAGGGGTCTTCTACAATTTTCCTTTCTGTCCTACTAGAAAACGACTACTTTGGGATTAATACACAGTACTCTTAAAACAGTGTGTTTTCTACTTTTACAATGTCAAGCTTTTTTATTTCTTTTCCCAGACAAGGTATGTGATTTTATGTTAGCCATGCTTGAGATGCACAGCTGTAGGCAGCATATCATGGCTCTCATGAATATTACAATTTCTGCCTGCATTTCCCCCCCATCTCTTAGAATTCAATATTAGTTCTACTTCATTTCACCTAAGGCTGGCCTACTTGAAGACTTCTTGATTTTTGGTTTTTTTAAAATGATGAAGTATTTTACCTGTTAATTCTACATTTAAAAGCATCTTCTCTGCCAGTGCCTATCACAGTGAACTAGGTATCCCCACTTTCTTCCTTGATGGTGACTTGATTAAATCAAACCTTTTACAGTCGATCACTTGATCAACAATAATCTGTGAGAAGAATAACTAAAAATGCAGAAACCAAGTTGAGGGTTTTAGCAATACTTAGATAACTGAGGGTTGTTTCCCAGAATATTTTAATACGGCTCCAGTATATGAAGTTCTCCTGAATGATTCTGCTAGGTGTTACTGTGAATATATGTGTGAAAAGCCTAGGGAAAGTGTTTTGTAATTAATAAGAGTTATTAAATTTTTTATTTTGTCTCGAAAGGAAAAAAAAATAAAACATGGAACCGTTTGAAGGCTGAGGTTCCTGCTCTGGCTTATGTTGCCAAAATAGAATAGAATAGAATAGAATAGAATAGAATAGAATAGAATAGAATAGAATAAAATAGAATTGATTGAATTGAATTGAATTGAATTGAATTCTTTATTGGCCAAGTGTGATTGGACACACAAGGAATTTGTCTTTGGTGCATATGCTCTCAGTGTACATAAAAAAAAAAGACAAGATACATTCATCAAGAATCATGAGGTACAACACTTAATGATAGTTATAGGGTACACATAAGCAACCAGGAAACAATCAATATCAATATAAATCATAAGGATACAAGCAACAAAGTTACAGTCATGCAGTCATAAGTGGGAGGAGATGGGTGATAGGAACGATGAGAAGACTAGTAGTAATAGTAATGCAGCCTTAGTAAATAGTTTGACAGTGCTGAGGGGATTATTTGTTTAGCAGAGTGATGGCGTTCGGGGGGAAACCTGTTCTTGTGTCTAGTTGTCTTGGTGTGCATTGCTCTATAGCGTCGTTTTGAGGGTAGGAGAAGAAATAAATTCAGAATTTTCATTTGTTTGATCTGTCTGTGCTGGTATGATAATGATTGATTGATTGATTGATTGATTTAATTTTTATGCCATCCATCTCCCCTGTAAGATGATTCTGGGTGGCTTGCAGGTTATAAAACATATAGAGAAAATAATTAAGCTATATTAAAAGATTAAAAATTGTAGATTAATACACACATGCGCACACACACACACACACACACACACACACACACACACACACACACACACACACACACACACACACTAAAACTAAGTGATGGACAGCATGGGATGAGGTCTTCTTAGCCTGTCCACCACCTCCATTTTATTTAAAGCTCTTATTTAATTTCTTCTAATTAGGGAGGTGGTCAGCATCTCCATTAAAAAACCGAGGCTGTCAGGGGTATAAGAGGGTGAACAGAATATTAAAGGGTGAATAAATTAACACTAGCTGGCTTCTTCCCTTTCTTGTCCTTTCGTCGTATCATCTTTCTGCAAGTAACAACAGTACAAGAAGTAATTGGTTTTTCTGCTATCGAAAACACGGTAGGATGTTAATATCAGGAAAAAGATGGGGGATGGGGAAATGTTTGTATGCACATACATTCTAAGAATAGCACTGTGAAGTTATGTGGAATACAGAAAGAGACATGCTCATAGGGAGAGAAATTAATTAGCATTCCCATATTTTGTGGACCATTGTCTTAAGATTCCAAAAGTCTGAATGCCAGAAGCAGAATGAAGGTGACATCTTGACAAATTTGCTTCTGCAAGGATATTTCGAGGGAGTGAAAGAAGGGTTAAATGCTTTTTTTAAATAGATGTTGTTGATTACAGAGCTTAGTGTCAGGCGCAACAAAGCAGGAACCAAGTTTGTTCAAATGAATACAAGTTTATTCCATGCTAGCTTTCTATAAGAATCTGAACTACTAATGGTCAAGGTAAATGTCTAGTTTGATGAAAAGAAGGACTAGGGGTGACATGATAGCAGTCAGGGGCTGCCACAAAGAAGAGGGAGTCAAACTATTCTCCAAAGCATCTGAAGGCAGGACAAGAAGCAATGGGTGGAAACTAATCAAGGAGAGAAGCAACCTAGAACTAAGGAGAAATTTCCTGACAGTTAGAACAATTAATCAGTGGAACATCTTGCCTCCAGAAGTTGTGAATGCTCCAACACTGGAAGTTTTTAAGAAGATATTGGATAACCATTTGTCTGAAATGCTACAAGGTTTCCTGCCTAAGCAGGGGGTTGGACTAGAAGATCTCCAAGGTCCCTTCCAACTCTGTTCTAAATTGATGGTAGATAAGAGTCAATTGAATTCAAGGAGGGATGAATTTAGATCTCTTGTGCGTGCAAAGGGTCTCAGCTTGTCCTGCAATTTGCTTCTTGGAAACAAACCAGACAAACTCTGTGTATTTGTATCTATGTTTAATCTCTCAGCAATTAATCAAACGGAACAACTGAGGTAGCCCGAAAGCTCATTTAAGTCAGTGCTGGGAGCAACTGCCTCCCAGCACTGTTTTATACGCTCACCTCCACCCCCCACCCTTTAAGCTACCATCCCACATCCGGTATTTCTACTCCCAACAGATTGAGCATCGTACATTTACTCGACAAAGGGACTCCAAACCGATGACATGCTTGATTCCTCCTTCCAGCTCAGCCTGGTTATCTCCTACACTTAGTATTCCTTACAATTGTCATTGTGGATGGAACTCTGGAATTACAGCTGTGCAACATCTGGAGGACTGCACATTCTACCTTCTTGTCATAATTGGCTGCCAAACGTGGCCCATTGAAGACACAAAGAGCTAACAGAAATTGTTCAACATTTTAAATTCATCTTGAATATCCCACTTGCCATGAAGACATAGTTGATCCACTTCATGTTTTTTATATAGTAGTGCTGTGAACTGGACCTTCATAATCCATGGAGGGGGGAGTGGAAACCAGGAAGTTGTAGACCACTGGAGAGTTGATAATGTGATGAAAAGTACCCCCATAAAACTTGGCCAGTCTCTAAATGTAACAACTGTGCATCTCATCCATGTGGATTACACTGGAAGTGAAAGGAGAATGAATTCCTAAATAAAGGCCACATTTTCAATATGGCGTTGGAGTTGACTTTTTGGATTGGAGATACTTCCCTTTGAAGTTTACCCCTGAGTGGCCGAATCCAGGAAGTTTAACATGTGGACTATGTGTTCCCTGATCCAGACTGGTGTTTAAGATTGTTGCTGGGAAGAGATTTTTGTTAATTCCACTCTCCTATTTTTAGCGCAGGAATTTGCGCTGACACCTATAAGACACCAAAAATTAATGTTGATGCTGTTATCTGCATGAATGGCAGCAATAAATTAACTTCCCAGTGCAGCAAACATTAACTTTACTATTCATCTTGACAGAAATGTTGATTCTATTAATACGGATGACTAGAATGAATTACAGGAAGAGTAACACTTTGTTCATAATGACATTGTTTTCAAGAGAGATGCTTAATACATATTTATTTGTTCCATTATTGATGTCTGCCTCCACTCTGTCTTAATAGGATTCATTGCATTGAATGCATGCATTTTAAAAAAAGGTAGTTAAAACAAGGATTATTTGAAAGAAATGAAGAACATAGTGTATTTAATTTCAGTTCTTGCCAGCATGCTTTGAGAGTGGTTATGAAGCCATCAAAACTATTTTTTTTAAATGCTACTTGATAGATATGACAAGACTATGGTGCAAACTTTAATTATTAAAAAAAATACTTCCTAAGCAATAGTAATTTGATTGTTTGAATTAAATACCTTTGCGTGATTTTCATGCTCTTCCTATTCTTTCTTATTAAGCTTAATAAGAAGAAAAATGAGGGTTTTTTAAAGGTATATTATAGGTTGGGTTTTTGTTGCCTGCAT
Source organism: Thermophis baileyi (assembly GCA_003457575.1). Taxonomy (NCBI): domain Eukaryota; kingdom Metazoa; phylum Chordata; class Lepidosauria; order Squamata; family Dipsadidae; genus Thermophis; species Thermophis baileyi. The sequence goes on from QLTV01001714.1 coordinate 715,410, forward strand.
TTTTTTCCCCTTTTGACAAGCCTCCCTCACATTGTACAAAAGCAGCTAAAAACCAGAGTTTGTAAAAGCTTGTTTAATTTAAATGGTGCTGAATATTGCTAGATTTTATGGGTCACTGAATATATTCATACAGTCAGCTTCGGTTTTTCCTCCAGCTGTCTTTGAATATAAGATAGATAACTAAACCTGAAACAGCCTGGAAACCCTTTGAATGTTATTTCGTTTATTTATTTATTTATTTATTTATTTATTTATTTATTTATTTATTTATTTATTTATTTATTTATTTATTTATTTATTTATTTAAAAACTCAGCCCAATTTAATTTGGTTTGAGGACTGTAGCATAACACTTTTATGTACGTGTGGTGTTTAACCGAGTAGGAGGCAACAAACAAAGGATTTTGCTTTTAAACAGTTCCCTCTGGCAGGCATAATAAGAAGTTAGCAATTAAGAAAATAAAACAAAGCAATTCTGAACATTTACTGCAGTGGATTGGCAAGCTGTATTAAAATGGACATAGTGTAGTAGGAGAAGAAGAGGCAGAGCCTGGGGGCGGAGTCAAGAGAGAAATCAGCCTGGAGTCATTACACTCCCACAAATAGTCTATGTCCAGCCATCTTGAATTCCTATAACTCTTATCTAGTGCCAATTTAGTGCTAACCATTAGCTGACTAAATTCTTGTCTATAAACATTAGTTTAATTGGAATTTAATGTGTGGTCCTGTTTCTTCGGTGCCTGATACATAGATGACAATGGTATCTACTTCTGAGATATGCATATACAAAGAAGAAAAAAGTTATTATGATTAAAGAGAGAACTCCGAGAGAAATGGAACAAGTCTATTCTGAGATATATAAATATGTGTGATGTGTTGTTTGACAAAGACTAGTAGCCACGACTGTCTTCACCAGGTTTTGGGTCACCATCCTGAACCTACAAAAGAAGTGAGATAATGTGGAATCTTTCCACTGGTCCTACAGAAACCTACAGCCATCTTCTATCTTTTCCAGAACTATCTCCATTAAGTAGCCATTTATTCAGATTATCTCACCTGGGAAGGTGAGACAGTGAGGTCCAATCATTGCCTCATCTTAGACCACCTGCCATTAAGGGGTATCTTTTTTTGCGGAGTCCAAACATCATTAAAGAGAATTATAAAGATAATCTGTACAAGTGGTGCGATGGCCTAGAGGTGAAGACGTTCACCTCACACTTAGGAGGCTGAGAGTTCAATCCTAGGCAGCAACAGGCAGCATCTCTATCACAGTAAATATCTGCTGTGAACTCCACGTAGGCATCAGGAAGGACATCCAGCCAGTAAACGCTCAGCTCCATTCAATCTCCCCGACTCCACCCCGATAAAAGGGATTACAGGGTCATAAAGAGAGAGAGAGAGATCTATATCATTTTATTTGTTCTATATTCATTCTGATTTTTTTTCTCTATAATTGCACTATT
>QLTV01001714.1:716889-737168 GCA_003457575.1 Thermophis baileyi
TTACACTATCTACACACACACACACACACACACACACACTCCTATAAGATGAGAAATGAAACTTTATGACACCCTGTACTGAAAGCACTAATGATGATTGATATCTCTACCAAATTATTGCTTCAGAAAATTATCCAACTGCTGTACATTTGACTGACTTTAAATCTATTACAACATACACACTTAAGGATATTTTATCAGGTGTATAGTGAATTCTGTATGTCTCTCCTCAGATATCAGATCTACTAAAATTAATGGGATTTATTCTCAGGTATGGTTATATACCGTGTTTCCCCGAAAATAAGCCCTCCCCCAAAAATAAGCCCTCCCCTGAAAATACCATTTCCTCTGTTTAAGGTTAGGGAGACAGAGCTGGAAATCAGATAAGATGGCAAGAGGAGCCCCGTCTTGCTCCACGCGCCCCAAAATAATAAGACCTCCCTGAAAATAAGGCCAAGCGCTTATTTCGGGGTTCAAAAAAATATAAGACAGGGTCTTATTTTCGGGGAAACACGGTAGGATAGCAGACTTAATTTCCAAGTATATTGGAACTTCAACTGCATACCTTTATTATCTGACATTACATGCACCTGAATTTGCATGAATTTACACCGGTGCCAATAAACATTTCATCCCCTTCTAATTTGACTTCTACGTCTGAAAGAGCTGAATGCAAAATAGGGTAAATCCCTTGGAGTTTTGATAGGAGGTGATCCTTTTGCGTCATCTCCCTAAGATGATGAGAATGAGCAGGGGATTAGTAAGTAAGATTTATGAAGACAGATTGAAGGAACGGGGTATATTTAATCTCAAGAAGATAAATTTGAATGGGCATATGACACATGAAAGGATGTCATAAACAGGAAGGTCAAAAAAGGTAATGAAGATCCATCCTTTGTCATTCTATAGATCAGAATAAGGAAAGATCCATCCTTTGTCATTCTAGAGGTCAGGGTAAGCAATTTGATGCTTACATACTGCATTGTAACCACTGTGCCACCGCAACTCTTATTGTGAGTTGTGGTGGCGCAGTGGTTACAATGCAGTACTGCAGGCTACTTCTGCTGACTGCCGGCTGCCTGAAATTTGGCAGTTCGAATCTCACCAGGCTCAAGGTTGACTCAGCCTTCCATCCTTCCAAGGTGGGTAAAATGAGGACCCAGATTGTTGGGGGCAATATGCTGACTCTGTAAACTGTTTAGAGAGGGCTGTAAAAGCACTGTGAAGCGGTATATAAGTCTAAGTGCTATTGCTATAAGCAATTAATTGTATCCAAGCAGATTTCATGTGAATGTTAGGACAGAGTTCCTAACTCTTTAACAGTGGTACCCATTCTTACAGATGGTAGATTCTCTTTCATTGGATCTGTTCAGGCAGAGACTGGACAGCCGTGTGTCATGCATGGTTTAATTTCCATTGAGCAAGATGTTGAATTCAGTAATCAAAATACTCCCTTGCAATTTTAGCATCGTCTTCTAGACTATGCAATTCCTGTGTTGGAAAACATGCATGAATAATATAGTGCCCTGCAATGCAGTTTCCCATTTTTATACACTGCAGATGCTGATCATCTCGTAGGATAATTGCGTCCTGCTTTTTTCTATCATCAGTGAAAGAACCTCCGTAGTGTTTTAAAGGGTGGGTGGGGGTGTAGGACTCCTGTTGAAGACGCAAATATTGCAGCCAGCGAGAAAATTAAGAGCTTCAACCATGTGTAATTGGGAACAGGGCAGGATTCACAGAATACTTTGATTTGTAAGCACCCTTTTAGCCAGCAAAAATATTGGAAGAGGTGAGCACCAGTGAAACTTCTGCTATTATTATTGTCGCTGAATACGCTTAGTAATAACAACGTGGGATCTGTGAACTCCTTAAGTTCCCTTTGTCTTGTCACCATTCGAAGCAAAATAACAATACGTTGAATTCAATGAATGCTGTGGAGATATGCACAATTGTTTTTTCCCCCCAAATATGGTGGTGTTGATAGTCTTACTACTACTCTGTCTCCTTCTACAGACATAATCTGGGCAGCAGAGAGCAATGTACATATCAATAATGCTATTTAGTAAGCAAACATCTCCCAGTTCTTATGCAGTGTGTAGTGTGAATTGTCATGCTGTTTCCTTCAATGCTACCACCAACAGGCAGATGGGTTACAACTGACACCAGCTGTCTAGTGCCATTAGGCACTAAAGGGAAGTGTATGGTACATCTCACATGCAAGACAATGAAGGATGACACAGGAGCCTGGAGGAGGACTTAATGTTAACTGAAAGGGTGCAATTCTATATGCATTTTCCCCGGAGGTGCTTGCCATTCACACACTGGGACTGTAAAACAGATTTGTCCCTATTAATGTGGTTATAGATGTTTCTTAAAAGGACTGGGTTAATTTGTATTTATGTAAATATCTGGAGTGCATTACTGTATTAAGTTGGTAATTGGGAGCAGAGCAACGGCAATGATATTTTCTTCATTGACTTTTAGCATTAAATACCCCTCTAAAAAACAGCAGGACAAAACATGCCTTTCAAATAAATTCAAAGAGACTTTCTTTTCTGTCTGATTTCCCCCCCTCCACCTGAGGAACATTGCTTCATGTCTCCCTTCAAAGGTTGCTGAGACTTCATTTACAATAGCCTGAGGTTATGATAGCAAAACAAAGACTTTCAGTGTTGTATCCTTGAAGGTTTTATATATTTATTTTAAGAAGCCACCTTACCAAATAACCCAAAAGAGTGTCTTTGGCTTGATCTTTCTTGGATGGAAAGGAAGGTGGGGGAAGGCTGAAAGATTTATGAGTTGGAAGAATTTAATGTGCAAAAATCAGGATCTGAAAGAGAGCGGTTAGGAAGCAAAATAAAATCTTGGCGCTAAAGACGAGAAAGGAACACCAGAAAGAAAACTACGGGTTGGCTCATGTTTTAAAAAGCAAGAAGTGAAGTTCCCAGCTACAGAAGACTTGTCAGTTACAAGGATAATGAATCCAACTGGAAGATAAATGCCTCATCCAGAAGAAGCTGGCTGAAATTTCGATACAGGAGGCTGTATGTTCATGAAAGCTTTGTCTGTAATGATAACACAGCTGTTACTTCTCAAAAAAAAAAAAAAACACCCCAAAAAACCTGAGCTACCTCACCTTTAGTAAGCAATTTGTCTTCTTGACTCAATGCATTATCCTTTTAAGTGAACTTTTTTTTCGGAGTGGGGGCCTGATCTGCAGGTTGGCTTGCAGAAATTTGACAGCAAACTGCAAACGACTGACTAAAATGGTCTTAAGTGCTGTTCAAAAAATAAAGGTGGGCTGAACCGGAGGCACATGCTTGCACCCTGACACATGAACATATATTCACATACCAAGATATAGTGCAGGGGTGGGTTCTAACTTACCTCGCTGCCGGTTCGCTTCCTCCCGTGCCGCGTGGGCACGCGCACGCTTCACGCACATGCGCACACATGCACAGTGGCAAAAATTCGCAAAATAAATCCTCAAAAAATCCAAAAACAAGATGGCGGCACATGCGCAGTGCCGGGGACTCAGCTTCTGCGCATGCGCAGAAGAAAAAAATAGTAAAAAATTGGAAAAAAAAATTTCCCCCAAAAAAATTAAAAAATAATAATAATGATGGTGGCGTCCACGGACTGGCACCAACAGAACCGGATCCATGACATCACCAGCAGTTTGCTACAGGTTCTATAGAAGCGGTGCAAACCGGGAGGAACCCACCTCTGATATAGTGGTATGGGTGGGTTGTGCTTTAGAGTAAGCTGAGGATATGAATTCAAATCTCTTTTTGTTTCCTTGAGATGAAAGAAGATAACAAGAAGAAGAAGAAGTCAAAACCTTTCCAAGCCACAAATAAACAATTGCAATAAACTGGCTCTCAGTTTGAAGGCTCCTTGGAGATGTATTCCTGGGTGGATCTAATCATAGATTATTCGGACAAATCTAATTTCATTCTATTGTTCCTCTCTCTCTCCCCCCTCCCCCCAAGCTTCTTCATTGGTCCCCATGGAAATGTGTCTGCATTTTTCTGCTTATTTCTCCTAATAGACACATTCTATATGCATTTTCTCCAACATGCATTGTTTCCGTTTCTAACAAGCAAATATTTCTCAATACAGGGCTTTTTAATATTATTAACTAATGCAACATTGCTTGGTGTGCAGTTCCCTCTGTTGTCTGCATCTTGTAAGCATGTAATTGGCATTTCAGCATTTGGAGAGAGAGGCAGAGAGAGAGAGAGAGAAAAAAGGATAATTATCACATAGCTGTGTTTCAATGCTCATATTGGTATGAAAGTGCAAATGAGGTAAGACTGAATAATTCTTTTTTCATCCCTAGCCATTATATGATTTTCCTTTGGGAATATCCTTTATCCTTCTTTGCAAAGCAGGAAAACTGGTCAGGATCAACTATAAGATAATCCTGGGTCCAAAATAAAAGAATATGATAAACAGTTGCAGGAACTGGGTATGTCTAGTTTAATGAAAAGAAGGACTAGGGGAGACATGATAGCAGTCTTCCAAGGGGTTGCCACAAAGAAGAGGGAGTCAAGCTATTCTCCAAAGCACCTGAGGGTAGGACAAGAAGCAATGGGTGGAAACTAATCAAGGAGAGAAGCAACCTAGAACTAAGGAGAAACTTCCTGACAGTGAGAACAATTAATCAGTGGAACAACTTGCCTCCAGAAGTTGTGAATGCTCCAATATTGGAAGTTTTTAAGAAGATGTTGGATAACAATTTGTCTGAAGTGGTGTAGGATTTCCTGCCTAAGCAGTGGGTTGGACTAGAAGACCTCCAAGGTCCCTTCCAATTCTGTTATTATATTATAATTCAGGAACTGTCTCATCCCAATGGAATTGGTCTGCCCCACCCAGCAGAAATGCACATGGGTCTCATTGGCCAGCTGGTGGGATCCAGGAGAAGAACCTTCTCTGCCATCTCTCCTGCTCTTTGGAACATCTTGCCCCCAACCCTCCGAGTGAGGTCAGATCCCATCCTCCAGACCTTCTGCAAGAGCTTAAAGACATGGCTTTGCCAGTTGGCTTGGGGCTCCAATGGAGGGGGTTTACATTGCGGGGGAGTTGATGGATTAACAACAGATCCTACCTCCCCCCACATTTCTTATCCTACTGCCTACTTCCTCATCTTTTGGTTAGGGTTATTTATATTTTTATAGTTTTTCATTCATGTTATATATAGGTTTTGTGTAGTTTTATCCTTTTTAACATTGCAAACTGCCCAGAATTACCCTGTGATAAGATGGGGAGCCAATAAATTTAATAAATAGATGATAGATAGATAGATAGATAGATAGATAGATAGATAGATAGATAGATAGATAGATAGATAGATAGATAGATAGATAGATAGACAGACAGACAGACAGACAGACAGACAGACAGACAGACAGACAGACAGACAGACATCAGCCTTGAACAAGGCCACAGTAGGGGGCTGTAAGTTAAACTCTGCCTCTTACACTCAAATCACAATTCTAACCGGACTGGGGTCCCCCCCCCATTTTAGAAAGGAAGAAAGAAAACTTTGTATTAAAAGAGTTAGTATGGTGTAGTGGTTAAAATGGTGGACTAGAAGTAGAGAAGCCTTGGTTTAAGAGTACCCTCAACCCTGGCCTGGATTGCTTTGGGATGGAAATTCCCTGAATGACTTTGGGCCTACCACTCTCTTTCTTCCCAACCTGCTACACAGAGGGGCTGTTTGGGGGGAAATAGTTGATGAATGTTACATACCCTGCACTGAGATCTTGGAGAACAAGCAGGATGAATAAAATGAATGTAAAGCAGAACTGCACACCTGGAGATCACTGAATGCACCCCCAGGAGAACTCCAGAAATGGTTCCTGAACTGAAACTTTTGACATGATTGATGATGGATGATGCATCATTAAGTTGGCGTTGACTCTTAGTGATCAAATAGACAGATTTTCTCCAGGGTGCACATTTTGACACAAGGGGAGGAAAAGTATTAAATGGAGATTAAGATGTAATGGAATGGAAGAACAGGAGGAAGAAGCACAACCAAGATAGCCATCAGATAAAAAAAAAAAAATCTGAGTCCAAAGCAGAAATGTAATTTGAGAACATGTCTTAGGGTTGAAGTGTTATTTTTCACAGGTGAGACTGGTCTATCACGACAACCTGGTCTACCCAAATATGGGGTGGAGCATACTGTTTCTGCTTTTGCCTTTCAGCCCCAATCCAGGAGCCTTCGCAGGCAGTTGCTTTCGCGACAAACGCGGTAAATATAAATTCAACACAATCTTAGGGTTGGCCCTCCTTTATTCTCTTGTGGATAAAAGCTTGGAGGGGAGAGGCACTGATGTCAGCTAGACTTCGAAACCAAAGTTGTGGATACTAAGACACCCTTTACTGCAAGTTTACGGTAATAGATTCTTGGATGTCTGAAAACGCCCACCCCCTTCCAAAAAACCTGTTTTTTAGTTGAATGAAAACTCTTAATGCATTTTATTAAGAACATGTCTTTGTTAATTAAGGAAAGCTCTCAAAAATACTTGTGTACAGGCTGTCTTAATCAATGCATCACAAAGCTTCAGATATGAGCTCGCATCGAAGATTATTCTATTCTGTGCTCCCTATTTTGCTACTAATTAACAAACTCACAGCTTAAATATCTAATCAATTTTGATTTTGGGAAGTGCCTGCAAGGATATATCATGATTAGGTCAGAACAGGGGCTGATTGTTAGGAGTGGGTGGAACAGCAAACATCAGATCCATGTCAGTATCACAGATATTATATTTCCCTTTCCCCTTTCCCCTTTCCCCTTTCCCCTTTCCCCTTCCTTCCTTCCTTCCTTCCTTCCTTCCTTCCTTCCTTCCTTCCTTCCTTCCTTCCTTCCCTCCATCCCTCCATCCCTCCATCCCTCCATCTCTCCATCCCTTCCTTTCTGTGCCACTGAATTTACAATTTTTCAACCTTTTTTCTTTTAATTAAGTTTACAATTGAAAAGAAAAGCAAGCAAAATTAACAGGACATTTTTTCCTCATTTTTCCCCCTTATTCATATATTCCCCTCCCCCTGCGTAGGTCTGAACACGTTTTTTAAACCCACTATTTTTATAAAGCAATGGAAACATTTGACATATTAAACTAAACATACTTTCATGCAGGAAGGCTGTTTTCTACTATCCATTTTTTTTCTCCAAAAAAAAATCCCCATAAACATATTTCATCAGTAAAGTGGCAGCTGAAGAGATGCAGATGGTAAGATTATAGATACAGATATAATATTTGTTCTGGTTGAGATTAAATACATTTTTCACAAGAGGATTTAAAATCAGAGCGGGAAAGAACAGATGAGGAGAGGCTAAGAGCTGACACCACTCCAGAAACTCAAAAGATAATTCTAAATTTTGCTTCTATCATTTTGAAGAAGTTTGAACAGCATATTGGGTGGGGGGAGGCACATTCACAACTAAAATGCCAAATGTATTGTCAGTTAGAGAATACTGCAACAAACTGTTTATTTATCACTTATTATAAAAATACATATATCCAATATTTCTCCGGAAATAGATCACAGAAATTTGCTTCTGGTAGCTTTGCTCTAAATGGATCCATGCAATTTTTAATAAGAACAAAATTGAGATTTGATGCCCATATTTTCTTAGAAAAGTTAAGTTAGGTTTTCATGGTTTCTAAAAGTGTGAGCATTGGTGAATGATTTAGCCAAAAGTGGATTGATTTAAATGAAATCGTCTTCTGAAGCTCCTATTCTCCCTTTTCTGAAGGCAATCTACATAATCATGAAAACATATTCAATTAAAAGTGAAAGGCCCCACAGTTGTTGTTAGAATTGTGGAGCTGGAAGGGTGCAATAATCGTCTAGTTCAAGGGTCTCCTAACTTGGCAACTTAAAGACTTGTGGATTTCAACTCCCAGAATTCCCATGTGGCTGGGAAATTCTGGGAGTTGAGGTCCCCAAGTCTTAGTTGCCAAGTGGAGATCCCTAGTCTACTTCAATCCAGTGGTGAAATCCAATTTTTTTTTACTACCGGTTCTGTGGGCGTGGCTTGGTGGGCGTGGCAGGGGAAGGATACTGCAAAATCTCCATTCCCTCCCCACTCCTGGGGGAAGGATATTGCAAAATCTCCATTCCCACCCCACTCTGGGGCCAGCCAGAGGTGGTATTTGCCGGTTCTCCGAACTACTCAAAATTTCCGCTACCGGTTCTCCAGAACCTGCTGGATTTCACCCATGCTTCAATCCCTTGAAGTATTCAGGGGGAAAAAAAACATGCACAAGAAATGACTTTCTAAAATCACCTTAAAACACTCCAGAAATACGAAACCTACAGCTTCCCATAATCTAATAATCTCTCCTAGAAGTTATGCAAGAAGAATCAAGGCACATATTATCGTAGACAGAAAGTGTTCTCTAAGATTTCTTAAATAATCTAGCCTCGGTGTAATGTGTGATAAGTAGCTAGCTTTGAAAAGAGTTTGAGCTGCTCTATGATCATATTTGACAAGACATCATGGCACCAGAATTTGAGACTGCTCATGTCAAGGGTTTTGCTTTGAATTAGTCTTAAGTTTTATTGGGCTCCCTCCGCCTTCTGCCGAATAGGAAGATCAAGATGGAAAAATGCTGATGTTTGGTATGAAAGCAGTGCCTTTGAAGGGGGACTAACATAGGACATGCCTTTCAGTTTGCAAAATTTGCACATTCATTAAAATAATGAGCTTCTAAAAATAAGGTCTCTCTCTCTCTCTCTCTCTCTCTCTCTCTCTCTCTCTCTCTCTCTCTCTCTCTCTCTCTCTCTCTCTCTCTCTCTCTCTCTCTCTCTCTCTCTCTCTCTCTCTCTCTCTCTCTCTCTCTCTCTCTCTCCCCTGCAATGTTAACAAATAGGAGAAAATGGGATCCTCTTATCTTTGGCTGTATTTTTGTGAGAATCGTTTTAAGTTATTAAAATAACTAACTAACTTTAACTAAGTTAAAGACAACATAGTTCAGATAATTCAGCCTGCTTGTGTGCCTGTGATAAGCTAGTTGGATCCATGATATTTTACATATTTTTGCATCACATTTTATTCCGCAAATTATACTACAGTGGTACCTTGGTACTCATTGTTAATTGGTTCCGGGAAGAGCAATGAGTACCAAAAATGATGGGTACCAAACTATTTTCCCCCCCCACATAAGAAATAATGTGATAAGTCACAAGGCAGCCAGCACTAACAAGTTCTAGCTTATACATTGAGTACCAAACAAACAATGAGTACCTGGGCAAAATGTTCACATCAAAATGCATTGAGTACCAAATTCGATAAGTTTCAAAGTAGTTGAGTACCAAGGTTTTCCTGTACATGTAATATGTAAGAGAGCAAAGTGTGCTATTGTCATTTGATAAAACCACAACTTTCAAATGAATAAAACCATAACTTTCAAATTAATATAGATTGTGCAAAAAAATAAAAAAAAGCTCCATATGTTCTGCAGAAATTATAGGTCTGGGCTTGTGACAACAGGTTTACCAGGGATAAACTGATATAGCGCTATGGATAGACAAAGAAAGCATCTAATGCATGGGTGTCAAACTCACTGCGTCACTTTACCATCACATGATGTTTTGTGACGTTTTTTCCATTCGCAGTGCTGGGGTGGGTGTGGCCTGTGTGTGACGCATCCGGCCTGCGGGCTGCCAGTTTCTCACCCCTGATCTAATGGAAGTACATTTGCCATAAAATGTAATCTGGAATACAATTTATTAAGACATCGGTAGGAATTTTGTTTTGATGCTAAAATAGTTTTGGCGCTATCCACAAATTTGCCATTACCTTAGATGATGTTTTGCATAACACAGAACTACAGATTGATTTTGGTGGTACTGCTTCCTAGCATGTTAAAGTTCAAGTTTTAAAGTTCAAATACGATGTGCAAATAGGTGAAAAAATAGGTTGATGAAGAAAGATAGAATTCAATAAAAGATAAGTGATGAAATAGAAGTTATGCATGTGTTAAACTTGGACTGAAAGAAAGAGAGAGACCATGTCTTTATCTGTCAACCTCCACAACCAGTTGTGTACCTTACCAACATTTTTCTCTTCTGACTTTGTTGGAATCATTTATGAATATTGCCAACATATTTTTCCCTCTCTTGTCTTTATCTCAGACAGATTCTTCTGGCTGCTATTCCTCATTAGAACATCTTTCTTACACCCAAATCCAATACTTTGTCTCCATTGTGTTTTTAAAGAAGGAGGGGATAAAGTGCTACTTTGGTAATTCAAATTATTTTGATATCCAAAATTACTTTAAAAAAAAGATGAGACTTTAATGGCCCAATTTATAAATAAGTAGACAATGAGACTTTGAGTAGTTCATTTACTAAGCCATCAGCCGAGTACTATAGATTATTGAAGAATTAAGTCTTTGTAAATTTGGATGTAAATTAGCCTAGTTCACATCAGCCGGAATCATTTGCAGCATAATTATTTATCAAATTTGGTGAGAGTGGTTTTAACAGGAAAACAAATTTTGGACTGTCTTTAAAAATGCCTCTTTCAAATTACATTGCAGTAGGATGAAACTTTTATTTGCTAATATTTTAACAAATGAAACTGTGGAATAGAAGAGTCTGAGGAAACAAAATGTTAGTCTGTCATTTAAGTAGAGGATTTAGCTGTTTAAAATCTGGGTTTAGTTCGGCGATATTGGGGAATTAACTGTGCATGTTAAATTTGATTAGAGGCTGTCAGTGAACATGTCATCCATTTTGATATTCAAAATCAGCAGCAGCAGCAACAACAACAAGATCAAGTTTTGGATCATTCTGTATATTTATTAGGCAGTAGATACTGTATAACCGGTGTACACATTCCCTAGAATAGATTGCAGGCACTGTACCACTCTAGTCTGAACAATATTCAAAACATTTTTCCCTGATCTAAACCTTGTCAGATGAATTGAGCCTCCATCGTCATAATTTCTATGACAGCATGTCCATATTCGGTAGGACAGCAGTCCCCAACCCTTGCAGCTTGGCGGCTCAGCAGGAGGTGACAGGGGAACCAGGCCATGCGAGTGGTGGGCCAGCACACATGTGTGCATGTGCAGCTCAACTTGTTCTGACCTAGGATTCCACAAACCACGAAGCAGACTCCTTGTCCCGACAAAAACCCCCTTTTTATTAAGTTACTGTGAATTCTTCTCATTCACATCCAGCAAAGTCTTTCAAGGGTAAATTTACAGTCACAGACCTTATCTGGCTTGGAGAGCTGCCAGGCAGATATCTTCAAAACTTGGCAAGAAGTCTCTGATAGTCACGAACCAATTAAGCGAACTAATTGTCTCCTGCAAACTCCCATCCCCTTTCGCTCCTCTTTTATTCCCTCTGGGAGGGGCCATTCTTCGTCCACCTGTGGCCTTGCTCCCAAGTCGCCCCTTGGGCAAGAATGCAGGAACAGATCTTCGCCCAAATGAACTGTCTCCTGCAAAAACCCCTCCCCTTTCGCTCCTCTTTTATTCCATATGGGAGGGGCCATTCATCGTCCACATGTGGCCTTACTCCCAAGTAGACCCTTGTTCCTTAGCTGTTCCCTTCGTCTGGCAGCTCTGCGCATGCGCACACTGGGAACAGGCTCCAGCTGTTCGTCTGCCTCACTGATGTCTGACTCCAAAGGCAGATGATAACTGTCAGACTGCCCTGGCCCCATCTCTGCCTCCGACGCAGAGCACTCGTCAGACCCCTTGACTCCAGGACTGGCCCATGTTCCTCCCCAACCTCCTCACTGTCCAAATCTGCTGCCAGCTTTGCTGGCCATTGGTGGACCACAACACAACTTACACAAGTTCAGTCGCATGCCTGTGCACACACGCACCAGCCCGCTGCTCACACAAGTTGAGCTGCGTGTGTGCACATGAGTGCTGGCATACCTCTTGTGTGGCCCGATTGTGAATAGACTGCGGCCTGGTAGTTGGAGACCCCCTGCACTAGGAGATCTGGAAGTTGATATTTTGAGTATCTCAGGCAGAGAGGGAAGCTGCTTCGGATATACCTTCTAAGGATCCGTACCCGGTGCCTATAAATCAGTATTTCTCAGTCTTGGCAACTTTAAGATATGTGGTTTTCAATTCCTAGAATTCCCTGGCCAGAATGCTGGCCAGGGAATTTTGAGAGTTAAGGTCCATACTTCTTGTAAATGTCAAGGTTGCGAGTCCCTGCTATAGACAGTTGTTGGAAAAATTTCAAGAGCCCTGTCTAAGGAATGATGTTTCCAGATTAATGAATTTTTGCCATTTTTAATATGAGCAACAATGCAGCGACAGTGCTACTCTTTCTCAAAGAGTTGAATCCTGAACACAAGCTTTTTCCTTATGCTAAATATCAAGGAAAGGTTATCAAGTGAAGCTACATAATCACAGGACAAAGGTTCAATTGAAGCAGTGCTTCACTAAACAAAGTGCAACAACTTGCCAATTATTCTTAGATCATAAAATCATAACATACAATCCAATTTGCAATTCATTCCCAGAGGGTCATGGCTCCAAAAATGGATGCCACAGAGGATTTAATTCAAACAACCTGGGATTTTGCAACACAGCTGTTTCCTTGCTTTCTGTAGGGATTTATATCACTTACAGTAAGGACTGCAGATGCCTCTTTGCTGGCTTCAGTCCTGAAGTCTGTATTTCCATCAAAGCTTTCAGCGCTTTGCTCAAATTAGCTTATTTCAGAAATGTTAGCTTCAGCATCTCCATTAAAGCCTTTTAGCAGAAGATTTCCTTTGAATAAGACAGGAAAAGATTGAGTCTGAAGGAGCCAAGGTCCCTCGGGGGAATTCAGAAAAGGAAACGCAGGATTCACTAGACATTCTTGCAAGAGAAAGAAGGAACTAGAGAGGAAACCATTCTAAGTGAAGGAAAAGGTCAAGCAAGGAAACAAGAAGACAAAGGACATGTCGAGTTGACATGAAGTGGTCTCCACATGGATCAGGAGATAGTCATGAAATGCAATTGGAATAAGAAGAAGTCTTTACACAGGATAATTCAGGCTACTTATATATTTATGGAGGGTACAGAGTTTACTCTTAACATGTAGTTCATGTCCTACTGTTAGATACTGATAGCAGTATCCAATTTTGGGGGTCTTTAATGGAATTAAGCCAACATGGAGGGTGTAGCTTAGTGGTAGAATGCTATATTCTAGAGGTGGAAATTATACCTGATTTTTCCAAATATAGCTGAGGTAGCACACATTCTGGTGAGAGAGAAGTTCCCTGAGGATGGGCTCCAGCATGAGTCCAAAAGCTCAGAAGACTAAATCTTTGGTCATGAGGTTGACCGACCGACCTACCTACTCAGATTGGATCCTGCAACATTATCCTGAGATACATATATTTTGCTTCGTTCATGACTGAGAATGATGTGCATTTTGTGCAACCAACCAGGGACCTAGAACCAGGGACAATCTCCATAGGAGGTGTAGATAGTAGAGCCGAGGTGGCACAGTGGTTAGAGTGCAGTACTGCAGGCTACTTCAGCTGACTGCTAGCTGCAGTTCGGCGGTTCAAATCTCACCGGCTCAAGGTTGACTCAGCCTTCCATCCTTCCGAGGTGGGTAAAATGAGGACCCAGATTGTTGGGGGCAATATGCTGACTCTGTGAACTGCTTAGAAAGGGCTGTAAAGCACTGTAAAGCGGTATATAAGTCTAAGTGCTATTGCTATTGCTATAGTACTGTTTACATGGGAGAGAAGTTACTTCATTTGAAGGAAAAAAATGATCCCCCTCTAGTTTGTGGAAGGCTGACTTTGATGTTTCTGTCCTTAGCAAGGAGATGTGACATGGCTCTCTTGGTCAGGAAGTGATAGAATGTAGATCATGATCAGAGGTGGGCTGCACTTTCTTTAACAAAGGGTTCGCTGGTTGTGAGCGTGCGCGCACCCGCACTCGCTTCACTCACACACGCCCCTTTGGGAGAGAAATGGAGCTTCAAACAGGCTCCTAATCAGATCAGGCAGCTCCGGTGAGAATAGCAGGGGCGGCACGGAACGCAGCTGGGCCAGCCAACGAGCCAGAAAGTAAGTTATAAATGGATGGCATAGAACAGGGGCGGATGGGCGGGCCCAACAGCGATCAGAGCTAAGGGTTCGCCCGAACCCTTGCGACCATGCAGCAGCCCACCACTGATCACGATGCAAAAAAACCCTGCATTTTTGTATTTGCATCAGACATTAGCAAGCAAGTATGTACAGGTGGCATTTATGTTAGAAAAGCCACTGTGCCTGGCCATCATTTTGATCTTGATTAACTACATACACTCATGTAAACATCTGCGAATATGTTATGATGGTGATTGTAGATGCAAATGTGGTTGTGTTTGTGAAATCTAATCTGTACATTTGTCTGTGGCTTGACATACTGTAAAACCTTGGCAATATAAACCAAAACGTGAAATAACCTGCATGATTTATTTTAAAGCTAGATTTTATCACCCAATTCTTCCAATACGTTTTGTTTGTTTTATTTGTTTTTTTTTTCATGAGACAGTTGATTTGTCCCTTCACTTCTGCCTCCCACATACAAATAATCCAGCGTAATTATTGTAATCAGTTTACATGCTGTAATCACATTAGTGGAGATGATTGTAATATATAGACATCACCTGGACTTGTATTTGTTTTAATAGGGGGGAATCAATTCTCCAGTGAATGCAACTGTGCACCGATTATGTATTCAAATGATCAGATATTAGGTTGCTTTTGATTAAATTAACCATTTGAGGGTTGATTTTCTTTAGGTTAATAACCCATTGCAGTTAGGAGAGTTGCAGATTACATGCCTCATCCTTCTAAGCCTTTCAGATGCATTGGGACTGCAAGTTCTTACATTCTGGGAATTGACACTGTCTGGATCTCTTGGGTGAAAGTTCATGTTCTTAGCTAGGGAGACTCATGGGTGAAGCTTTTAGCATCCAAGATAAATCCTGCCTCACCTGGGTCTCCAAAATTGATGTAGTAGCAAGCACTTTGGTTCCCCAGGACAGATTCAAACTCAAAACACTGGCATCTCCGGCAGAAAACGTAACTCTGTCAGAAAGAAAGCATTCATTCTCTTTAGAGGAACAAACCTTAGAGAGCGAGTTTCTAACTCCATTACTTCAATTGTACTAGGTGTTCTAACCCGTTGCATAGCTGTTCGGTCCGGTCTGTGTAACGTGTTGAAACTTGGATTGAAAATGTCTTTTCCTGCTTTTATTCCTTTGCTTGTTTTTTTCTAGAAAAGCAATGAAGTTAGAGTGATGAAAAATTGCTACCCTTGCTTCGATTTAGATGCTGGCCCAGATGACACCAAACTCTTGCAGATGTGACCCATGAGGAAAACAGAGTCATGGGCTGTAATAAGGCAATATAGAGCAGGAGACAGTATCTGGAGAATCAGGTCCTTAACAAAGATGCTCCAAAGCTCAATTTTTAAAGAACTTTAGGATTTCAGAAATCTGGTTTCTGTGTTCTCCATAATCTTGTATGGCCAAAGAACAGGATAAAATTATGAGGACAGTGGTCTCCAAAACAACTTGTCTCAAGATAGACCAGATCAGGAAACCAACTACTCGGGGTGAAATCCAGCAGGTACTAACAGGTTCTGGAGAACCGGTAGCAGAAATTCTGAGTAGTTCGGAGAACCGGCAAATACGACCTCTGGCTGGCCCAAGAGAGGGGTGGGAATGGAGATGGTGCAGTATCCTTCCCTTGGAGGTTCTGAAGAACCGGTAGCGGAAAGTTTGAGTAGTTTGGAGAACCAGCAAATACCATTTTGGAGATTTTGCAATATCCTTCCCCCAGGAGTGGGGAGGGAATGGAGATTTTGCAGTATCCTTCCCTTGCCATGCCCACCAAGCCACGCCCACCAAGCCACACCACACCCACCAAGCCACGCCCATAGAACCGGTAGTAAAACAAAATTGGATTTCACCACTGCAACTACTAAATACTAAAGTTGCCTATTATTATTGGTACTATCTTAGCTTTCTTTTGCCGCAGTCAATCCTCCTCCTCCTCCTCCTCCTCCTCCTCCTCCTCCTCCCCCTCCCCCTCCTCCTCCTCTCCCCCCCCCCCCTCCTCCTCCTCCTCCTCCTCCTCGTCATCATCATCATCATCATCATCATCATCATCATCATCATCATCTTAAAGCTTAGAAGTGTAAGTGAGTAGTTAGTTGACCATATTTCAATATAAATTACCTTTTTGAAGAATATAGGCTCCAAGAACAGGACTGTAACAAAGTGGTGAAGTTGCTTTGGTGCTTTTGTTTGCCTGCTGGTGTGCGTACACGAGGGATGATGAAATGGCTTGCTATTAATAATGTTTTTTTAAGGTCCCAGTGGGAATACAGGGATGATCTAACTGTGATTTTATTAAGTGGTAAATTACTTAACAAAAAGTAATGAACACAGTCTATCAAATAATCAATTCACGACATAAAAATGATTGGAAGTATAATAGTTGTCTGTCCAGCTCCTGACATAATTAAATCACAAACGCAATATACGTGCAAAATTAGATTGTGTATGCAAATCAAATTAATTTGTTTGGATTATTCAGGCTCAGAGTTCTTTAGTAAAGCAATAAACATCCCACCTTTACATAACATTTACTTACCTCTGGTTTCAAAGCAAATAGAGAATATTATTTGGTATTTTTTTTTAATTATAGAATAAATTTATATTTATATAAATAAATAAATAAATACATACATACATACATACATACATACATACATACATACATACATACATACATACTGCATTTATATAAATATATACATAGAATAATATTACCAATAGTAAGAAGAGATTGGACAACCATTTGTCTGAAATTGTATAGCGTTTCCTGCCTGAGCAGGGGGTTGGACTAAAAGACCTCCAAGGTACCTTCCAGCTCTGTTATTCTTTTCTGTTATTCTGTTATCTCTCTTCTTCCTGTTCTTCATTCCTAGACAAAGCAATAGCAACAAAGAAGCTAAAGTGTTCTGGGACTTTAGCATTCAAATAGACAAGCACCTGTCACAGACTTAACAACTGTGGATAAGAAAGAGTCTGGATAGTAGACATGGAAGTACATGGAGACAGCAGAAGAGAAGAGAAAGAAATGTAGTAAATCACAACATACATACATTGTCAAAAGAAGTAGAATGACTGTGGCAAAAGAAAGCAAAGAAAGAACCAATAGAGATAGGTGCTTTGGGTGAAATCTCAAAACAACCGGAGCACCACTTGAACATCATCGGCATTGACAAAATCACCATTAGTCAATTGCAAAGAGGCAGCTTTACTTGGAAGCTTACATTCTGTGCTGCTACCTTTAATATTATTAAACAACCACATCTGCTTATCCCAGGTCCTTGGGAAGGACTCAACTGGTGGATAAAAATTCCCAAATGCAGTCTAAACATCTGGATGACTGTGTGACCAACCATAATTTATATGCTGCACAACTCTAATTGACTATGGGAGGGTAATTGTTAAAAGTTGCATTGTATACTGACTCTACAGGTAACAATAGTGGGAATGTATTAATTCTTGCATAAACCATAAACCATTGCAATATTTTGCCAAGCCAGTAACTTCAGACCTTGTCTCAAAGATGCTTGATCAAAAGACAACTGGACTGTTTTACCCTGAGGAAGAAGAAGATGAAGGTGTCACAACTGATGAAGCTTCCTGGATGAGAAGCAAAACTTCTTCCTCAAGGAAAAAAAAAAACATCCCAGTTGCCTTTTGAAACACCAACTTTGAGACAACCATGATCTGGATGACTGAGAATCTCCAGATCTTCTTTTCTTAAACAGAATCCTTGGGCTTCAAAGCATTTAGTTCCCAAAGTGGAATCAATATTAGAATTGTCTTATTTTACAGATGAAATTGCTTGACTTTTAGAAGGTTTTGAACCAATAGTGGCATGTGCTCAATTTTGTGTAACAAAAAGGCCTTATTTGTTTATTTTATTGATTCAATTTCAATAGCCACCCATCTCACATGAGTGACTTTGTGCGGCGAACAGTCATAAAACCATTAAAAACAATTAGAAACTACAATATCTTGTAGATTTAAGAAAATAGCACACAAAAAAGTAGTCGATGTAATTTAATTACACTTCATATCCCACTTAATTTAATTGTAGCTTTCATTACAGAACATTGATGATGGAATTTTCCAAAGAGGAACGTTTGCTGTCAACAAGTGATGTCAGATATCATTTTCAGACAGAAAGACAGGATATAAATCCAATAAATAATTAAGTAAATGCATATACCATACAAAATTTACACGCTGCCCCAGCTAACCTTGTATATAATTTATAGTGAGCTTTTCAACTTAGCTAGGAACTTTCTCATTCATCCCTGCTCTGAAATTCTGCCCTTGATTCACAACCTTGGTTTCAATGTCCCTGAAAATATTCTTAGGGGATAGTTGTGTGAACTTAAAGCAAAGCAAAATTTTACTGCATCTCATAGAAGAATGGTGGAAAATGACAAATTATTCTTCCTTCAAATGCCCATGCTTATCACCTTGATATTTATTAGTGAATTGAATCTTCCAGCATTAATCTTCCCCTACGCAGACACACACACACACACACACACACACACTTAGGAAATTGAGAATCATTAGTCAGAGAGTGAAATAAACAAAGAGTCCAATTTTTGTTTGAGATTTTTTTTTCGTTCAATTTTTATTCTAATTCATCCTAGCATCTGAAATATAAATATGTGTGTTCCATATGTTTGCAAACTTGGAAGATTTCCCAGTGATTAAGATACTCAACCTTTAACACACGTTAAGCATTACAATAATAATTGTCAGTAGAATTTAGTGACATGCTGAATAATAAAGAGTTAGCGTAATGAAAACGAAGCAAAGACATCGCTAGAATTTGGACATCTCTGCATAATAAGTTTTAGTTCATAAATGGATGGATTTCTTTTTCTTTTTAAGAAAAAAATATTCTTCTTCTTTTTTTTTTTTTGTTACCCCAGTTTACGCGATGTAGTAGGGAATTAATAAGCAATAATGGGTCAGTTGTATTGTGAGGAGAGAGTGATACATTTCTGCAAAATGTATTTTTGGAGGTTTTGGTGCTCTCTGAGCGCAGTTGTTTTCTTGCAGATCTTTGATTAAATTACCTAATCGGATAATAAAAGGACTGCAAGCAAACAACCAAGTAGAGAGAGCATCAAGGATTCCACCATTCCACCTGAGCTACTGTTGGACTATATTGTTACAAGCACTTCTTTATCACATTTCTACCCCACCCTTCTCACCTACGTGACTCTGGGTGGTTGACAATAACAAAACAACAAGTAATATAAAAACATAAAACAAGAACAACGTTAAAATTAATATTACAAGTTAAAGAGTCAGAGGGAACACTTTCAAGCTACCAGCTATCTCCAGGGTTACATATCACTCTTTGGCACTCGTGCCAGTTGGCCAAGCCAACTCTTAATACTCTTTCAGAAGGCCAGGAGAGTAGTACCTGCCTCACCTTTGGGGGTAAGATGTTCTAAAGAGTGGGGGCAATGGCAAAAAAAAGAGACTCTCTTCCTGCATCTGGCCAGTCAAGTGATGGGACCCACAACATACCTTCTTTGTTTTACCCAGGAGTGATGGGATGACGTGATTGGAATGAGATGGTTCCTCAAGTAACCTCATCCCCAAGTGTACCAGATGAGTAAGTGGGAAGTTAGCACACAGGCATGCAGCACTAATCCCTAAAACATCCACTGCTGTGCAAAACAGCAGAAGATTACTAAGGCAGTCAACAATAAAATGTCTTGTCTCTTTCCACATGGAAATTGCCTTGTTCTCTTATCTTGTCCTCTTCCTTCATTTCACATGCCTCTCATGATATTGATTGTCCAGAGCTTTGCTCTGACTTATTTAACTTTGTCCACAAATCTGCCTTTGCTAGGAGTAGCCTCATACTGCTAATTACACATTAATTGCTACCAACCACTAAGCTAATGCATAGGGTTATGAATCTCATGCTACTTGAGATGTAAGCCACACTGCCAAAAGCTGGATTCTCCTATTTAATTCTTCTCTGGGTTGCACCTGTGATCTACACCAGTTTTTCTCAACATTTGCAGAAACCCAACTCCTTAGAGCAGGGGTGTCAAACTCGATTTCATTGAGGGCTGCATCATGGTTGTGTTTGACTCGGGGGGGGGGGGGCGGCGCGGGGGGGGGGTGGGGGGGGCAGGGCTGGCCCAACCTCCCCCCTGTCC
>QLTV01001714.1:737248-749207 GCA_003457575.1 Thermophis baileyi
GGTGGTTCGGCGGGGGGGGGGGGGGGGGGGGGGGGGGGGGGGGTGGGGGTGGGCATGGCCAGCTCAACATCACTCATGTCAGGGGTACCTGTGGTGGCCAAGTGCTAAGGCAGAACTTCCTTCAGACTCTCCCTTCCTCTCATTATAATCTTCCTTCCTTCCTTCCTTCCTTCCTTCCTTCCTTCCTTCCTTCCTTCCTTCCTTCCTTCCTTCCTTCCTTCCTTCCTTCCTTCCTCAGCCCCCCCAAGCTCTGTTCTCACTAGCAGAGGGCTGCAGGAGGCCATCGCGGCTGAAAACAGAGCCTGGGAGGGCTGTGCGCACCCACCCGAGCTCCGTTTTCACTGGCAGAGGCACTGCGGGCCAATACTTTGCTGTTTCCAGAGTGGTCCCGTGGGCCATATCTAAGCACCCCGTGGGCCGGATCCAGCCCGCAGACCTTGAATTTGACACCCCTGCCTTAGAGTAGAAATAGAAATAGAAATATAATAACAGAGTTGGAAGGGACCTTGGATGTCTTCTAGTCCAACCCCCTGCTTAGGCAGGAAACCCTACACCACTTCAGACAAATGGTTATCCAACATCTTTTTAAAAACTTCCAGTGTTGGAGCATTCACAGTTTCTGGAGCTAAGTTGTTCCACTGATTAATTGTTCTCACTGTCAGGAAATTTCTCCTTAGTTCTAGGTTGCTTCTCTCCTTGATTAGTTTGCATCCATTGCTTCTTGTCCTGCCCTCAGGTGCTTTGGAGAATAGCTTGACTCCCTCTTCTTTGTGGCAGCCCCTGAGATATGAGTGACAAATACATTTGTGTGACATATCCCCCTTTTGTTGTTGCTCAGTTGCTAAGTTGTATCTCTAATCGCGAACCCATGGACCATAGCACACCAGGCCTCCTGTCCTCTGTTATCTCCCGGAGTTTGCTCAAATTCATGTTCATTGCTTCAATGACACTATCCAACCATCCCATCCTCTGCTGTCCCCTTCTCCTTTTGCCTTCCATCTTTCCCAACATTGGGGTATTTTTTGTATCCCCGAACTCCAAATAAAACTGATGATTGTGTACACATCAAGAACAATATCAAAACTTGTGCTTTGCTCTGTAATTTGACCATGCAAGAACTGAAAGAGTTTTTATTGCAGTCAGATGCTGCATCTTTTCTATCCTGCTCTACGGAGTGGAGAGTTGGTCTCTGACAGAAAGCCACTTGAAGAGACTAGAAGCATTTGAAATGTGGATTTACAGATGGCTGTTACGTATAAGCTGGGTTGACAAAATTAGAAATGAGGAGGTGATAGGCCACCTGGGAAAGCCAAGGGAAATCATCAAAACCATAAAAAAGCGAAAGTCAGAATATTTTGGACATGTGATGCGACACCCAGAAAAATATGGCGTGCTTCACTTAATCCTCCAAGGAAAGATTGAAGGCAAACAAGGTCCAGGCAGAAGAAGAACATCATGGCTTCAAAAACTAAGGGACTGGTTTGGATAAAACTCAGCAGCACTTTTTCATGCAGCTGTTAATAAAAATAGGATCGCCAACATGATCACCAACGTCCGATGACGGATATGGAGGAGGAAGAAGAGGAGGAGGAGGAGGAGGAGGAGGAGGAGGAAGAAGAAGAAGAAGAAGAAGAAGAAGAAGAAGAAGAAGAAGAAGAAGAAGAAGAAGAAGTAAAAGAGTTTTTATTGCAGTCGTGCTTTATCTGTGCAACTCTAATCATTTTTATAAAAAAATATTTTGTACACTTTTTTTTTTTTTTGATACCACATTGCAGCTCTCTCGGGATCACTAGCCAGAGTTTGATAATCCCTGTTGTACACTAATCCAGGACAAAAGCCTCGATGTAAGAGGGATTATGGAAATAAAAGGATCATAATTTTAGACTCCTATGATGTAGTTTCTCTTAAATAAAGGATGTGGTGAAATAAATTATGCACAGATGTGAAGAGTTTGTTTTGCTCAGAGAAACATATTAAGATGGTCATGAGTTCGTAACCTCCAAGCAGATGGAACATATACAGTATCTGATTTAACTAACACTTCATGGATATTTTTTTTTAAATCCCGGTGTTTAATGGTTGGGTTCCTAAAGACGGGTTCACCAACCGAAACCGTTGCGTTTGCCTTCACTGCTGGAAGAGTTGGTGTGTTTGTTTTCCCAAGTCATCACATGCCACATAAGGCCATGGCTTAGTTTGGAAGCTACTTTTTTTTCCTTTGAATGCATCCACCCCTCTTCCCACTGTTACTGCACATTGCTAAGACATATTTCAACCTGCTGTTATGTTCATTTACTTTGCAACAACATCACCTCTATTGATTTAAAAGCTAAGTGGGCATTTGTTCTTTTGGTCAGAGGTATCCTAGAGAAACATAATTGTCCTAAATAGCTTGTCAGCGGTGCGTAATTGATCACACCAGATGTAACACAGGGAAACAACAGGCTGCGTCCTGCCATTCATGCATACTAGGGAAGCTCAGGATACATTTCTAATTTTACCTAATGTAACTTAATGTTTAGATACTCGAGCAAGGAGAATAGTTGAAATCTAAAAGAGAGACCATGCTGATTCTCTTCAAAAGTTCTCTCCTGTCTCCACAGATTATCAGGAACAATAAATACGATCTCTATGTCATAGAGCAGTGATGGCTAACCTTTTTTGTTCTCGCATGCTGAAAGCGTGCGCCCGCACCCATAATGCAATGTGTGTGTGACTCCCTGTGCTCCCCCTGCGCATGCGCACATGACCCCCGTGCTACCCCTGCACCCCATTTTTGGGCTAGTAGGCCTCCCTGCAGCCTCCTGGGAGCAAAAACGAGCCACGGAGGGACATGCTGCACCCCCCCGTGCCCCGTTTTGGGCCTAGTAGACCTCCCTGCACTTATAACCCATAATGCAATGCACGCACAACTGCTCTCCACATGCCACACCCACCCGCACATGTGCACGTGCTCCCCCTGCCCCCCGCGCATGTGTGCACATCTCCCGCATGCACCCTGTCCTCCCGCGCATGCGTGGCAGAGACCCAAAAATCAGATGGCTGGCGGAGGCTCATGCGTGGTGGAGCTGAGCTGGGGTGACGGCTCGCGTGCCTGCAGAGAGGGCTCTGTGTGCCACCTGTGGCACGCGTGCCATAGGTTCGCCATCACAGTCATAGAGTATTTGGAGAAATCTTACATTTTCAATGGGACTGTAGTTGAAGACCATCCAGAACCTACAATAGATCCAGAAGGCAGTGGTGCAAGTAAGGGTTTTCCTCAATACATCTATGTAATAGCATTGTTCCATGAGTTGCACTGGCTTTCTTCAGGCTTCTGGGTACAATTCAAGGTGATAGTTATCGTCTCTAAAGCCCTCGTGGCATGGAACTGGATTATTTGCAAGACTGTCTTCTCCTTTTTTATATATAATTTTATTTATATATTTTTTTCTTTAACATTCATAAGTGTTTAGTGGAGAGTGTATTATCTGGGTCAATATATTTTGCATACAATTCTGATAGTGATATTACGATTTCAATATACATAAACATACTTTTTCAACTTCTAACATTTGTGTATACATAGTAATCATAATATGTTCTATTATATTTCAGTATACATAATATTATTTTCCCAATTTCTACTTTCTACTTCTTTTTTCTAACGCTTATTAGAATAACCACCATATTAAAAAGTATTTTATGTCTATCCATCATCTCTTGTCCTTTTTAGAATTTCAACTCTTATTAGCTTTTGGGTGAATCTGTCCTGCTTCTCCTCTAGTATCTTGTAACTCCTTTTGTCATTTTTATGTAGTCTAAATATTTCCGCTGCCACAGCATCTGTGTCTTGCTGTTGGATCTCTAGAGTACCCATCCTCAGTTCCCCCATCATTTTAAAAGAATCTTTAGATAGAAGAGATAGCAATAATTTCGAACATGGAACAAATAGAATATTTTTTAAGAATTCAAAATAGAAAAGAGAATAATGAGAAGACTGTTTTCTCCTAATGACATCTACCTGTCCCACAGGTGGGGATGCTCTGCATCCCGTTCTTAAAACAGTGTTATCTTATGGAACCTAAGAGATGTACCTTTCCATGTAATGCATCTTTTCAAGTTTTTTGTCCTCCCTCCCCCAACCTATGGTTGAATCCAACTCTGTAGGTCATTTAGAGAAAAAAAAACACCAATGACCATTTCTCTTTTTCCTCAGACACTTGAATCTGGACAATTAGTGGGACTGTCTGGAAGAGTGTAGCAAACCTGAGGGCCTAATAATTGTTTACATTTGTTTTTTAGTTGGTGTTGCTTAATTTGCTTTTGACATATTTTTATTGGTTTGTGGTATGCTACGCAGAGTTACATTTTTTCACATTGGACAGCCTTACAAATGGTTTTAACAAATGAATACACATATATATCTCAAGAAGAGAAAACTCTGGAAAAAGAATATTAAAGTCAGATCAGCCTTTGAGTAGTGTGCATGTTAATTTATATTCCCCCCCCTTTTTTTAAAAAAAAATCAAGTTGCACGGTGGATCGCATTGTTAGGATGCTGGGTTGGAGGTTAGCAAGCCATTGTTCGAGACCCTGCTGTGGGGCAGGGTGAGTTCTCATCCTTCACTCCAGCTTTGCTGGGGACATGAAAGAAACCCCCAACTGGGCATCCCCCAGGCAGCATATATGTCACCGGCTAATCCTTTCAACCTAGAAACGCCTCAGTGCTTTTGACGTGAGTGTGATGCATGATCAAGTTGCAAAGGCCCCAAAATTTTGGTTAACAGATCAAGTACTTTCCTATAAGTTTCAGAAGAACCATTTACATTTTTCGGACAGAAGCTCCATAAATTGCAGTATTTTCTCCTTTCTATTTCAGAGCTGGTTTAAGGAGTAAAATAATTTAATGGAGACTAAATAATGGGTCCCTTATAAAGGAACAACTGTATTTACATGAGTTGCTGTCAGAAGAAAAAAGCTAATTATTGGTCCTTACTAATGTTATTTAGTTATTTTGCTGGCTGGGATAAAACGAAAGGGGAAAACAGCGTTATTGATTTGTCTACAGTAACTTATTAATTGGTGTCAAAGTGACCTAACAAAGAAGCAGTTTGCCACAATTAAAACAATAAAGAAAGAAGAACACTGGGATCTCAGAGGGAAGTTTGCACTCCTGCTGTATAATTATTTAGTCTCCGTTAAATTCTCATCAACCAGGAAATGCTCCCAGAACTCCTTCTAAAGTTTGAAAATAAGGGGCCTTCAAACATATAATACCAAAGACATGACCCAAGAGGAAAAGATGTTGGGATCCAAAAAGAGAGAAGCAAACTCGGACAGTACATTTTTAGAATGAAATCAATTCAAGGCAAAGAGCAGTAAATAAATGCTAGTGAGCCAACATATTGGCCCATTTTTCTTTTTTAATCTGCTAGAATACCATGGCCGTTGGAGGACAAAGCTGGGATGAAATTGGCTTTTCCTCAAAGCTGAGGTTGCTTTTAGGAATAGCACTTAAACCTATATACCGCTTCACAGTGCTTTACAGCCCTCTCTAAGCAGTTTACAGAGTCAGCACATTGCCCTCAACAATTTGGGTCCTCATTTTACAGACCTCGGGAGGATGGAAGGCTGAGTCACCCTTGAGCCTGGTGAGATTCCAACTGCCAAATTGCAGGCAGCTGGCAGTCAGCAGAAATAGCGTGCACTACTGCATTCTAACCACTGCACCACCACGGCGTTTATTCCTTTATCTTCCAGAGGAAGTTTAGATCTTAGCAAACTTTGTAATGTTCCTGCTTCATACTATTGTCTCTGTTGTGCCACCTATATTGAGAAGTTGGGTATATTCAATTGAAAAAGCCATGTGCTGTAAAATTTGTGGGCTTTTATTTGGATTTTCTAACCCACTTTTATTACTTTTATAAATAAGTATTGTGATGAACATACCTAATAAATACTCCTTCCTCCAATAGCAATAGCACTTATATTCCACTTCACAGTGCTTTTCAGCCCTCTCTAAGCGGTTTACAGAGTCAGCATATTTCCCCCAACAATCTGGGTCCTCATTTTACTGACCTTGGAAGGATGGAAGGCTGAGTCAACCTTGAGCCTGGTGAGATTCGAACTGCCAAATTGCAGGCAGCCAGCAGTCAGCAGAAGTAGCTTGCAGTACTACATTCTAACCACTGTACCACCATGGCTCATGGGCTCATAGAAGAGACTATCTATGGCTCAGGGTTGAACTCTGGAGTCCTTGGTGCTCTCTGAAGTTAGTTGTTTTCTTGCAGATGTTTCATCACCCAATTAGATAACATTTTATCTAATTAAGATGTTACTTAATGAAATGTCTGCAAGAGGACAACCAAGTTCAGAGAGCACCAAGGACTCTACTTCTTCCTTCTCCTATTTTCTCAGCAATAACCTGTGAGGTGGGTTGAGCTAAGAGAGACTGACTGGCCCAAAGTCATCTAGATGGATTTCATCCTAAAGGGAACTGGAACTCACAGTCTCCTGGTTTCTAGCCTGGTGCTGTAGCCGTTAGACCAAACTGATTTATATGCACCTCTGATTTCTCCCTTCCTCCTTTCCTTTCCCTTCCTCCTTTCCTTTCCTTTCCTTTCCCTTCCCCTCCCCTCCTGTATCTAATAGAAGACATTTAGTGCACAGATAGAAACAAGCCATGATAGCAATAGCACTTAGACTTATATACCGCTTCATAGTGCTTTTACAGCCCTCTCTAAGCAGTTTACAGAGTCAGCATATTGCCCCCAACAATCTGGGTCCTCATTTTACCCACCTCAGAAGGATGGAAGGCTGAGTCAACCTTGAGCCTGGTGAGAATCGAACTACCGAACTGCAGATAGCAGTCAGCTGAAGTAGCCTGCAGTACTGCACTCTAACCACTGCGCTACCTCAGCTCCTAATAATGATAGAGATGAAACCTTATGTTTAACATGCTTGTGTACCTAGGAATCTGACATTTTTTCCCATTATCACCCTTTCTAGTGGAATTATCTCCAAGTGTTTTAAAATAAATTCAGATCGATGAAGGCCTGCATATAAGACACACTCACTTCCTAAATGAAGCCCAGGGTTTTGAACTGGTCTCTTACTTGACTTTGGTAAGGGAAAAAAATGCACCATATGTTGTTTCCAATACTACGTGTGGTTATTTGGAGGAACATCCCTCTAGAAGAAGCATCAGACTGAAGTCTTCATCCTGCAATTTAATATTTTTTTTTCAGTGTGAAGTCTGCTACCCTTATATTGAATAGTCTGGATCTGTTAAGTTTGACTTTTCCATGAGAAGTCAACAATGGAGGACACATAATTTATCTCACTGAGAATTGTAGGTCTTCCTCTTCTGCTTGATCTTCTTCTTCTGCTTTGCTTGCTTGTTTCTAGTCCATATGACGGCGAAAGTGCATTAAATAACTGGATAAGATTGTAATTGATTGGGAATTTTATTATGCTTGCTTAATGCTTCCTGCGACTCACAAGCCTGCAATAATTTGCTGCAGAATAAATAGCACCCATTTAAGATCCATTTGTGAGATGTATATAGACTAAATTGTGTATTACCTGAATAGTTCCGTTTTCATTTCAGCCTTGAATTTGATCCATTCAGTTCTCTTGTTAAGTTTTTTCTGCTTTTTTTTTTTGCCTCTTAAATCTAATTGACAATATCTGTGCAGTTTTTTTCCCTTGCA
This sequence comes from Thermophis baileyi, assembly GCA_003457575.1. NCBI lineage: Eukaryota > Metazoa > Chordata > Lepidosauria > Squamata > Dipsadidae > Thermophis > Thermophis baileyi. Next base: position 744,943 of record QLTV01001714.1, read on the forward strand.
TATATTTATATTAGCTTTTTCTTTAAAGAACACATATCTAGCAGAAGATTTTCCCTAATGTGTTGTGATATGCGCATCTCCTAGCATATACATTCTGTGCCATTTCCCACCTAATATAAGCAATTTTCTTTGCATATAGATGTGAGCTATGTTACAAAATTCAGTAAAGTGCAGATTTTACTGTATAATTCTGTTTGGATATGCGTTCATGTTTGGAAAATACGAGTTGATAAGTTTGCCTTAAAATTCTAACCAAATGAAAGTGAGATATAGATAGCTAAATATCCTGGGGACTTGTTAAAAACAGATATATTTTCTAACTGTTTTTGGTGTGATTTATAAATATAAAGTAAGTTATGATTTATAAGAACTATGCACACTCTCTTAGAGAAGAATAAAACTGAGGCATGGCCTCAAAATTTCTCTTAATGTGCATTTTTTTGCTGTCATGATATACAAACCAATATAGGTAACTCTACTTACTGGAATGGCCACGTCCTTTGATAGGGTGACCTGCCAAAGGGCCTTTTAAAAAAAAAAAAATCCATTTGATCTTCCTTTTTCTCCACAGTGCAGTAATGGATGATGCCACTTTTAGAAGCTGACACGTTAGCTAGGCAAGATGGCTTTTCGTGTGTCCTGCAAAAAAAAATGATGAAAGCTTAATGAAAGTTATTTTCTCATAATAGTTCCAAATTGGTTCTCTTCTCCGAGCAGAGCAGCCTGTGGATTGGGGGTGAACTTTTGCCCTGTTTTGGTCATCCAGAAGTGGTCATGGTAAATGCAGAAAGCATTATAAAATGTGAAGCTTTGAGAAAACACAGGATTCACAGAGGTGGTTTTGTGCTGATTCTTATTTTACACCGTTCCTGTAGGAAAAGAGAGCGAGATTTCCATAAGGAAAGGAAGCAAACAGCAAACTTTTTGTCAACAGATGAGAGGTTCACAACTACAACACAAAGCAGTGAAAAAGAACATGGAATCTAGGATGTAAACTATAGTCCCCTTCATCACCCAAACAAAGATATCAAATAAACCCTTGAATTAGGAACTCATCGTTAATGTAGCACGGTGCCTAGTCAGGTTGGCATTAAAGTAGAGATGTGGTGGTGAAAACACCCCATAAGCACCTTATCTGGCAGAAAAGTTAAGGGTAATAATTAATAGACCACTTTATAGTTCAGAGTTCAGGGATTTATGGCTTCATCCCATTCTTCATTATAGATGGCATCATAAAAAGACAATGGAATGTATTCACACCTTGATGCACCCACATGAATTTCATTAGCGCAGGGAGAAGTTATGCATATAAAAGTCTTCACTAGATTTGGAACACTGAATTATGCAAAAAGAAAGACAGCATAGAGGGAGGGATTGCTAGGATTTCTTTCTGTCTAAGATGCTATGTTTGATACTGCGGTAGAATAAAGGCTACCCAAGTGGGCTGTAGCAATTTGAACAATCATTAGGTTGTTTTAGAGTTAGGACTTCCTTCCTTCCTTCCTTCCTTCCTTCCTTCCTTCCTTCCTTCCTTCCTTCCTTCCTTCCTTCCTTCCTTCCTTCCCACCCTTCCTTCCTTCCTTTCTTCCTTCCTTCCTTCCTTCCTTCCTTCCTTCCTTCCTTCCTTCCTTCCTTCCTTCCTTCTTTGACACCACCTGGCATTCAACAATTGATGACTGGACACATACTGTATATGCATATATGGATGAATGTATGGATGCAATAAATAAATACATATCAAAAAGAAATAGGAGCTTATAAAAATTGTCCCAGTGTCAATGGGTCACGACTCAGGATACAAACAAGTTTCTACTCCGGTTCGGTCGGTGCCGGTCCGTGGACGGCACCATCTTTTTTTAGGATTTTTTTTATTTATTTATTTTTCTTCTGCGTATGCGCAGAAGCCGAGTTTCCGGCACTGCACATGCGTCACCATCTTGTTTTTGGCTTTTTGGGGAATTTTTTTGGATTTTTTGGCACTGCACATGCACGCGTGCCCATGTGGCGCGCCCACGCAGCGTGGGAGGAAGCAAACCGGCAGCGAGGTAAGTTAGAATCCACCCCTGCCAAGAATGTACATAAGGTATGGGTTACAAATCTTATAGGAAAATCCAGATCATGGCACCGCATAGATCTGGAAAGTCCTTTCCATTCTTACTGTTCAGCGGTGGGTTGCTCCCAGTTCGGACCGGTTCTTAGAACCGGTAGCGGTGGCGGTGGGAGGCTCCACCCACCTGCCTGGGACGCTTCTGCGCGCACACGAACCGGTAGCAAATTAATTCAGAACCCACTACTGTTACTGTTGTAGATTCATTGCTGGAGCAGTCTTAAGCAGGACACGTGTTAATTCCTGCTATGGAAAAAGAGTGCTTATGGATTACAAAAATAAATTTTGTTTCAAGTAAATCTGGATTTCCTGCTCACTTGGAAAGTTCCTTTAGATTTAGTATGCCAGCAGCTCCTTATAATTCTTCATTTGGAAATGATGAATAGGTTGAAGAAAAGAGGCAGCTGCTAAAACCAGCATCCCCACTATATGATTTGTTCAATATGGCAATATAAATAAAATATATCATTAAGAAATACAGCCGTCTTCTCACATTTTCTTCAGAACCGATAGGTAGTGAAAAAAAACAATCATTTAATGTTCTGTGAACATAGGAAGGGTGTCATTTTATTCAAATCCAGAAGGATTTGGAGAGGTTTTCCCAATCTCTTCTCCCTGATAGATATAATAAAAGAGACAAAGGAAGAAAGAGAAACAAAATCTCAGGGGGAAAAAAGTGGCAAATTCATTCTGACAATGGCATAACTCTACTCCCCAATCCCATAAGTGTCAGGAACCGCAATGAGTGAGTTTCAAACTATGGCGGGATGATCAGGGAAGGTCTTATTTATTAAACAATTTATAGTTTCATTACCCTTCTCCTTTCAACGTAAAGAGCAATCTCATGATAATGTATGGGTTTTAATATGTCTATCAAAGAGGGGAATCACATACAAGGCAGGGGAATGTTTGCAGAGGGTGATTAAAAAAAAAAGTCAAGATGGTAGCCATAAACCAAGATTGAAACTCTGCCTGTTTTTTATGTGTCTGGGGAGGCCCCTGAGCTTTTGTTGATGTGAAACTTAGTTGGCCAGACTTTTGTCTTTCATCACCATGCAGTATTGTTGATTTTATGCCATTGACAGCTTTGCCGAAGCTGTTTGTTACTTTTCTGGTTTTAAACCCCTATGTAGTTACAGAAACCACTGTCTGATTGTTGGAAGATTCAGTGGGTGTCAGGTGCAAACGGTCAGGGCCACACAGTTAGGTTCCAATTAAATTGATTTATTGCTCATGCCTGTGTACAGGAATCTAGTCAACTATGGTAACAGTCAACACTATTTTGGAGCTATATGAACGTTAACAGAATTCAAAGGGGCTGGACTTGAACCACTTGTGGGAACATAGAGACTCCAGGCTGATTCCTCTTTCGACTCCACCTCCAGCATCTGACATTCCTTCTCCTTGAATGAGTGAGCATAAGGGTTGCATTTTTCCTTGAAAAGGCTAATACATTCTCCATGACAATATCCTCCATTTCTTTTTAGAATATCTCTTCCCATTCATTTCCTGAAGACTTTAGTTTCCACAGACTTTTAAAGGATAGGAGCTGGTTTCATTGATGCCAGTTTTAACTGCAGTGACTATTGACTAAGAGGTCAATTTTGCAATGGATTTCTCCAGTTGCTTTTAAAAGACCACCTATGTCTAGTTTCGGCTTGCTATTGGATGTCACTGAGCCTTTGACTCAGTGGTACACGACAAACTACTTCTAAAAGTAAAATCCTATGGCATTTCTGGACCCCTGCTCAAATGGATTACTGCATTCCTGTCAAACAGGCAACAAGTGGTCAAAATAGGAAACGCTTTATCAAATCCTGTACCTGTCAACAGTGGTGTTCCCCAAGGCAGCGTTTTAGGACCAACTCTCTCTATTCTCTACATAAATGACCTTTGTGACAATATAAAAAGCAACTGTGTCCTCTTCGCAGATGATGTAAAACTATTCAACACCACCGACAATACTACTACCCTTCAAAAAGACCTTGACTATGTATCAGAATGGTCAACCAAGTGGCAACTTCAAATCTCAATCAACAAATGCTCAGTCTTACACATTGGCAAAAATAATCAGAACACAAAATACAAACTAGATAATCACGATCTTGTTGACAATCCTCACTCAGTTAAGGACCTTGGAGTACTCATCTCTAATGAT
>QLTV01001714.1:829044-841700 GCA_003457575.1 Thermophis baileyi
TATATTCACATGCCTTGTTCAGGTGTGATTTGTGTCTTGATATGCAAATAAATCTGAGAATATGGTTTATGGGTTAGATGGGATATATAGCATGAATTATTCTGGGTGTCTTCAGAATATTAAATATGAATATGAAATATTCTGGGGGTTTCCCCCAAAAAATTAACATATGTAAGTCTCCATAAAAGCTCTTTTAATTGACAAGATTTAGTCTTTCTGATGTGATGTATTTCATATCATTTTCTTTTAGAATATTAGCTGCATTTTATTTGCTACCAAGGCTATATTTAATCTCTGAACTCCTTTGTTTTTCTTAAACCAAACCATTTTTGCTGCCTTCTTCTTCTCTGGATGAAAATTGTCAACGTACAACAGTATGAGTCCAGTTTTAGTTCTTTCTCCTTCTCTTCTCAGTTTTTGTTATAGCTAATTAGTGATTTCCTGTAACAGCTAAATCAGAAAACATGGTTTAATCATTGCTTAGAAGGTGGCCTATGAAATGATAGATGATCTTGTCAATGAACATTTGGTGAACCCCACATCTATGAAGAAAATTGCCTTCATTTCAGATTTTTTGGCTTTAGCTGCTTGAGATTCACTACTAGAGATGATTCCAGATTATGACATCCATCAACAAAATGGCACTCTAATGACCTGTCAAAACAGTACTTATCCTGGAAGCCTATAAGTCCCCTAGTTTTCACTTGACACCCTGGATGGCTGCCAGCCATGAGACCCAGCAAAGGCAAATGTGCCTGAAGAGGGATTAACTAAATAGTTTGGCAATAACTTTCAAAAGTTGGTTGCAAGACAAATGTCAGTAACTGGATTTGGCATTCAGTGATTTTCAGCGATGTTAAACTTTCAAGCTCAATTGACTTTCCTTGCAGCTATACATTATCTGGAACATACCAGTTTGGGAAGGGAGGCTAAAGAGCTATCATCTAATGTTTCCCTCCAGTAGTCTGCAAAACTCCCGTTGTGTACAGTGGCTTCTTGGGCCAATGTCAGTAGTAATATCAGCAGCCCATTTCACTCAATATGTTGATATGTTCTTCTTATTGAGGAATCTCAAACAATCCAAGTTGTACCAACAGCTGACTTAATTGTGTCTTGAAAAATCTAGAAGCAGTTATTGTCCATGCAGTTCAACCATGAGTAATTCAATGAAAATATTGAAAATGTTCAATAAAAACTATTTAAAAGAAAAAAGAAATTTTTTTTTTCATATTTTGTTTGACTGTCAATTATATACTCCCATTAGACTTAGATTCTTATCATCCCTGTTGGAAAGAACAACTCACTGGGATCTCAACCCCAGATTGTCATATTTCCTCCTGGACTTAAACGTACATATTGTATATAGAAGTGCTAAGTTTATAACTAAGGCAGTTGCCCTATGAACCTAATACATTGAACAAATCAGGGTACTTTGTAAGGGAGATTCTTATATCTGATTACTGTCTCTTTGTATTAACGCATCTATATTTTATCACTTTATTTCCTCCTGGTTTTTTCTGAAATTAGATTATGTATTATTTTATTTTATATTTTATTTTATATTATTTATTTTATTATTTTATTTTATTTTAGTTTATTATTTTACTTTATTTTATTACTTTACTTTACTTTATTTATTTATTTTTAAGGTTGCAAGATTAATTTAGAATAACAGAGTTGGAAGGGACCTTGGAGGTCTTCTAGTCCAACCAGGGGTGAAATCCAGCAGGTTCTGACAGGTTCTGGAGAACCGGTAGTGGAAATTTTGAGTAGTTCAGAGAACCAGCAAATACCACCTCTGGCTGGCCCCAGAGTGGGGTGGAAATGGAGATTTTGCAATATCCTTCCCCCAGGAGTGGGGAGGGAATGGGGATTTTGCAGTATCCTTCCCCTGGAGTGGGGTGGGAATGGAGATTTTGCAGTATCCTTCCCATGGAGTGGGGTGGGAATAAATAGAATAGAATAAAATATAATAGAATAGAATAGAATACAATAGAATAGAATAGAATATAATAGAAGTGTTGGAAGGGATCTTGGAGTTCTTTGAGTCCAACTTCCTGCTTAAGCAGGAAACCTTATACCATTTCAGACAAATGGTTGTCCAACCTCTTCTTAAAAACCAGTGTTGGAGCATTTACAACTTCTGCAGGCAAGTTGTTCCAATGATTAATTGTTCTAACTGTCAGGAATTTCTCCTTAGTTCTAGGTTGCTTCTCTCCTTGATTAGTTTCCACCCATTGCTTCTTGTCCTGCCCTCAGGTGCTTTGGAGAATAGCTTGACTCCCTCTTCTTTGTGGCAGCCCCTGAGATATTGGAACACTGCTATCATGTCACCCCTGGTCCTTTTTTTCATCAAACTAGACATACCCAGTTCCAGTCAATAAATTATTATTAATTGAATGACTTGAAGCAAAGGCTAGAAAAGCCACCTGTGTGGGATTCTTGAACCTGGGTTACTCTTGGGACCAGATTCAATAGTCTAAATTTCCTAAATTTCCAAAATTTCCTCTCCGACTCATAACAGTGAAAAATAGAAATAAAAACCTCATTGATATTATCATATGTGTGCTTCACCACTTGAATGTAAGTTTAAATTATATTCTTTTATATTCTAATATATTCTATACTTATAAGCATGAATTCATTGATAGAACTGAGCAAAAGAAAACATTCAGCTTTGAACACAAAGCCAATGTGGCACAGCTCTTTAATATGATTTTTTTGGTCCCCAACAAAACTTTAGGATTGCATCTCTTTTAATTTCAGAAGCTGGACCATGCTAAACCACAAGCTGGTTCATTTCAAAACGGTTTCAAGATCGAGTGAAGTCAGCCACTGATGTTTGAAAATCATGCATAAAACAAGCTTAGAAGAGGATGTAATATATGATTCCTTTCCCACTGTTAAAACATGAGATGGTTTCTGTTGTCACAGAAAGACACAATTTCTTTTGATTTTCCTGATTTATGTAAAGGAGGATGTCCTTCGTTGTAGCAAAATAAGTCTTCAGATTTTAAAAGGATAGTTGCAATGGACCTCAACGTAAGCCATCTTTATTCTTCACCTCAGGGCCCCTGATTATGCTACGTTTATAATACATCTGTTCTTTCTCTTTCACAAAAGCTATCAAGGAAGTCTAATGTTTCAGCAGGCAATTTCATCCTTGTACTTTTCTTTTAATCTTAAAATACTAATGAACACAACTAGCTTGTCCTAACATTGGCCAAGGTACTTTTTCCAGTTAAAGCAAACATTTTTCTTGTATTTAAATGGAACCTATCCATTATTCATCGATAAAAGCTTACTGTTGGGCTAAAATGCAAAGGGGGGGGGGAGATTACAAAGGGAGACTTTTACAGAAAAGTACACTTGTGAGATAACAAAGTTGAAATCTTGGCTGCAAAAGCTCTCTGCATTCAAGACTGAAAATCTTTTGTTTTGGGTCTTGTTATATTCTGGGCGAAGAATGGAGACGAGGCCAGAGTGATTTCTAACAGCTCTTTATTCAATACTGGCTGTGAGGCAACTAACTCCCTGGCTGACACAGCTGATCAACCAAACAACCAATCAGGAGAGAGTATTTTCCCGCTACAACAGAGGACCAGAATGAGAACTTCAACTGACAACTATACACTATATACAATACATAACAGGTCTGGCTGTCCAAAAGAAAACATTTTTGTTTTGTTTTTCATACTATCAAAAGTCTCAACTAAACTCTGAATCTTTACATTTCCATGTTCCATACAATGACAATATAAGGTTTCTTTTGATGATATCAACAGCAAAGAAAAAAGTGACTTATGACCATTTTTCACACTTATGGCCATTGCAGCATCCCCGTGGTCATGTGATCAAAATTCAAATGCTTGGCAACTGACTCATATTTATGACGGTTGCAGTGTCCCAGGGTCATGTGATCCCCTTTTGCAACCTTCTGACAAGCAAATTCAATGGGGAAGACAGATTCACTTAACAGCCACGTTACTAACTTACCTACTGCAGTGATTCACTTAACAACTGTGGCAAGAAAGGTCGCAAAATGGAGCAAAATTCACCTAACAAATGTCTCACTTAACGACAGAAATTTTGGGCTCAACTGAGGTCATAAGTCAAGGATTATCTGTATTTGACCAAAATGAGGTCAAATTTGACTTAAAGGCTATGAGAACCTGCAGCAAACATCCAACAAGGCTTGAGATGTGAATGTTGTTTATTTATTTTTTAATCTTAGATTATTTTGTGTTCCTTTTGGGATCCTCCCTCATCACTCAATTTACAAATCATTAGGAATCTTATGTGTATTGACTAGCCTGAGCCCTTGATAAAAGTTATATCATTCATTAGATATACTAAATATGCCTTTGCAAAGTAGGTTTGTGGCAAAACCTGTTGATTCAAACCGTGTTTAATTCTGAACAAACCAACAACTCACTTCCAAAACAACTCACTTCAGGTATGAAATCGTGCTGTCTGAAGTGCAACACGTGCTGTTAGTTGGGCAGAGAGTGTCCTGTTACTCCCCCCCCAAGATCAAAAGAGCAGGTTTTGAACTTAAAGAGCCTCGCAATATGTGCAAAACAACCCATTTCATGCTTGAGAACAGCCAATTTGTTCGAAGGAGAAAGGCCATTGCGAACACAAAATGGGACATTTAAAATAGAGACATTTGGAATGCAGAGCAGTTGAAGTAAAACATGTTGCACAACAGGATTATTGGTAAAAAAAAAAGAGTCTCACATGGCTAACAGGGAAGGGTTGGTAACCAACAAGCTACCATAAGGACAGGGAAGACAACCCTTATGCATTGCCAGTTGTGGGATTCACATACCGTATTTTTCGGAGTATAAGACGCACCTTTTTACCCCCCAAAAGAGGGTGAAAACTTGGGTGCGTCTTATACACCAAATGTAGCCCCACCCAGCCACCCCCACCCTTTGGCCTCTGCCTCCCAGCAATTTACCTCCTTACAGCAAACAGTGCAGTGCCTGATTAGCAGAAGCAACTGATTATCGGCCTCCCGACCATCAGCTGAGAGGCTGCAGGCAGGCCCACCTGCTAAAATGAAAGTGAAACTAGAACTGCAAGGAGGCAAATTGCTGGGAGGCAGAGACAATTATTTTCTTGTGCTAATCACTGCGGAAACTGGATGCTGTATCTTCTTTTAAATAGCAGAGAATAATGTATACTTCCAGAAAGCCACATCAGTTTTAACAGCATCTGTACAGGTAATAATCTGAAATGTAACAGTGTCCTGTTTTAGTATTAAAATAAGGCAGCTGAGTTAAACCCTGACTTAGTCATGTTTGGAATATTTAAATAATTGGGAGGACTTAGTGTGACTACATTTAAGAAAACTTTCTGGCATTAATATACTGCCATAATGTACATTTCTCCAATTATTTGCTATTTCTATGGGTCAGGCATACATGCACAGAAATACACAGCAAACGGTGCATATTATCTGTGCTGTTTGTTGTTTGCTGGGAGGCAAATTGCTGGGAGGCAGGTGCAGATTTCCCCCCCCTTGTTTTCCTCCCCCAAAACTAAGGTGCGTCTTATACTCCGGTGCGTCTTATACTCCAAAAAATACGGTAATTTACCTACCGGTTCGCCCAGCACTGAAAATGTGAGCGTGTGCGCATGTGCATGGCCTTCCACACATGCACTTTGCTCGCATATGCAGGTTGCGCACATGTGCATGGCTTGAAAATATTGCTAAATATGACGACATAGCACCGGGGCAGGTGGGCAGGTCGCTACTACCAGTTTGCCCGAACCAGTCCGAACCGGCTGAATACCACCTCTGGCATTAACCCTTAAGGTACGAAAAAGGCTTATAAAGCCAAGCAGTAGAAGATGAAGCCAGTGAGACCCAAAACAGAGCAGAGAAGCAACAGGATAGGAAGAAGCCAATAGCAAATTGGCAACTAATATCAAAAGTGTGCTTTGCAGCCCCTTCGCAGTGATGAATACTGATACCTTGAAGTGTGCTGTTTCCTCCCTGAAATCAGAAATGTTGTCAGGGCAGTCAGGCAATTGTGTGCACATTGTTTCACTGTTGGAGTTTGAAGCTCATTGCACACAACAGAAATAGTCATGGCTGAGGAAGACCTGTGTGTTTTTAGCAGCGTGATGGGAAGGGATTGGCACACCGGAAATGTTTTTGTGGGGTTTTTTCCGTGCTGATGATGGATCAGGAATTCTCCCCAGTGTTTTTTCTTCCCTGCAAATATTTCCTGTTTAGCAATAGCAATAGCACTTAGACTTACTGTATATACCGCTTCACAGTGCTTTACAGCCCTCTCTAAGTGGTTTACAGAGTCCGCCTATTGCCCCCAACAATCTGGGTCCTCATTTTACCGACCTCAGAAGGATGGAAAGCTGAGTCAACCTTGAGCTGGGATGGATGGATGGATGGATGGATAGGGAAGGGAAGGGAAGGGAAGGAGGGAGGGAGGAAAATAAAATCCATCCTGGTCAACCTTGAGTCTGGTGAGATTTGAACTGCCAAACTGCAGTCAGCTAGCAGCCAGCAGAAGTAGCCTGCAGTACTGCACTCTAACCACTGTGCCACCGTGGCTCATTCCTCTTTGCAAGGTAACCCCCAAAGTTCTGTTCACTGTTACTTTATTTACTTTATAAATCACCATAGTGATTTAGTTCAATAGTTTGCAACAGACCCTTTCTCATTAGAAACGTTAGAACCGTACAAACTTTTTCCTGGGATCATCACGAACAAAATCCTCAGCGTTTGCCTACCTTGTCAGATACTTTTATTTGTGGTAGGAAACCGTGCAAATCTTATGCATTGTTACCTTGGAAAAAAAGGTTGCCTTTTTTTGTGCTGTTTAATAAAATGTGTGCATCCTGGGGAACCATAAATAAACATGTAAATGACTAATGCTCTTTATCAAACCTGTGCAGATATTTGTACCTGGCAGGAGCTGAGAGTTCATTGGTTTCATTTAGTTGTAATTTAGCCATTCTATTCAGGGAAGTCCTGAGATGAATTCCCTAGTGCAAGGGTGTCAAACTCAAGGCCCAGATCTGGCCCGCGGGGTGCTTAGATCTGGCCCGTGGGGCTGCCCTGGAAACAGCAAAGAACCAGCTCGTGATGCCTCTGCCAGCAAAAGGTGGCCCTCCCAAGCTCCATTTTCACTGGCAGAGGGCTGAAGGACGTCATCGCAGCTGAAAACGGAGCTCGGGAGCCCGTTTTCACTGGCAGAGCATTCAGGCCACCACAGGCGCCCCGACACAAGTGATGTCAAGCTAGCCACACCCCCTGGCCACGCCCCCCCCGAGATCAAACACAATCCTGATGCGGCCCTCAATGAAATCGAGTTTGACACCCCTGTCCTAGTGAATGGCATACATTTTCTAAAGCAAAACTAAACATGTTAGCTATGTATCCATTAATGATCTGAATGCTACTGCCCATCTTCTGTTAGTCGTTATTTCCAGAAAACTTCCTGTTCTTAGAAAGAATATATAAACAAGCTATTTGCATGTTCTTTTTAAGCTGAGTAAGTTTCCACACAAGCCTTCAATTCCAAGTATATTTCTTACCAATGCAAGGTCTCTTACTAACAAAATGGATGAACTAAGGCTACAGATTGCAAAGACTAAATTCATCAAGAACTGCTGTGTTTCTGTGTAATCACAGAGACTTGGCTTCATTCACTCATTCCTGATGCAGCTAGTGGCCAGTTTTAAGGTTCTGGGTGTTATCATAAAAGAGGGCCTGACCTGGGGCATTCACATTGCAGCACTGGTCAGAAGGGCCCAGCAGAGATTATACTACCTGAGACTTCTCAGGAAACAACAACTGAATGAGAAACTGCTGGTGACCTTCTACCGCTGCACCATAGAAGGTATTTTAACTTACTGCATCTGTGTATAGTTTGCCAATTGCACAATGGCAGATAGGACAGCACTCCAGAGGGTCAACATCATTGCCCAGAGGATCATTGGTTGCCCTCTCCCCTCTTTGGAAGAGCTTTATGGCTCCCGCTGCCTTAAGAAAGTTCAAAACATGCTTAAAGATCCATCTCATCCAGGGCACTCTTTTTTTGAACTATTACCCTCTGGCAGACGGTACAGGATAATAAAAACAAGGACAAATAGGCTGAAAAACAGCTTCTATCCCAGGGCAATAACCATATTGAATTCTATGGTATAGTGCAATATCGGGTTTTCAATTTTAATTATACAGAATGTAAAGGATGTATGTTTGTGTTTTTATTTTTATAGTTATAATGTACACTGTGCAAAGACAATAAACTAAACTAAATACACACATCCCTTGGATATCGCTTAATTAACAAATAAAAGAGAGACTAGCTTCCTCAACCAATGCAACGTGTAAAATAAATTATCTTCTCATTTTTAAGAAATGTTAAAAACATTACTTTCTTACAATTGAATGTCATGGAGAAAGAGGGGGGGTGGATTTGTCCTTTCCAACGTATAACTGGGTGATTCTTAGCCCAGATGATTTATAAAGTTGTAGTGACAGCAACTTTCAGGAAAAGGAAACTAAATATGACATCTTGAACTTTTTTAGAGAAAGGTAATTTAATGTAATAGTGAATTACAATACAAGCTACAATACGGTACAAAAATACAATTAAAATAAACCTTGTATATTGTCTACGTATCCTTACTTTTGACAGATAGAGAAATAGATGATAGATACCTAAATTCAATGTACAGAATCTGTTTTCTGGATATAATAAATGATCTGAATTGTGATAATTATGTGCTTATAATATCATTGCTCCTGGTTTCCATAATCACAGCTAAGTGGAGGCAGTCTTGGACTTATGACCCAGTTGAGCCCAAAATTTATGCTGTTAAGTGAGACATTTGTTAAGTGAATTTTGCCCCATTTTACGACCTATCTTGCCACAGTTGTTAAGTGAATCACTGCTGTTGATAAGTTAGTAACCCAGTTGTTAAGTGAATCTGGCTTTCCCATTGACTTTGCTTGCCAGAAGGTTGCAAAAGGGAATCACATGACCTTGGAACACAGCAATGGTCATAAGTATGAATTAGTTGCCAAGGATATGAATTTTGATCACATAGCAATAGCAATAGCACTTAGACTTATATACCGCTTCATAGTGCTTTTACAGCCCTCTCTAAGCGGTTTACAGAGTTAGCATATTGCCCCCAACAATCTGGGTCCTCATTTTACCCACCTCAGAAGGATGGAAGGCTGAGTCAACCTTGAGCCTGGTGGGATTTGAACCGCCGAACTGCAGCTAGCAGTCAGCTGAAGTAGCCTGCAGTGCTGCACTCTAACCACTGCGCCACCTCGGCATCCCACATGATCATGGGGATGCTACAAAGGTCGTAACGGTGAAAAATGGTCATAAATAACTTTTCTCAGTGCCGTTGTAACTTTGAATGGTCACTAAATGAAGTATAAGTCAAGGACTACCCATATTCAATTTTCTCATATTTCCAATGATGGCTATTCTCAACTGAACCATCAATGAAAGGCTGAGTTTGCCCAAAATGTGAAACCACACAAATTAAACCAAGATTAACACAGATCTATCATAATGTATTGTAAAAATAATCTTACAGCTCATCACCAGACCTGCTTGAAAAGTGAACTCAGCCAATAAAGAAAAATCAGCAGAATGAAGAGTCTAAAACATCTAAAACTCATAATATTTATTTGTTAAACTTCTATGCAACCCTTTTCAACTATGTGGCTCTGAGTGGCTTACAACATCATAGCAAAACTACATAATACATAAAATGCATAATTGTAAGGTTAAAAACTTACAGGTAAAAATAAGATGTTAAAAATTCAATGGACTAAGTCAGTGATGGCTAACCTTGGAGGCCTCCAGAGCCTGGGGGAGGCCTTTTTCGCCCTCCTGGAGGCTCGAGGAAAACCTCCGGAGCCTGGGGAGAGTGAAAAACAGATCTCCTGGAAGTTCTGGAAGTCCGGAAACAGGCCTGTTTCCGGCCTCTGGAGGGCTTCCGGAGCCCAGGGGAGGCCATTTTCGCCCTCCCAGAGGCTCGAGGAAAGCCTCCGGAGCCTGGGGAGGGCAAAAAACAGGCCTCCCGGAAGTTCCAGAAGTCCAGAAACGGGTGCGTTTCTGGCCTCCGGAGGGCCTCCAGAGCCTGGGGGAGGCTGTTTTCGCCCTCCCAGAGGCTTGAGGAAAGCCTCCGGAGCCTGGGGATGCACCCCGCCCTCCGTGTATGCATGGCAGATACCCAAAAATCAGCTGGTCGGCAGGAGGCGCGCGTGCATGCACGGTGGAGCTGAGCTGGGCGATGGCTCACGTGCCCGCAGAGAGGGCTCTGCGTGCCACCTGTGGCACGCGTGCCATAGGTTCGCCATCATGGGACCAAGTGGTTAATTATTCAGCAATAATAAGTAGAAAAAAGGTACCCAGTGTTTTTGTTATTGCTGTTGTTGTTAGATGGGAGGCTCTTGTTTCCTCCTCTTAAAATAAATTTTAAAAAATCACACAAAAAGGAAACACACCTTTACTTTTCACTTTTGGTATTGAAGATGCCTGGATCCACAATACTACCGACCGCTACATAAAATGCTTCCCCATATTTTAAAACTGGGAATGCATCCAACCACCAAAATGCCAGACAAAAATATAATGTTCTGGAGACGAGAGAGAAATGAGTCATTTGTTGCTTTTAACAATGACAAAAAGAAAAGTGTGCAAGTCACATAATTTCCCTTTTAAAAGTTTCTCTTTCATTTGGAGTAGTTTTAGGAAGTATCACACCTTTGGTATTAAGCATGCTATGTTTTTGTTAATGCATGCTTTGATGGACTAATACATTTTAAGTAGGTGCGATTAAAAAAAAAAGACACAAATGTTTAATGTATCGTTGGTCAAGCTCAACTAGGGATATATTGGCAGGAGTCCTTTGGGAGTTGGGCGGCATACAAATTTTATTATTATTAATAATAATAATAATATAAACAATTGTGTAGAAACATATTTCCTTTTTAGAGTTAGGGTCTTTTGCTCAGGAGTTAAAATTGTATACATAGTGCTCTATCCTCCCATTCCCCCCCCTCAATAGTGACAATGTGAGATAGATTAAGCTGAGGATGAATGGCCCTGGTGAACTGTAAAAGGCTCCAGCAAAACCTATGGAATGTCAGTCTCAGGAGACAAAGACAAGAATCACTTTATGTTGGCCAAACATAAGAGCAGCTGGAGAAGTCAGATGGTTTTGATGATGTTAGGCCTCCTATCCCGCAAACTCAGTGAGTAGAGTGAAGAGCAAATCAACATTGTTCTATTGGGCTACTTGCCAAGCAGGAGAGCAAATCTCTTGATTGGTGAAAGCTGGTTGCAGCCTGATTTAAGAAGCAGCTTTCATCTGCATTGGAATCAACTTCTGACCTTTGCCTCTCGCACTGATGTCCCTGTTCATGTCAGAAATGTTGAGTCGCTAACCTTTGAATTGCTTGCAAACCCTGACCCAGATCCAGGGGTGAAATCCAGCAGGTTCTGACAGGTTCTGGAGAACCGGTAGCGGAAATTTTGAGTAGTTCAGAGAACCGGCAAATACCACCTCTGGCTGGCCCCAGAGTGGGGTGGGAATGGAGATTTTGCAATATCCTTCCCCCAGGAGTGGGGAGGGAATGGAGATTTTGCAGTATCCTTCCCCTGGAGTTGGGAGGGAATGGGGATTTTGCAGTATCCTTCCCCTGGAGTGGGGAGGGAATGGAGATTTTGCAGTATCCTTCCCTTGGAGTGGGGAGGGAATGAGGATTTTGCAGTAACCTTCCCTTGGAGTGGGGAGGGAATGCGGATTTTGCAGTAACCTTCCCCTGGGGGGGGGGGGGCGAAGGAGCGTACCAAGCCACACCACGCCCACCAAGCAACGCCCACAGAACTGGTAGTAAAAAAAAATGGATTTCACCACTGCCCAGTTCTCAGAATGTTGGACTGATTCTGGATTATTCATCTGTATGGTCCTATTTGAAACAATTCTGGCAAGCGTCTGAGACTTTGTTTAGCATGCTATTATCTCGTGATGAGTAAACTGGGAGATATTGCTGCAACTGTGTGTGGGTCAGTATTTGAAACCTGAAACTAGTTGCTATAGCTGAGCATGGACTATTGCATATACTTGGTTTATGAGAAGCTGAAAAGAATGTAAATGTATAGAAATGAAAGCTATTTTATTAAATGTCTCTTCTATATTTGTATATGCCTGCCTCCCAATTTATAGGATGGTCATTTAGTCTATGCACTATGTTAAAGTTAACAGAAAAGGGGAAATCCTTAGATTGCTACCTATTGAAGTTGTCAGTTTGCTATGAGGAATGATATGAAAACAGTAGTTTCACGTTCCCTGTTGGTAGAATATATATTTTCTTATTTCATTTTCATAATATTGCCTCTGGGTATATGTAGAGAAGTAGACAATACAAAATTGCTAGGGTTAGTTCACATGATTTATTAATAGTTATCAATATTCTATAAGGTATAGAAAAGTGGAGGAAAACACAAGGCACAAACTACTGAAACTTGGAAGTTTCCTAAGGGGAATAACTCTGCAAGGGTATATTGTTATTTTAAAAAAGTCGACCCGCTGGTGATGGGTCAGTCGGTGCCGGTCCATGGGCGCCGCCATCTTTTTTTTTTTTTTTT